>CM060702.1:75058083-75658083 GCA_030686995.1 Artemisia argyi | reverse complement strand
GGTTTTCTCCGCCATAAGGGAGCTTGTTGATATAGTGAAGAAAACTCTCGAGTTAGGTGCTCGGGGAGTGGAGTAGGGCAAGGAAGGTGTCCTTGTAGCCGAACCACTATAAATCTCTTGTCTCGCGGTTCGATCTTTCCATCTCTTACTTATTTCATTATTTATCATTGTAATATATTGTGTAGTGTTAATTGTTTATATTGTACAAGACTTGAGATCACATATTATCGAATCTAAGTTTTTAAAAGCTAAGTAAACTCTAAAACTAATTTTATAACAAATTAAAAAGACGTAAAACTATTCAACCCCCCTTCTAGTTTTCCACACAAATCAAAACAACAATCATCATAACCAGCAAAACAAAAAGCAAGAAGCCGCAACGGCTTATGTTGCTGCACCAGCCGGAGGTAAATACATTGGGACTCTACCACAGTGTACCAAGTGCAACTACCATCATGCAGGTCCTTGCCTGGCTAAGTGCAACAATTGCCAAAATCCAGGACATCTTGCCAAGGATTGTAGAAGAAATATTGTAGCTACTGCTAGCGATACACAACCGATAGTTATATGCTTCGGGTGTGGAGAAAGTGGACATTACAAGAATCGATGTCCCCAAAACCAAGGTCAACAAGTTGAAGATAACCAAGGGAGAGCATATATGTTAGGAGGAGAAGGAGCTTATCAGAATCTCAACAACACTGCAGAACAATGAAGTTTAGAACTTAGCAGTCATATTTATTTATGCACTATGTTGTACTACGTGTATGTCATCCCTAGTAATGGGAAGTTTTATGACTTAAGAATATTTACTGTTCAATAAACAACTCTTTGTGATAATTCTCATCTATTGTACTTTCTATCTCCAAACCAATTTGACTGATTAGTAGACTGTTACCATTCTATAAGATGTACCCAGTTATCCTATAGACCATTCAACAAATTTTACTTCATTTTACTCCAGATATTCTACCACCATCTTAGAAAAATTTCTTCGTTGATACCACCCTATAAATTGATATCATATCTTCTTTACCCAGCTTCATCTCAAACCACTAAAACTCATCAAACCAAAATGAAGGACACAAGCCTCGTTCGTCTTTTCACCATCATTATCTTCACAACCGTTGCAACCACAAGCTCATTAACAGATCTTGATGCACTTTTAAAGCTCAAATCATCCTTAGTTACACTACAAGCACCTTCATCAACTTTACAAGATTGAATACCATCTAAAACTTTTAAGAAACACAACACTACGTGACTAAACCGAACATCACATTATCGGTCCTAAATTATACATAGCCTGATCACCTATGTCTAATTTAGGAGGGATCATGTTATGATGGGAGCAGTCACCTGTATGTTTTCTTAGAAACAAACTTCTCACCTATAATCTTAAAACAAATTTCGTGTGAGTATAGGCAATTCATAAGTATTCATACGATAGAGTACGACAATTAATCACTCTTACTCTACCTTTCCAACATAAAAGTAAACCTCATCCTACGCCATACACTGAAACGATAAATCAAACTACATCACTCTAGTCCTCATAAGTAACCACACCTCTTCATCGACACCACTCCAACATATGACACACATAGAACTTCGGGACGAAGTTCCCGTAAAGGGTAGAGACTGTAACAATTCACATTTTCAGGTTAACTTCTATTCCCGAAAATTTCACTATTCATTTTTACTATTCACTTTTACTATTCACTTTTCTGAAATTTGATTTTTATTTCATATTCTCGTATGATAAATCATTTCCATGGCAAAATAAAAGTTTGACACTCATCATATCGTTTTCGCTAAAGTTATTAAGGAACTACACGTTTTAGGGTAAAACGTCATTCAAAAATCCGCACAACGAAACTCGACCGCGTTAATTTTCCCCGTATCAGAAAAATGTTTGATACACTCATGATTTATTTGAGAATTAATCATGATTGAGAAAAATGTGACCAAATAAACCTCGGCCGTGAGAAACAGAAATTTTCGTTTTTAAGCACTTTTACTTAGCCTATACTTGCACCGCGTTTCTAAGACAATTTGAGTTTTCACATTTTTGGAAAAAGTCAACATATTTTTCCCTCCTCCTTTAACCAAAAATCATTCATTGATTTTATAAATCATTCCTTGATTTTTAGGCTTACGGTTTATGTCTAAAAGACATTAAATACCAACCGACACTAGACTGAGCCCAGTCTAGACATTATAAGTCATTTTAAATCATTATTATCATATTAGAAAAGTAACATTTTACTTTTCTCAATTTTACGCAATATTCGTACGTTTTACGTATTACGCGTTTTAGACCCGTGTTTCCAGTTTTAGCAGGGTTTTAGCATCCCAATGGAACCTACCACTCATTTTATATTTTATTATGGAATATATTGATGAGTTTAATCATTCCTATAAGTTTCGTATTTTTACGATACCCGATTTTACGTTTCATGATTTAAATACTTACGGTTACCATTTTACGAAGTCAAAACTAACTACATAACTAGGATAATCTCATCAAAAACCAACTCATCCCCCATATCCATGTTGAACCGACTTAGGGGGGGGGGGGGAGTCACCCCTTGTGTGGCTTGATCTCCTTCCTTGTGCTCTAGGATGCATACAAGTGTTCAACTTGCTCTCCAAGTGTTGACTAGTCAAGTTTGTAACCGCCTCAAACTCATATAAAAGCCCTCCCCTCCTCCTCTTTTGTACACCACACATAACACACACAAACACCCTTGCTTTAGCTAGTTTACTTCCAATTTTATGCAAGAATCAAGTGCTACAACAACATATAAACCCTAGTTTGATTTTAAGTAATCAAACTACTTCCAATCTTTTGAAACTTTGGTGATTTCTCTTGAGTTTAAATCTACTCAAGTCACCTCAACCTTCATCATCTCTCTATCAAGAATACAAGTGTAGAAAGATTGCTTGAAGTGAAGTGAAGTGAAGCAAAATCAATCAAAGTCCTTTTCCTTACATGTTACTTACATTTCTTTATTGAAAGCCAAAAGTTGTAAGCAAACCCTAACATACTTCTTGTTAAATATCATATTCATGCTATTTACATATCATTCATGCTATATTTTTTCTTGTGATTATGTCCATGACGTATAAAAATGGGTAAAACAAGTATTGATATATAAATGTTAACTTATGTTATTTAAACAAGTAAACTAGTAACTTTCTTGGTGAAATTCGACCATAATGGTATAAATATGATATTGGAAAATTACATATTGTGGTAGAGGACTTAACAAGGAAACCATAGCAACTTGAACCACCTAAAATGAGTACATGAGTAAAAAGTTATGACCATTTGAAGTTACCAAAACTTTGTGGCAAAACTGCCTAAAAATGTTTCTGTAACAGAATTAAACAAGCAAAAAGAGGCCCTTATGGTCCGATTCATCAAAAAGTTAAAACATAAAAGTTGTTCGGAATCACGTTTTCTTCAAAAACTTAAGTGCACGTATCCAGAAAACTAATAACGAATGAGATTTTCTTAAGTTTCTTAATAGCTATTTTATATACAAAGTTACTATATAATAGTTATGGTTTAATAAGACCAAGAGGTCTAATGACCTAAATTCAAGACCACAACCATGGCTAAAGCCAAGGTTGAGTCTCAAGACCATGGAACAATGACCAAAGGTCATGGCAAGGCCATGACTAAATGACCATATAAACTTACCTAGGCGAAAACATGAGCTAAAGAGTTAGCGATAACTTAAACATACAATTTGGATCTACTTCATCTAAGGAACCATGAGATTTTACAAGTAATTGTCATACAAGATTTAAGAAACTCATCCTAATAACAATCTTCATGCAAAAGTAAACTTTCCTAAGGTTATTCAAATGTTGGACATGTAATTTTCGGATCAAAACTTATATATATATATATATATATATATATATATATATATATATATATATATATATATATATATATATATATATATATATATATATATATATATATATATATTATCAAATACTACAATAGTAGGGAGCCTCATGTGAGGAGGTCATTAAGTAAGCCGTCGAGATGAGTTGTGGATTTACGAATTAAAGTGTCCTGGCTCCTCGAACGTTTACTACATGACCTCTGAATTATGTCGGCCCGAACGGTAGTAAGCGATATATAAACTATACATGTTTCATAAACCATTTCTTTTCAAAGACTTACACTATATTAAGTACTACACCATGAACTAAATGCAAGACATATATAGGCAATTCTTCATATTCTTTACTCCAATCCTAAGTCGCAACATTCTATTATAGGTTGCTCGTAGAAACCTTCACGATTCAACCATTACATTCACTACTTACTATTTAACTTAAGGTGAGTTCATAGCCCCACTTTCCATTACTTAATTGTTTTACAAACCCTTGGGGGGAATACATGCTATTATTTTTCAACCGAACACAATGCTTTTCAATTGTTTGCTTGCCTGATTGTTTTATTATCACTAAGTACCACCTTGCCAATCCAAGATCCCTTATTATGAACCATTTAATCACTAGTAATAGTGAGCGCGAATATTGTGAATAGGCCTATTGGGATTGACGAATCCCATTTGTATTGACTAAGTTCAAACAAATGCATTAATATTTGAAACATAGGTATGACGGCAAAGTACCTACCGGGATAACTCCGCCGATTGATATTGGTACCCGTTAACGTTTTGGTGTCACGAGCTTAGTGAATAATAATAACTGTTTTGTTTTCCAACCATTGGTGTGAGTCTATAGCTCACACTACCAACATATTGTGTTCAACCATTAAACAAACTCTATGAATATCACTCAACCTTTGTGTTGACCTCTTAAGCATGTATTTCAGGTCCATGATGATCAAGGATGGCACGGAAGGGCACGGATATTCAAGAGGGCTATAAATTTTATTATCATTCAAAAACTCATCTAATGTAATTTGTAAACATGGAACCATCTGGGACCTCATTTTGTAATATCTGATATTTATATAATTTGAATGATAAATCTTTTAAAATGACTCAATTAGAGTTCGTTTTCTATTATTGTGACTATTGTGCCGTCGAGTAACACCCAGTTTGAATTCCGCTGCATCATGAATTGGGGGTGTTACAGACAATACCCGCTTCCACAATCTTTTTGCCAACATGGCATACAGTTTTGGTTTTCTTGTCCCAAGACTTCCCAACAAAATGGGAAATCCAAACGTATGTTATGTACACTCAATAACATAAGCCATCACCCTTGTAAATCTATATATAGTTTTGGATTTTTCATTCATTAGTGTGAAACTTTGGAGAGGAACTTTGTCACACAAACCCTAGGTCAATTTCAAAAGTTTTTAAGGGTTTCATACCCTTGTCTCTTCCATATTTAATTGAAGATAAGTAATCTATCAATCATTCAATACGTCTATGTGTTGTTTGATTCTATCTTACGCTTGCCTTTCTTTTAACATGCTAGGCTAGGTTTATTTGTGTTTGCTTAGATGTAGTGAAACCTAGTTATTGATTATTGATTGATGGTTTGTTATTAATTGTTGTTGGATGATTGTTAATCGATGTTAGACTTAAAAAAACTGTCTAATCTCCTATTCGGTAACTTACTTGAACGTCTTAAGAAACATGAATCGGATGTGTACTACGATTTTAATGGTTGTATTTAATGCATAAGTGACTATTAAGGAGGCCATGGTATGGATACTTAACGGGTTGCCATAGGAATAGATAGAAGCTTATAGAGTTGGGGAAGATCGTACACGGCCCCACAATTGGTATTAAGGAATGCAACCCGTCACCCACACAATTGTAACAAACTTATCAATCAATAAAAGATAACTAGGGAGTAATGAAATCTAAGTAAACACGTTTTCTCCATTTATAGTTTCACATTTTATTTTATTGTCATTTTATTTTTATTACATTAGTAGTTATTTGGGTTAGTTGACTAGCAACTAATTCCGCCCACTCTTCCAAAACCCGAGATTTTACTTGCTTTATTTTTATTACATTAGTAGTTATTTGGGTTAGTTGACTAACGAACATTATTCCCTGTGGAGAACAATCCCCCGGTACTTGCCACTTCACTATACTACATCGGTCAGGTACACTGCCTGGTGGGGATTGTAAAACTTTCATGTAGACCACAATCCGCACATCAATATATATATATATATATATATATATATATATATATATATATATATATATATATATATATATATATATATATATATATATATATATATATATATATATATATATATAGTGTAACTTTATTTCCAGAACCCTGTTAAGTGCGAGAACTACGAGAACCCCCTTTTTTACTCATAATAATGCATAATTTACATAAAGTCAATGCATAATGGCATTTTTGAAAGTATATGTAACTTAATTTGATAGAAAAAATTAAATTAGGGGCAAACTGGGAATTTAAGTTTTCCATAAAAAAAGGGATTAAACATTAAAAACCGTTTCATATTCAGATCTATCTCTCTTTCACTTTTATATCTCTTCCCTCAAGAACCCTAGCCGCCCCCTCCTTTCATATTGCTTTTCATACATGTTTAATGAAATAACCACGACAAGCAAAACCAATCGAGTTCTGATCGAAAATTTTTTGAAGATGAACATTCTGATGGGAGAAGATGATGTAGCCGTGAAGACAACTACCGTCTAATCAAATGATGCCACAAACCTGATCACAAAGGTACATTTAATTTCACATACAATCCAATTTTTATAAAAGTTATAGATCTTGATCTGATCATTTTGTTTATACAATAGAGTTTTCGAAAGTTGCAGTCTATACGGCTACTGGATTCGTTGTGATGGGATTTGTAGATCTTCATTTGATCATTAGTGACCATCTATTGTTTTGTCTTTTAAATTGTAAGTAATAGTATTGTTAGTTATTATATTAGTTATTAACTGATTGATGATTACACCTATTTAATATTTTTTAAAACGTATTCAAAAGTATAGGGCGATTGTTAACAACAAGTTCATTGTTAATTATTGATTATATATATGGTTTTCGGAATAAACATAAACAATAGGCAAGGCAACCATGGACGGAACTATGTAGGGGCAGGGGAGGGTCCCGCCCCCCTCCCCCCCCCCAAATTTGCGGCACATAGTGTAAATATTATAGGTTTTAGGGGTAATTTAGTTGAGGTTACAAATAAATCTCTGATTCGGTCCCGTCAAAATAAATTCGCCCCCCCTCCCTAAAAAAATGTTCAAGTTCCGTCTATAAAGACAACGATTGAATCCGTTTGACTTCGAATCAATTAAATGGACCATAACTGTTATTTTCACATACATCAAAATAGGGGCATGTCAACTTGTTTTTTTACGCATATAATAATTTACTATGTATCATTGGTAAGTGTGATAAAATGAGACTGATCTTTGATAGTTGTGGCTTACAAGTGTATGTAGAAGTGTATTTTGTTTATTAAATGGGAAAAGAATATTATTAAGGAACGATGCATACATGTTTAAGAAATGGTGCATACATGTTTATGGCTGGTAAAAATCAATTAAAAGGGTGCATATGTGTTTTATGGCTAATATAAATCAATTAAATGGTGTGCGTATGTGTTTCAAGGTTAATTTAAAATTAATAATAAAATTAGTGAAACGGTGCATATGTGTTCAAAGGTAAATACAAAACCTATGGAATGTGGATATGTGTTTAGATTAGTGCATATGTGTTTTTAGTTGGTTTAAAGTAAGTGAGAAAGATTGTGCATATGTGTTTTATTGCTGTTTACGATTAAAAAATATGTTTGATATACACAAGATTGTGCATATGCATTATGATAGTAGTTATGATTAATTTTCGTATTTGTTTGTTGTTTAATTGTTTTTTGTGCATGCTTGTTTCAGATTGATGAAGATGATGATATCATTAAAGACCGAGAAGTGGATAAACACAAATATACATGAAGATAATTTGCGACTTTTGAATATATACGATTATTGCATATGTGTTTTCACTACTAGAATACTGGACAATAGTGACGAAAATTAGCGACCAAATTGTTCTGTCGCAAAAAAAATTGTTCATAGTGACAGATTGGCGATAACTTAGCTACGAAATTATCTTTTACAAGTTAGTGACAAATTAACGACTAATTAGTAACAAGACTAGAGATGGAATTTCCATTTGTCGGAATTCTATCGCTAAATGTATTCATACTGCGACGGAGTTAGCGACAAACTTAGGTAGCAACTATTAGTGACGGAATTCTGATAGTATAATGATGGATTTTTTTAACGTATCAAATACGTCGCTAAAATTTTCCAATCAATTATGGATTAAATATGTACTTGGGTATAATAATTTAGTGACAGATTTTAGAGGGAGTAGCGATGGGTTAAGAACAAAGAATTGGGTCATCTCTGATCCGTTGCAAGCTTCTTTAATAAAAAGATACACACACTCACAATGGTGGACATTAGGTGATAATATTGTGCGTATATGTACGATTATAAATGAGTCAAGGTGACCATAAAAAACGACGACAATCAATTTAGTCATATTCATAATAATGGAAATCACGTAAAAATAATGTATCATCTGTGAGACAATTTTTATCATGAGATTGTGTTATCAAGTTATATGTTATGACTTAAGGAGTGTGCTTAAAACTTTATCACCAAGTTTTGTAATATATTTAATTATAGTCCAATTACTTAAGGGTCCGTCTGGTTGGTGTCCTTTGAATTCAAGGAATGGGTTCATTCCTACTATTAATTGTTTGGTATACATGAATGGATACAAAAGTGGGCCATCACTTATGAAAGGGAGGCGATAGGCACATCATTTTTTAATTATTTCACCACACTCAGTGCATCACAGTGTTGTGCTATGTGCTTTCTGTGCATTACAGTGTTATACAAAATGGTGGAATAAAAAAAATTGTATACGAATCACCTCACTTTATGAAAAATGAACCTGGATTGGTAAACAAGGTTTGGAGAATCCTATCAATATGTGGACCCCACATTACCACACCATCTCAAAATCATCATTAAATAAATAAATAAAATATACTTGTCCTACTTTTTAAATAATATTCTAGCAAATTGACTTTATATAATAAATTAAAAAAATATATAATTTCTCCCTCCTAATTCTATATTAAATTTAAATCCTATAGCATATCCAAATCCTAATCCAAGCCCACTTATAAACCAAACGGACCTTTAATTTTGTCTCAATCAACATGGACGAAGGTTCTCAAGTATAAAGAAAAAATTGTACTTAAGATTATTATGATTACTACTCCCTCTGCTCTTAAATAAGTGTCCAGTTTTGACTTATTAAAGTGTTGGTTTTTTTCAATTTTGACTTTAACTATATTTTCTATATGTTATATAATACTTGATGCAAAATATATAAATGAATTAAGTTTTAAATTCATTTTCATTTGTATAATTTTCATCAAGTAATATATAACGCAAACAACATTATTTAAGGTCAAAATTGAAAAAGAATGACTTTATAAAGTAAAAATTTGACACTTATTTAGGGACGGAGAGAGTATGCATATATATATATATATATATATATATATATATATATATATATATATATATATATATATATATATATATATATATATATATATATATATATATTTTTTTTAATCTCTAAATACACTTTACAGACTATAATAAATTCTGAATATTACAAGGTAAAAAAGATTATTGGCTTGTATGTTTACTAATTCTTACGGATATTATTTGGAAATAAATATTATACTATGTAACATGTGTTAAAGTGGAGCTTGGGAGCCGGCACTGTTGCGATGCCGCGGGTAGGAAGTTGAAGATGATGGCTCGAGTATACCGTGGAGCCGTAGCTCGAGCCGACATTATTTACACGCCAAGCCGAGTCGAGCCATTGGCTATGAGGATTAAAAAAAGATTAATGGGTTTTCCACTTATTTGCCACTTTTTTGTTAAGGTTCAACGTAATGGGTTTTCGTATCTCTTGATTAAGTATCTAATTTGGTCCATATATAATCAACAATAACCGTATGGATCAATTAAGTGGAAACGTATAAACAACATAATCACAAACATAAATGGATCTTTAATTTATCATGCATATCAAATTTGATTTTGATCATCATAAAACATGTTAATAAGAATTACTACATAATTATTATTAACATAAAACATAAACAAGAAAACTTACAATCTTGACGAGATGTTTATCACGGAACAAACCACTATTACTAATTTATCTATCAAAACACACATATTAGTTGTTTAATTAAGTTGGGTTACATCTGAAAGATTGGTGAGCGTCTCAAGTTTCGATGTTTCAAGATCGATATTGAGGTTTCATTGCCATCTGATTCGTTAATGTGTATTTCAGTTTCTTTTTTTGTATGTGTTTTTATTTTTTAGGCTTTGTGTGTGATTATAAGTGTTGATTTTATGTGGTTTGCTACAAGTTGTGTTTTCTTTGGTTGTCATGATATTTCGATATTTAGTTTGTGTGCATTAGTAGATTTCTGGACATGTGTTTGTGTTTGTTTAAGCTTTGTAAATGGGTGGTACTTAGTCATAATTTTGGCTTCACAAAAATTGGATAGCGTGAAATGCAACTGTGTTGTACATCCAACCATAGTTTTGGTGTGGCAAGAACCGTATGACATATAAGTACTCGCTTGGCAATCTTTATTTATTTATTTATTTGGGAAAATTTCATATATACAACAAACAAAATTCATAATTTCGTATTTACCCAAATGACAAGTTTTCAATGCATGAGTACAATGCTTTTAAAGCATGTGTTGGGAAAATATAGAATTATGATGTTTGTTTTAGGTATATACGGAATTGCCCCTATTTATTTATTTATTTATTTATTTATTTTTGCAATTAGGGGGTTAGAAAGGTGAAGTCGAATATGTGGTTCGGAAGGTGTAACTATGTAATTTACTTCAAGTGTTTGATGCTTTATTTGTTTCAAGTTTTTAGTTTATTAGTCATTAGGTGTGTCATATTCATACGGTTAAGGGTTACACAAAAGGAATGTAACACCCCCAATTCATGGATGCAGCGGAATTCAAACTGGGTGTTACTCGACGGCACAATAGTCACAATAATAGAAAACGAACTCCAATTGAGTCGTTTTAAAAGATGTATCATTCAAATTATATAAATATCAGAGATTTCAAAATGAGGTCCCAATTGGTTCCATGTTTACAATGTATAATAAATGAGTTTTGAATGATAATAAAATTTATAGCCCTCTTGAGTATCCGTGTCCTTCCGTGCCATCCTTGATCGTCATGAACCTGAAATACATGCTTGAGAGGTCAACACAAAGGTTGAGTGATATTCATAGAGTTTGTTAAATCGATTGAACACAATATGTTGGTAGTGTGAGTTATAGGCTCACACCAATGTTTGGAAAACAAAACAGGTAGGCTACGTTATTATACGCCCGGAACATGTATTATACACTAAGCTTATGACACCATAACGTTAACGTGTACCAATATCGATCGGCAGATTTATCCCGGTAGGTACTTTGCCGTCATACCTAATGTCTCAAATATTAATGCATTTGTTTGAACTTAGTCAATACAAATGGGATTCGTCAATCCCAATAGGCCTATTCACAATATTCGCGCTCACTTGCAAGTAACCCTCGCAAGTGATTAAATGGTTCATAATATGGGATCTCGGTTTGGCAAGGATGGTACTTAGTGATAATAAAACAATCAGGCAAGCATACAATTTAAAAACATTGTGCTCGGTTAAAAATAGCATGTATTCCCCCCAAGGGTTTGTAAAACAATGAAGTAATGTAAAGTGGGGCTATGAACTCACCTTAAGTAAGATAGCAAGTAATGAATGTAACGGTCGAATCGTGAAGGTTTCTACGAGCAACCTATAATAGAATGTCGCGACTTAGGATCGGAGTAAAGAATATGAAGTAGTGCCTATATATATATCTTGCATTTAGTCCATGATGTGGTATGATGTATATTGTAAGTCTTTGAAAGTAATGATTCATGAAACATGTATGTTTTGTATATCGTTTACTACCGTTCGGGCCGACATAATTCAGAAGTCATGTTAGTAAGCGTTCGAGGAGCCAGGACACTTTAACTCGTAAATCCACAACTCAACTCGACGGCTTACATAATGAACTCCTCACATGAGGCTCCCTACTATTGTAGTAGTTGATGAAATATATAGATATAAGTTTTGATCCGAAAAGTTACATGTCCGATACTTGAATAAACTTAGGAAAGTTTATTTGTACATGAAGATTGTTATTAGGGGTAGTTTCATAAGTCTTGAATGACCATTTTCTCTTGGTAAAATCTCATGGTTTCCTTTTAGATGAAGTAGATCCAAATTGTATGTTCAAGTTCTCGTCAACTCTTTGTTTCATGTTTACGCCTATGAAAGTTGGTATGGTCATTTCGTCATGGCCTAGCCATGACCTTTGGTCCTTGTTTCAAGGTCATGAGACACAACCTTGGCTCTAGCCATGGTTGTGGTCTTGATTATAGGTCATAAGACCCCTTTGGTCTTCATAAACCATAACCTATATGTAATGACTTTGTCTAAAAATGGGCTGTTTAGAATTTGAAGAAATTTATCACTCGGAAAGCATTTTTAGGTCTCGAGCTTCTTTGTTCCTGAACGAGAACGTCGTTTCGGACAACTTTCGTGTTTTAACTTTTTGATGAATCGGACCAGAAGTGGGACTTTCAAAACCCAAATTTGATCAGAATGGTATTTGGCAGTTTTGCCGGAAACTTTGGTAATTTCAAATGGGCGTAACTTTTGACTCGTATACTCGTTTTGGGTGGTTCAAATTGCTATGGTTTCCTTGTTAGGTCCTCTACCACAATATGTAATAATCAAATATCATATTTTTACCATTTTGGTCGTGGTTTTCCAAGAAAGTCACTAGTTTGCTTGTTTTAGTAACTTGTTGTAACAATCAATAACAATAACTTGTTTTGCTCACTTTTATACATCATGGACATAACTACAAGACATAATATAGCAAGAATAACATGTAAATAACATGAACATGATTATTTAACAAGAATCAAGTTAGGGTTTGGCTCACAACTTTTGGCTTTCAAAGATGAAAGGAAGTTAACATGTAAGGATAGGACATTGATAGACTTGCTTCAACCCACTTCTCTTTATGAAATCTTTCTACCCTTGAAAGATGGATGATGAAGGTTTAGGTGACTTGAGTGGATTCAAACTCAAGAGAAATCACCAAGTATATGAGGTTATGGAAGTGTTTTGATTATCTAAAAGAAACTAGGGTTTCAACCTTGAAGAATCACTTGAACCTTGCAAGAAATTGGAAGGAAATGAGCAAAGAATGGGATGGTTATGGGGTTTTGGGGATGCACGGCACAAGAAGGGGGGAAGAGGGGCTTTTATAGCTCAATGAGGAGGTTACTTTCCTTGACTAGTCAACACTTGTTCACCAAGTTCTACACATGTTCTCATCTAAGGCCTCCTAGCATGAGATTGAGCCACATAGTGTGAATGCCCCCCCTTAGTGGCGGTTTCAAGACCTTGGAGAACAAGGGTTGGACTTTGGATGATATTATCCAAGATATCTAGTGTGTTTTGACTCCGAAAACTGCAAACCGTAAGTTGTTACGCCTCAAAACGTAAAACCGGGTGTCGTAAAATTATGGAATTTGAAAGTATTGATAAACATGTCAATAAGTTCCATAATAAAATATAAAATGAGTGGTAGGTTCCATTTGGGTGTAAAACCCTGCTAAAAACTGGAAACACGGGTCTAAAACGCGTAATTCGCGTAAAACGCTGAATATTGCGTAAAATTGAGAAAGGTAAAATGTTACTTTTCTAATGTTATAAAAATGATTTAAAATGACTTATAATGTCTAGACTGGGCTCAGTCTAGTGTCGGTTGGTATTAAATGTCTTTTAGACATCAAACCGTAAGCCTAAAAATCACGAAATGACTTATAACATCAAGGGATCATTTTTGGTCAATGGAGGAGGGAAAGAATATGTTGACTTTTTCTAATAAGTTGAAAACTCAAATCTTCTTAGAAACGCGTTTTGTGGTCTAACGGTTAATCGCCCAAACGGTTAAGCGTGCTCATGCGAGAGTAGTACAGGCTTGGGTGACCTGCTGAGAAGTTTTTGGTCATGTTTTTCTCAGTCACGATTAATTCTCAAATAAATCATGAGTGTGTCAAACATTTTTCTGATGCGGGGTCACTTAACGCGGTCGAGTTTCGTTGTACGTAGAATTTCTGAATGACGTTTTACCCTAAAACGTGTAATTCCTTAATAACTTTCACGAAAATGAGCTTATGAAAGTTAAACTTTTAATTTGCCATGGAAATGATTTATCACTCGATAAAATCAAATAAAAATCAACTTTCGGGAAAGTTTCGGGAAAAAAAATGAATAGTAAAAGTGAATAGTGAAACTTTCCGGGAATGGTAATTAACCTGAAATTGCGAATTGTTACAGTCTCTACCCCTTACGGGGAACTTCGTCCCGAAGTTCTATGTGTGTCATATGTTGGAGTGGTGTCGATAAAGATGTGTGGTTACTTATGAGGACCAAAGTCTGGGATTTCCGGTAATGTAATTTGATTTGTCATTTCAGTGTATGGTGTAGGATGAGGCTTCCTTTTATGTAGGAAAGGTATGGTAATAGTCGAATATCAAAGGAAATTGATATAGCAGTCGAATATTAATAGGAATCGATATAGTAGTTGAATATCAAATAGAACTTGATATAGTTAAATATCAAAATGGAAATTGATATAGTTGTCAAGTATCAATAGCAATTGATATAACAGTTGAACAACAATAGCAATTTACATAGGAATCCAATAAATGGAAATTGATATAAGAATCGAATCATGGAATGTAACACCCCCAATTCATGGATGCAGCGGAATTCAAACTGGGTGTTACTCGACGGCACAATAGTCACAATAATAGAAAACGAACTCCAATTGAGTCGTTTTAAAAGATGTATCATTCAAATTATATAAATATCAGAGATTTCAAAATGAGGTCCCAATTGGTTCCATGTTTACAATGTATAATAAATGAGTTTTGAATGATAATAAAATTTATAGCCCTCTTGAGTATCCGTGTCCTTCCGTGCCATCCTTGATCGTCATGAACCTGAAATACATGCTTGAGAGGTCAACACAAAGGTTGAGTGATATTCATAGAGTTTGTTAAATCGATTGAACACAATATGTTGGTAGTGTGAGTTATAGGCTCACACCAATGTTTGGAAAACAAAACAGGTAGGCTACGTTATTATACGCCCGGAACATGTATTATACACTAAGCTTATGACACCATAACGTTAACGTGTACCAATATCGATCGGCAGATTTATCCCGGTAGGTACTTTGCCGTCATACCTAATGTCTCAAATATTAATGCATTTGTTTGAACTTAGTCAATACAAATGGGATTCGTCAATCCCAATAGGCCTATTCACAATATTCGCGCTCACTTGCAAGTAACCCTCGCAAGTGATTAAATGGTTCATAATATGGGATCTCGGTTTGGCAAGGATGGTACTTAGTGATAATAAAACAATCAGGCAAGCATACAATTTAAAAACATTGTGCTCGGTTAAAAATAGCATGTATTCCCCCCAAGGGTTTGTAAAACAATGAAGTAATGTAAAGTGGGGCTATGAACTCACCTTAAGTAAGATAGCAAGTAATGAATGTAACGGTCGAATCGTGAAGGTTTCTACGAGCAACCTATAATAGAATGTCGCGACTTAGGATCGGAGTAAAGAATATGAAGTAGTGCCTATATATATATCTTGCATTTAGTCCATGATGTGGTATGATGTATATTGTAAGTCTTTGAAAGTAATGATTCATGAAACATGTATGTTTTGTATATCGTTTACTACCGTTCGGGCCGACATAATTCAGAAGTCATGTTAGTAAGCGTTCGAGGAGCCAGGACACTTTAACTCGTAAATCCACAACTCAACTCGACGGCTTACATAATGAACTCCTCACATGAGGCTCCCTACTATTGTAGTAGTTGATGAAATATATAGATATAAGTTTTGATCCGAAAAGTTACATGTCCGATACTTGAATAAACTTAGGAAAGTTTATTTGTACATGAAGATTGTTATTAGGGGTAGTTTCATAAGTCTTGAATGACCATTTTCTCTTGGTAAAATCTCATGGTTTCCTTTTAGATGAAGTAGATCCAAATTGTATGTTCAAGTTCTCGTCAACTCTTTGTTTCATGTTTACGCCTATGAAAGTTGGTATGGTCATTTCGTCATGGCCTAGCCATGACCTTTGGTCCTTGTTTCAAGGTCATGAGACACAACCTTGGCTCTAGCCATGGTTGTGGTCTTGATTATAGGTCATAAGACCCCTTTGGTCTTCATAAACCATAACCTATATGTAATGACTTTGTCTAAAAATGGGCTGTTTAGAATTTGAAGAAATTTATCACTCGGAAAGCATTTTTAGGTCTCGAGCTTCTTTGTTCCTGAACGAGAACGTCGTTTCGGACAACTTTCGTGTTTTAACTTTTTGATGAATCGGACCAGAAGTGGGACTTTCAAAACCCAAATTTGATCAGAATGGTATTTGGCAGTTTTGCCGGAAACTTTGGTAATTTCAAATGGGCGTAACTTTTGACTCGTATACTCGTTTTGGGTGGTTCAAATTGCTATGGTTTCCTTGTTAGGTCCTCTACCACAATATGTAATAATCAAATATCATATTTTTACCATTTTGGTCGTGGTTTTCCAAGAAAGTCACTAGTTTGCTTGTTTTAGTAACTTGTTGTAACAATCAATAACAATAACTTGTTTTGCTCACTTTTATACATCATGGACATAACTACAAGACATAATATAGCAAGAATAACATGTAAATAACATGAACATGATTATTTAACAAGAATCAAGTTAGGGTTTGGCTCACAACTTTTGGCTTTCAAAGATGAAAGGAAGTTAACATGTAAGGATAGGACATTGATAGACTTGCTTCAACCCACTTCTCTTTATGAAATCTTTCTACCCTTGAAAGATGGATGATGAAGGTTTAGGTGACTTGAGTGGATTCAAACTCAAGAGAAATCACCAAGTATATGAGGTTATGGAAGTGTTTTGATTATCTAAAAGAAACTAGGGTTTCAACCTTGAAGAATCACTTGAACCTTGCAAGAAATTGGAAGGAAATGAGCAAAGAATGGGATGGTTATGGGGTTTTGGGGATGCACGGCACAAGAAGGGGGGAAGAGGGGCTTTTATAGCTCAATGAGGAGGTTACTTTCCTTGACTAGTCAACACTTGTTCACCAAGTTCTACACATGTTCTCATCTAAGGCCTCCTAGCATGAGATTGAGCCACATAGTGTGAATGCCCCCCCTTAGTGGCGGTTTCAAGACCTTGGAGAACAAGGGTTGGACTTTGGATGATATTATCCAAGATATCTAGTGTGTTTTGACTCCGAAAACTGCAAACCGTAAGTTGTTACGCCTCAAAACGTAAAACCGGGTGTCGTAAAATTATGGAATTTGAAAGTATTGATAAACATGTCAATAAGTTCCATAATAAAATATAAAATGAGTGGTAGGTTCCATTTGGGTGTAAAACCCTGCTAAAAACTGGAAACACGGGTCTAAAACGCGTAATTCGCGTAAAACGCTGAATATTGCGTAAAATTGAGAAAGGTAAAATGTTACTTTTCTAATGTTATAAAAATGATTTAAAATGACTTATAATGTCTAGACTGGGCTCAGTCTAGTGTCGGTTGGTATTAAATGTCTTTTAGACATCAAACCGTAAGCCTAAAAATCACGAAATGACTTATAACATCAAGGGATCATTTTTGGTCAATGGAGGAGGGAAAGAATATGTTGACTTTTTCTAATAAGTTGAAAACTCAAATCTTCTTAGAAACGCGTTTTGTGGTCTAACGGTTAATCGCCCAAACGGTTAAGCGTGCTCATGCGAGAGTAGTACAGGCTTGGGTGACCTGCTGAGAAGTTTTTGGTCATGTTTTTCTCAGTCACGATTAATTCTCAAATAAATCATGAGTGTGTCAAACATTTTTCTGATGCGGGGTCACTTAACGCGGTCGAGTTTCGTTGTACGTAGAATTTCTGAATGACGTTTTACCCTAAAACGTGTAATTCCTTAATAACTTTCACGAAAATGAGCTTATGAAAGTTAAACTTTTAATTTGCCATGGAAATGATTTATCACTCGATAAAATCAAATAAAAATCAACTTTCGGGAAAGTTTCGGGAAAAAAATGAATAGTAAAAGTGAATAGTGAAACTTTCCGGGAATGGTAATTAACCTGAAATTGCGAATTGTTACAGTCTCTACCCCTTACGGGGAACTTCGTCCCGAAGTTCTATGTGTGTCATATGTTGGAGTGGTGTCGATAAAGATGTGTGGTTACTTATGAGGACCAAAGTCTGGGATTTCCGGTAATGTAATTTGATTTGTCATTTCAGTGTATGGTGTAGGATGAGGCTTCCTTTTATGTAGGAAAGGTATGGTAATAGTCGAATATCAAAGGAAATTGATATAGCAGTCGAATATTAATAGGAATCGATATAGTAGTTGAATATCAAATAGAACTTGATATAGTTAAATATCAAAATGGAAATTGATATAGTTGTCAAGTATCAATAGCAATTGATATAACAGTTGAACAACAATAGCAATTTACATAGGAATCCAATAAATGGAAATTGATATAAGAATCGAATCATGGAATGTAACACCCCCAATTCATGGATGCAGCGGAATTCAAACTGGGTGTTACTCGACGGCACAATAGTCACAATAATAGAAAACGAACTCCAATTGAGTCGTTTTAAAAGATGTATCATTCAAATTATATAAATATCAGAGATTTCAAAATGAGGTCCCAATTGGTTCCATGTTTACAATGTATAATAAATGAGTTTTGAATGATAATAAAATTTATAGCCCTCTTGAGTATCCGTGTCCTTCCGTGCCATCCTTGATCGTCATGAACCTGAAATACATGCTTGAGAGGTCAACACAAAGGTTGAGTGATATTCATAGAGTTTGTTAAATCGATTGAACACAATATGTTGGTAGTGTGAGTTATAGGCTCACACCAATGTTTGGAAAACAAAACAGGTAGGCTACGTTATTATACGCCCGGAACATGTATTATACACTAAGCTTATGACACCATAACGTTAACGTGTACCAATATCGATCGGCAGATTTATCCCGGTAGGTACTTTGCCGTCATACCTAATGTCTCAAATATTAATGCATTTGTTTGAACTTAGTCAATACAAATGGGATTCGTCAATCCCAATAGGCCTATTCACAATATTCGCGCTCACTTGCAAGTAACCCTCGCAAGTGATTAAATGGTTCATAATATGGGATCTCGGTTTGGCAAGGATGGTACTTAGTGATAATAAAACAATCAGGCAAGCATACAATTTAAAAACATTGTGCTCGGTTAAAAATAGCATGTATTCCCCCCAAGGGTTTGTAAAACAATGAAGTAATGTAAAGTGGGGCTATGAACTCACCTTAAGTAAGATAGCAAGTAATGAATGTAACGGTCGAATCGTGAAGGTTTCTACGAGCAACCTATAATAGAATGTCGCGACTTAGGATCGGAGTAAAGAATATGAAGTAGTGCCTATATATATATCTTGCATTTAGTCCATGATGTGGTATGATGTATATTGTAAGTCTTTGAAAGTAATGATTCATGAAACATGTATGTTTTGTATATCGTTTACTACCGTTCGGGCCGACATAATTCAGAAGTCATGTTAGTAAGCGTTCGAGGAGCCAGGACACTTTAACTCGTAAATCCACAACTCAACTCGACGGCTTACATAATGAACTCCTCACATGAGGCTCCCTACTATTGTAGTAGTTGATGAAATATATAGATATAAGTTTTGATCCGAAAAGTTACATGTCCGATACTTGAATAAACTTAGGAAAGTTTATTTGTACATGAAGATTGTTATTAGGGGTAGTTTCATAAGTCTTGAATGACCATTTTCTCTTGGTAAAATCTCATGGTTTCCTTTTAGATGAAGTAGATCCAAATTGTATGTTCAAGTTCTCGTCAACTCTTTGTTTCATGTTTACGCCTATGAAAGTTGGTATGGTCATTTCGTCATGGCCTAGCCATGACCTTTGGTCCTTGTTTCAAGGTCATGAGACACAACCTTGGCTCTAGCCATGGTTGTGGTCTTGATTATAGGTCATAAGACCCCTTTGGTCTTCATAAACCATAACCTATATGTAATGACTTTGTCTAAAAATGGGCTGTTTAGAATTTGAAGAAATTTATCACTCGGAAAGCATTTTTAGGTCTCGAGCTTCTTTGTTCCTGAACGAGAACGTCGTTTCGGACAACTTTCGTGTTTTAACTTTTTGATGAATCGGACCAGAAGTGGGACTTTCAAAACCCAAATTTGATCAGAATGGTATTTGGCAGTTTTGCCGGAAACTTTGGTAATTTCAAATGGGCGTAACTTTTGACTCGTATACTCGTTTTGGGTGGTTCAAATTGCTATGGTTTCCTTGTTAGGTCCTCTACCACAATATGTAATAATCAAATATCATATTTTTACCATTTTGGTCGTGGTTTTCCAAGAAAGTCACTAGTTTGCTTGTTTTAGTAACTTGTTGTAACAATCAATAACAATAACTTGTTTTGCTCACTTTTATACATCATGGACATAACTACAAGACATAATATAGCAAGAATAACATGTAAATAACATGAACATGATTATTTAACAAGAATCAAGTTAGGGTTTGGCTCACAACTTTTGGCTTTCAAAGATGAAAGGAAGTTAACATGTAAGGATAGGACATTGATAGACTTGCTTCAACCCACTTCTCTTTATGAAATCTTTCTACCCTTGAAAGATGGATGATGAAGGTTTAGGTGACTTGAGTGGATTCAAACTCAAGAGAAATCACCAAGTATATGAGGTTATGGAAGTGTTTTGATTATCTAAAAGAAACTAGGGTTTCAACCTTGAAGAATCACTTGAACCTTGCAAGAAATTGGAAGGAAATGAGCAAAGAATGGGATGGTTATGGGGTTTTGGGGATGCACGGCACAAGAAGGGGGGAAGAGGGGCTTTTATAGCTCAATGAGGAGGTTACTTTCCTTGACTAGTCAACACTTGTTCACCAAGTTCTACACATGTTCTCATCTAAGGCCTCCTAGCATGAGATTGAGCCACATAGTGTGAATGCCCCCCCTTAGTGGCGGTTTCAAGACCTTGGAGAACAAGGGTTGGACTTTGGATGATATTATCCAAGATATCTAGTGTGTTTTGACTCCGAAAACTGCAAACCGTAAGTTGTTACGCCTCAAAACGTAAAACCGGGTGTCGTAAAATTATGGAATTTGAAAGTATTGATAAACATGTCAATAAGTTCCATAATAAAATATAAAATGAGTGGTAGGTTCCATTTGGGTGTAAAACCCTGCTAAAAACTGGAAACACGGGTCTAAAACGCGTAATTCGCGTAAAACGCTGAATATTGCGTAAAATTGAGAAAGGTAAAATGTTACTTTTCTAATGTTATAAAAATGATTTAAAATGACTTATAATGTCTAGACTGGGCTCAGTCTAGTGTCGGTTGGTATTAAATGTCTTTTAGACATCAAACCGTAAGCCTAAAAATCACGAAATGACTTATAACATCAAGGGATCATTTTTGGTCAATGGAGGAGGGAAATAATATGTTGACTTTTTCTAATAAGTTGAAAACTCAAATCTTCTTAGAAACGCGTTTTGTGGTCTAACGGTTAATCGCCCAAACGGTTAAGCGTGCTCATGCGAGAGTAGTACAGGCTTGGGTGACCTGCTGAGAAGTTTTTGGTCATGTTTTTCTCAGTCACGATTAATTCTCAAATAAATCATGAGTGTGTCAAACATTTTTCTGATGCGGGGTCACTTAACGCGGTCGAGTTTCGTTGTACGTAGAATTTCTGAATGACGTTTTACCCTAAAACGTGTAATTCCTTAATAACTTTCACGAAAATGAGCTTATGAAAGTTAAACTTTTAATTTGCCATGGAAATGATTTATCACTCGATAAAATCAAATAAAAATCAACTTTCGGGAAAGTTTCGGGAAAAAAAATGAATAGTAAAAGTGAATAGTGAAACTTTCCGGGAATGGTAATTAACCTGAAATTGCGAATTGTTACAGTCTCTACCCCTTACGGGGAACTTCGTCCCGAAGTTCTATGTGTGTCATATGTTGGAGTGGTGTCGATAAAGATGTGTGGTTACTTATGAGGACCAAAGTCTGGGATTTCCGGTAATGTAATTTGATTTGTCATTTCAGTGTATGGTGTAGGATGAGGCTTCCTTTTATGTAGGAAAGGTATGGTAATAGTCGAATATCAAAGGAAATTGATATAGCAGTCGAATATTAATAGGAATCGATATAGTAGTTGAATATCAAATAGAACTTGATATAGTTAAATATCAAAATGGAAATTGATATAGTTGTCAAGTATCAATAGCAATTGATATAACAGTTGAACAACAATAGCAATTTACATAGGAATCCAATAAATGGAAATTGATATAAGAATCGAATCATGGAATGTAACACCCCCAATTCATGGATGCAGCGGAATTCAAACTGGGTGTTACTCGACGGCACAATAGTCACAATAATAGAAAACGAACTCCAATTGAGTCGTTTTAAAAGATGTATCATTCAAATTATATAAATATCAGAGATTTCAAAATGAGGTCCCAATTGGTTCCATGTTTACAATGTATAATAAATGAGTTTTGAATGATAATAAAATTTATAGCCCTCTTGAGTATCCGTGTCCTTCCGTGCCATCCTTGATCGTCATGAACCTGAAATACATGCTTGAGAGGTCAACACAAAGGTTGAGTGATATTCATAGAGTTTGTTAAATCGATTGAACACAATATGTTGGTAGTGTGAGTTATAGGCTCACACCAATGTTTGGAAAACAAAACAGGTAGGCTACGTTATTATACGCCCGGAACATGTATTATACACTAAGCTTATGACACCATAACGTTAACGTGTACCAATATCGATCGGCAGATTTATCCCGGTAGGTACTTTGCCGTCATACCTAATGTCTCAAATATTAATGCATTTGTTTGAACTTAGTCAATACAAATGGGATTCGTCAATCCCAATAGGCCTATTCACAATATTCGCGCTCACTTGCAAGTAACCCTCGCAAGTGATTAAATGGTTCATAATATGGGATCTCGGTTTGGCAAGGATGGTACTTAGTGATAATAAAACAATCAGGCAAGCATACAATTTAAAAACATTGTGCTCGGTTAAAAATAGCATGTATTCCCCCCAAGGGTTTGTAAAACAATGAAGTAATGTAAAGTGGGGCTATGAACTCACCTTAAGTAAGATAGCAAGTAATGAATGTAACGGTCGAATCGTGAAGGTTTCTACGAGCAACCTATAATAGAATGTCGCGACTTAGGATCGGAGTAAAGAATATGAAGTAGTGCCTATATATATATCTTGCATTTAGTCCATGATGTGGTATGATGTATATTGTAAGTCTTTGAAAGTAATGATTCATGAAACATGTATGTTTTGTATATCGTTTACTACCGTTCGGGCCGACATAATTCAGAAGTCATGTTAGTAAGCGTTCGAGGAGCCAGGACACTTTAACTCGTAAATCCACAACTCAACTCGACGGCTTACATAATGAACTCCTCACATGAGGCTCCCTACTATTGTAGTAGTTGATGAAATATATAGATATAAGTTTTGATCCGAAAAGTTACATGTCCGATACTTGAATAAACTTAGGAAAGTTTATTTGTACATGAAGATTGTTATTAGGGGTAGTTTCATAAGTCTTGAATGACCATTTTCTCTTGGTAAAATCTCATGGTTTCCTTTTAGATGAAGTAGATCCAAATTGTATGTTCAAGTTCTCGTCAACTCTTTGTTTCATGTTTACGCCTATGAAAGTTGGTATGGTCATTTCGTCATGGCCTAGCCATGACCTTTGGTCCTTGTTTCAAGGTCATGAGACACAACCTTGGCTCTAGCCATGGTTGTGGTCTTGATTATAGGTCATAAGACCCCTTTGGTCTTCATAAACCATAACCTATATGTAATGACTTTGTCTAAAAATGGGCTGTTTAGAATTTGAAGAAATTTATCACTCGGAAAGCATTTTTAGGTCTCGAGCTTCTTTGTTCCTGAACGAGAACGTCGTTTCGGACAACTTTCGTGTTTTAACTTTTTGATGAATCGGACCAGAAGTGGGACTTTCAAAACCCAAATTTGATCAGAATGGTATTTGGCAGTTTTGCCGGAAACTTTGGTAATTTCAAATGGGCGTAACTTTTGACTTGTATACTCGTTTTGGGTGGTTCAAATTGCTATGGTTTCCTTGTTAGGTCCTCTACCACAATATGTAATAATCAAATATCATATTTTTACCATTTTGGTCGTGGTTTTCCAAGAAAGTCACTAGTTTGCTTGTTTTAGTAACTTGTTGTAACAATCAATAACAATAACTTGTTTTGCTCACTTTTATACATCATGGACATAACTACAAGACATAATATAGCAAGAATAACATGTAAATAACATGAACATGATTATTTAACAAGAATCAAGTTAGGGTTTGGCTCACAACTTTTGGCTTTCAAAGATGAAAGGAAGTTAACATGTAAGGATAGGACATTGATAGACTTGCTTCAACCCACTTCTCTTTATGAAATCTTTCTACCCTTGAAAGATGGATGATGAAGGTTTAGGTGACTTGAGTGGATTCAAACTCAAGAGAAATCACCAAGTATATGAGGTTATGGAAGTGTTTTGATTATCTAAAAGAAACTAGGGTTTCAACCTTGAAGAATCACTTGAACCTTGCAAGAAATTGGAAGGAAATGAGCAAAGAATGGGATGGTTATGGGGTTTTGGGGATGCACGGCACAAGAAGGGGGGAAGAGGGGCTTTTATAGCTCAATGAGGAGGTTACTTTCCTTGACTAGTCAACACTTGTTCACCAAGTTCTACACATGTTCTCATCTAAGGCCTCCTAGCATGAGATTGAGCCACATAGTGTGAATGCCCCCCCTTAGTGGCGGTTTCAAGACCTTGGAGAACAAGGGTTGGACTTTGGATGATATTATCCAAGATATCTAGTGTGTTTTGACTCCGAAAACTGCAAACCGTAAGTTGTTACGCCTCAAAACGTAAAACCGGGTGTCGTAAAATTATGGAATTTGAAAGTATTGATAAACATGTCAATAAGTTCCATAATAAAATATAAAATGAGTGGTAGGTTCCATTTGGGTGTAAAACCCTGCTAAAAACTGGAAACACGGGTCTAAAACGCGTAATTCGCGTAAAACGCTGAATATTGCGTAAAATTGAGAAAGGTAAAATGTTACTTTTCTAATGTTATAAAAATGATTTAAAATGACTTATAATGTCTAGACTGGGCTCAGTCTAGTGTCGGTT
This sequence comes from Artemisia argyi, assembly GCA_030686995.1. Lineage (NCBI taxonomy): Eukaryota > Viridiplantae > Streptophyta > Magnoliopsida > Asterales > Asteraceae > Artemisia > Artemisia argyi. The sequence goes on along the minus strand of CM060702.1, from coordinate 75,632,495 downwards.
GGTATTAAATGTCTTTTAGACATCAAACCGTAAGCCTAAAAATCACGAAATGACTTATAACATCAAGGGATCATTTTTGGTCAATGGAGGAGGGAAAGAATATGTTGACTTTTTCTAATAAGTTGAAAACTCAAATCTTCTTAGAAACGCGTTTTGTGGTCTAACGGTTAATCGCCCAAACGGTTAAGCGTGCTCATGCGAGAGTAGTACAGGCTTGGGTGACCTGCTGAGAAGTTTTTGGTCATGTTTTTCTCAGTCACGATTAATTCTCAAATAAATCATGAGTGTGTCAAACATTTTTCTGATGCGGGGTCACTTAACGCGGTCGAGTTTCGTTGTACGTAGAATTTCTGAATGACGTTTTACCCTAAAACGTGTAATTCCTTAATAACTTTCACGAAAATGAGCTTATGAAAGTTAAACTTTTAATTTGCCATGGAAATGATTTATCACTCGATAAAATCAAATAAAAATCAACTTTCGGGAAAAAAATGAATAGTAAAAGTGAATAGTGAAACTTTCCGGGAATGGTAATTAACCTGAAATTGCGAATTGTTACAAGGAAATTGAGCAACGTTACCTTAAGTATTTGATGTTTTTTTTATGTGAATGTCAAATGCATGGTTGCTCCAGGATTTGAGTTTTCCGAGTGACGTTGCCAACCGTGGTTTTGGTGTGGCAAGAATCATATGACATAAAATGCAACCGGTTCTACCTAAGGTATAGAGGTTGCTTCCGGTTCTACCTAAGGTATAAAAGGACCTCCAACCTTTTGTAGGGAGTGAGGTTGAGGTCAAGGGTTCGATCCTCACTCCCTACAAAAGGCCGGAGGTCCTTTTCTATCTTAGGTAGAACTAGAAGCAGCCTGGGTAAGGTTTTCTACATCTCAACTTCCCTCATACACCGTGGAAGACAGTATATTGACCCATAACTCGTGGAAGATGGTACTGGAAGCTACTTTACATTTTATTCTTCAAATTGTTATAAATATAGCTAATAACTTTCTTCAATGTACCTTTTCAGTTGCCTTTAAAGTCTTGATGTGAATTTATTTTAGCTATGATGTAGTAGTTAGGGCTGTAAACGAATTGAACATTCAGTGAACATTTCATGAACTGTTCGGTAAAAAGTTCGTTTATGTTCGTTTATTTGTTAAATGAACGAACATGAACAATATTTTACGTTTACTAGTTAAATAAACGAACATGAACAAAATCGCGCCTGTCCATTTATGTTCGTGAATGTCTGATTATGCGTTTGTTAACCTTCGTTATGTTTCTTTGTCTATTTATGCTCGTATATCATATCTTTTAGTTGTATAATTTTAAAATTGGTTTGTCTAAACAAAACAAAACTTATAAAATAATATATTGTGCATAATTTAATAAAGTTTATGTTTGTTTGTCTATGTTCATTTATGTTCGATCATTTATGTTTGTTTAGCGTTCGTTAATGACCGAACATGAACAACTCATTTTATAAATAAACGAACATGAACAAGAAAATTCGTTCATTTAAGCGTTCATGTCCATTTATTTGTTTGGTTAAAATTAAACGAACAATCATGAATAAGGTTCCGCTTGTGTTCGTCCAGTTCATTTACAGCTCTAGTAGTAGTTGTTTAGCATAGTTAACACAACAAAGCTTATCTTAATTTAGAAAAATCTAATCCTTCAACTCATACAATAATATCTATACTACTATATAATGCATTTGGGACTATTTTTATAATTAGAAATGCTTAAAATTCAGACTTTTTTCTTACTTATTATAGAAGGATTTCAAAATTAATTTGTTACGAAGCAAGTTGGTTAGGAAGTTTGTTAGGAAGTGGTTGGTTGTTCAAATTAAAATTATTTAGCTTAACTATCTCTAATATCTCTACTTATAAAGCATGAACACAACTAAAAATGTAACAAAATAACGCAAAATATAATCACACGGTACCCGTCACCGCATTACACGAGTAACGTTCTAGTCATATACAAACGCTTTGTAACGCATGATTTGAAATCCTCCTTACCAAACAAACATTGTATTATTTTATCTTTAACCTTATTAAATAATTCAAATTAAAATATTATCACATAACACGATTAAAATGAAAAGGGTATATCAACTGGCCAAATAACCCACGAACCAGTGAAGGCAATGGTTGCTTCCCGCTGAACTGATGAATGTTGGAGGCAACAGTTACTTTGATTCAATAAAAAGTAAAACCTGCGAAAAAGAAATTGGAGGCAACAGTTACCAGTTTGGTTTGACAAAACTTCAACCCTATTATGTCAATTCATTCTCACACCAAATGAACTTGAGATAAATCATCAACATTGAAACCCTAATTGAGGTACAAGTTGTTTCTAAGTTTTAGTTTTATCATCCTTTATTTCTTTCGATTACATGTCTACATAAATGAAATCACATCAATGTATGTTAGCTTTAGAATTTGGGGATAGTTTTTAATTCATTCGAATATGTGCAACTTACCCAACTCCAAGATTAAATTATATGATGTTTCTGTTGTTTTTGATGATATTTAATTTAATTGGTGTACGTTCTTGTATATCTTCTAATACAGAGTAGATTTTTTTTATTGACATATGTCTTTGTGGAGTAAAAGGTGGGGTGGCACTTTATCTGATTGTATTTTACTTGGACTTTAACTACCATTAATCATTTTTGTTTTAGCTACTAACCAAGGAATCGTAATGGTCTTTCTTATTGTAGTATTTGGAAGTGGATATAATGACACTATGACAACAACTCTTTTTCACTTTTTGTATCACTATTATCAATGTATTTGATAATAATGGTATCTCTTTACTATTACAGCTTATAGTTTTTCTATATTGTTTTGAAAAAAACGTAGTAAGTTAGTAACATTTGATAATGTATATGTGCATATGTGTATGTGGTTTTGGAATGGGAAATACGGATACTGTTTGTTTTGTGAAAATGGGTATGAGATTGGGGTTATTTTCTAGTTGGAAACTTGCTTCACTTTCATACTGCTTCTGAATACATGTATATGTATGCTACTGTGATAGTGCGATGTGAAGGTTTAAAGTTTAAACACCAACATTGAAGTGAACAAATATACTTGCTGGCATCATTTTGTTTTTTGCAACTTGCTGCTGTAATTTTTTTCCTGCTGTCATTTTTTTCTTGCTGTCATTTTATGATTGTTGTCAATGGTTATTGTATTTGGGTCAAATCAGTTCTTTGTGTCTAAGCGTATAACAAGTATATATGATTTATTAAATCATTTGGTTTGAGGTATTTGATTAACTGGGAATGTCAATAATTTGTGAATGCATAATTTGAGAGGGCAAATTGGCAACATGTGAAAAAGGGCGGTAGGTTTAGAAAAGAACATGACATAGCTCATTACTTTACTTTAGCAAAAAGTGCAATAAGATAAAAAAAAAAAAAAAAAAAAGAGTGGAGTTAGGAAAAAATAAGTGCAGTAGGCTACCTAAGAGAAAAGACCAAAAGCTTTACAACTTACAAGTATTATTTTGTATTCTTATTAGATCTTACAAGATTTTTACGGATTTACAGGAACAACAACACAAACGCCCCCAACTGCTGCTGAACTATTTGAGCTCACACACATGAAGAAAGGAGCATTCATTACGTCAAAATCAGAGAGAGTGGCGGTATTTATTCTTACTTCCATAGTTACTAATTCTCGAACTTAGTTTTTTGCCTAAATCTTTCTCAGTTTCTCTCAATTCTTTTTCGATCCAATTCTCACTTTCTCAACAACACATCACAATCGACTAATCGAGTATCAAGTATCAACTTATCACAGTATCATTTACATGTTTGATTAGAATAATTTAGGCTAATAGCTGAATTAAAGAGGTGTTTGGGACTGTTTTTACAGTTAAATCAAAAGGGTGTTTGGGACTGTTTTTACCACTGAATCAAGGGGTGTTTGGTAGCACTGAATTCAGAACTTTTAATATTGTCGATTTAAGCTTTATTGAATATTATAGTTATAAGATATCAGTTTACAGTGTGATATGTAATGCGTGTTTTTATATAAACGGCTTTGCATTAAAAAATTGTGTTTCGTGACTATTGACTATCTACAGGCTGCGTATAATGGTGCACTGGTGGATAAATATGGATCAGATCCTGCTAACCATCCCATCTATGATGATGACTTACGGAAGATGATACGAAAGGTGGAGTGTTTGGGTAGGGTTCAATGTCAGATCCACAGTACACGATGACTCGTACACCAAGTACTACAAGATGTATTGGTGCTCCGTCCTCAAGATCTAAAGTTGTTCAGGTGTGTTTCTTTCTTTTATATCCATATAAGTATCACATATCTTGATGAAGTAGATAATCTGGAAACAAATTTAAACTTGGGGAACAAGGAATAGAAAACTTGGGGAGCAAGGGATCCAAGTCACAACGTTTTATTAGGAAACTTTTCTTATGTTTATCTTTATTTGTTAATTAGTATTGGTATGCAATTAGGAAACCTTTACTTCTAGTCAGTCTAGAAGATTCTTAGGTCTATTTAAACCACATTCCATCATAGTTTTATGCATTCAATTCAATATTAAAAAAAAACTTCAATTCAATTTTGTTCTTCTCTACTCGTGAAGTCAAATAATCATCAGGTTTATTGCGCTGCAATAGCGTTTGTTGTGAACAAACCAGCCTTCCGCTGTTCTACTTCATATCTTTATTTTAGTACATGTTTTAGAAAACTAATATTTGAATTTGTTGTGTTCAAGAACTATCTTGACAACATTCGTGGAGAGTTAAAGGAAGAATTGAAGGAAGAAATGAAAGTCGAGCTAAAGGGAGAAATGAGGAATGAACTAAAGGGAGAAATGCGCAAAGAGCTCAAAGAAGAAATGCGTGAAGAGCTTAAGGAAGAAATGCATACAGAAATTCAAGATATGCTTGTTGAGTATGGTATCCGGAGTCATGTTACCCGCCAACCAAAAACAAAACAAGGTAATGCAAGTGGCCGTATATCTTGAAGATCAACCTTTACACTTTGAAGAACTTTAAATATATTTAGGTCCTCTTAACTTTTAAGTAAGACAGAATCTTTGGTTTAGACTACCTTTTATTTCGTCGAAGATTAAATGTTAGATATCTTTTGAATATGCTTGTTATTTGATTTGGATATGGATTTTGTGACTATCATCACTGTGCTATTTGTTTGTGTCACATCTTGAGCAGATGGCAAATAAATTGTATCCTTTATTGATTAGCGACATATTCTATCCTCAAAAGATATTTAAATCGCGACAAATTAGAGACGAATTTGTTCAAACAAGCTATGAAATGGTGTTGATTTAAGCGACAAATTGTTATTGACGATTTTGAGACTATAATTTTAGTGGCGGATTAACGACACATATTTTCATCTCTAGTAGAGATGGAATAACAACAAAATGGTTGCCGATTATTAGCAATGCATTAGTGACTGCTTTGTTGTTACTATTAGCGACAGAAAGTTTGTCGCTAAGCCGTCACTTGATGGTCGAATCAAATTTAATTTAGGTAACTTTAAAAAAGGCTCTAGTGAGGGGCTGGAGACCGACAATTTGTCGCAGAAACTCTAAATTTTTTGTCGCTAAACTTGTCGCTAAGATTTTGCGAGGCCCTTTTTCGTGACAGAATATATCCGTCACAATTCCGTCGTTGAAGGGCTTTAGCAACAGAATAGCGATGCAAACTTCCGTTGTTGATGCCAGATTTTCTAGTAGTGTTTTTGTACTTGTAATTAAGTGAAATATAACATTTAAGTATATGAATCTTGTTTTTTCTTTTATAATAGTTTATGTTTCCAAAAAAATAATTATTAGGCAAAAATATTGATAGGTTGATAGAAAAAGTGTAAACAATTCCATACTAGAAACATATTTATATTTACATGCAACTCATTTTTTGTTTAAAAACATATATGTTTTTTTGTTTAAAAAAACATACATGCATCAGTAAAATAATAATAATAAATAAATAAATAAAATAAAAATAAAAATAAAATCCCGAAAGTTTAGTAATATTTACACTCGGATTTAATAAAAAAAAAATTCAAAAAGAATTTAAAATTTGTATTTTACTATAATACCCTTTTGAATTAATAGTAATTTTTAATATTTAAAATTTGTATTTTACTATAATACCCTGTTAAGTGCGGGAACTGCGAGAACTCTTTTTAGGCCCTTAGATGAAAAGATTAATGGCTAAGATGATGTGTGGCATTATTGTAATAAAACAAAACCGAATATTGATTTATTAAATAGCAAAAGGGCATTCAAGGAACTTCATGTTAATGATTTTCAAAAGCTGCCCCAATTAAATAGGTATGTATCTCTCTTTTATTCTGGATCTCATCCATCTTTCTTCTTCTATTTTATTTACCTAGTCAATTATGCTTTCTCTCTAAAAAAGAAAATCGCCCCTCAAGATTGGTGATGATTATGATGGATGATCTAAAAAATCGTTTTCATGAGTGTTCAAAAACAAATCCCCAGTACAAAAGCTTCATATCCAATCTACTATCATCATCAATTAATTATTTACATGTATCACATTCTTCCGGATCTACAAATATTGGATTAAGACGACGGAGGTTTTTTTTTATAGTGATCACTTATTCGTCTTTATCTCGGGTAAGTGTTGTGTGTTCTTCTTTTTCGTTTCTTGTAAAGATCAATGATGGGTTGCGATTAAACACCTATGATATTTAAGATCTACGCTTGAGTTTAACAGATCTGATATCGTGTGAGTTTATCATTTTTTTTTAGTCCTGTTAATGTAAGGAAATGGGTTGAGGACTGATGTGTTTTGCTTGTTGTGGTTGAGTGGTGTTTGTTGACTGTGAAGTTTGAAGATGGGATATAAATGTAGGCTGTAGTTGGTTGATGGTTGTTAATTACTTTTTGTTAATAATAACTTTTGTTATGTAGGATGTATAAACTAGATTGAAGTGGTTTTAAGGTTGAATTGCTATTTTTAAAAGCAATTATTAACTCGATGACTAGAAACTACAATAAACAAAACAAAAGGCTAAAACTGGTTTGATTTAGAAATTTATAGTCCTCATATTTTAATAGCAACAATCATCAGTGTTATCGTGTTTCTTTAAGCCATCATCAGTGTTATCGTGTTTCTTTAAGCCACATAAGTGATTTTGTATATTTAATGTTCATAACCATATAGATTGATACTGCAACGCTCATGTAATATCTCCTTAAAAAATACGCATGTTGACACATTAATTTTATATGAAATATATAGCTTACAATGTAAGTAGAGATATATTTTGGTCATCCATCTTTAAAAAATATATGTTTTGCTAGTTGACTGCAAATGTGCTTATGTGTGTATATGTGTAAAGCGTGTGCATATGTGTTTCAAGGTTAATTTTTAATTAGTGGAATAATGCACATGTGTTTTATAAATTGGTCTCATGTTTATTTGTGTTTGCTAGTTTAAGCTTGTGCATGTGTGTTATGTTATCTTGAGTTTTATTTTAAAAGTATTTAACCTTTACTATCATTTTTTTCTAGGCGTGGCAATATGTTTTTGAAGGCGTGCACATACATTTTAACGAATTTGATGAGAAACTGGAAGTACATAAATGTTCTTGGAAGGCGTGCATCTATGTTATTTGAAGACGTGCACTTATGTTTTAATGAATTTGATGAGAAACTGGGAGTACATATATGTTCTTGGAAGGCGTGCATGTATGTTCTTTGAAGACGCGCACATATGTTTTAATGAATTTGATGAGAAACTGGAAGTACATATATGTTCTTTAAAGACGTGCATGTATGTTCTTGAAAGACGTGCACACATGTTCGAAAGAATCTGATGGGAAACTCCAAATATATATGTTTTGTTCACATATGTTCTTAGAAGCGTGCATACGTATATTCAAAATGACACATTTAATTTGTATTTCATTTGATATAAAAATTTGTGTATTATATTATATTCTTGGTTTGTGATAAATTTAAAGGGTATGAATATAATTTATGTGTTCAGTTTTCATTTAAGAAGTTTATAGTAGACACGACATAAACATATATGCAAGTAAAACTAATTTGAAGTTTAAACTATTGTACAATAAAAACACATGTAACTTTCCATTATTTAAAAGAAACACATATGCACCTTGACTTTCTAGAAATATGCATGTTTAAAAGGAAAAAAAATGAAAATTGGGAGATATTTAAAAACGGGATATAATAAAAAATCTAAAAAATATAAAAATTGTCTTTTACTATAATACCCTTTAGATTAAATAAAAATCTTTAATATTTTAAAAAATCTCATTGGTCTACAGGAGTTCTCGCAGTTCTCACACTTAACAGAGTTCTAAAAATAAAGCCTATATATATATATATATATATATATATATAGGCAAGCGTTCAAATGAGAAGTTATATTTTGGTGAGAAGTAATCCTAGCCACTCATTTTATCTTTCTTTAGCTTTGATATAATGACTAACATTAGTTAACCTACTTTTCTGAAAATTTCAAAAAATTTTTAAAAAAAATTCGAAAAATTTTCAAAAAAATTTTGAATTTTTTTCGTCACATGTGAAAAAAATTTCACATGTGACGAAAAAATTTTGATTTTTTTTTTCAAAATTTTTTTTGAATTTCTTGTTTTCGAATTTTTTTTCATCACATGTGAAAATTGAAAGAAAATTTTTTTTCAGATGTGAAAATTTTCAACATGTGAAAAAAAATTTCACTTCAATTTTCACATGTGAAAAAAATTTTAACATGTGAAAATTTAAATTTTTCGATTTTTTTTCTGAATTTTTTTTCGAATTTTTTACTTTTCAAAAATTTTTTTTCTTCACATGTGAAAAAAAAATCGTAACTTGTGAAATTTTTTAAAAAAATATTCAAATTGTTTTTTGAAACTTTTTAAAAAAAATTTTGATTTTTTTTTTTTTTAAATTTGTTTGGTAATTTTCAAAAAATTAGTTAACTAATATTAGCCATTAAATTAAAACTAAGGAAGGATAAAATGAATGGTTAGTATTAGTTCTCCTATTTTCACCAAATTTATAGTTCTCACATGAATGATCCTCTCTCTCTCTCTCTCTCTCGATATATATATATATATATATATATATATATATATATATATATATATATATATATAGTGTTGGGTTCAAATAAGATCAACTTTAAAGTTGAAAAAATAAGATGCATTGATGAACCAATAGGATTATGCCAAGTGGTATTTATGTTTTAAATTTAAACAAAATTACCAATTAAATGAAAAGGGTATTAAAGGTATTTGTAACAACCCGCATTTTCAGAACATTTCTCCTATTCACTATTCATCGGTTACTATTCATCATTTACTATTCACCGGTCACTATTCATCATTTTACTATTCATCGTTTTCGGAGTCAGTTTGTGATTCCGAGAAGCGTTCAGAAAATTTACTATTCATGTGACACTATTCATTCCCGAAGGGAAATCACTATTCATGATCAACGTTCGTCTTTTCGTAAACTGAGTTTACGAGTCTTTAAATTCGCGTAACCAGTTAGGTTTAGCTGCGAATTCATGCATCATTCATTAATGACATTTCGTATAGACTGGAATAGTCTACACATCATCATCACATTAGTTACTACACGGATATGCATTATTTCTATTTACGTATGCTTAATTTGTAATTAACGATACCACTCAGTTTTACTACTAACGTATACCCAATACTCTCGACTATGATCCTAACATATTTACATACTCATAATAATAATATAAAGATTATATTATTAATTTACCCGGTGTTTTAAAATCAATGGCTATACTTTACGGTCGGAGCTTATAACTCCGTCGGTTTGCGTTATTTCAATACGATAATTATTTCAACACCCGATTCTCATCAGGAATATTATTTTACAACTTTTACAACTTCGTCGTATTTTATTTCACCTCGTTAACATTTATTTCAAGATAACTCGGTACCCGGTAATACCCAATACACAACTTAAACTAGCTAATGCATACAATTGGGGACACAAACATTTATTAGCCACAAAACATTTCCCCTATTTTGCTCCATGGTTGCCCCCCCCCCCCCCCTAGCCACCCTATGCTTCCTCTTTTCATGGATCTTGCCCCCTTTTCTTGAAAATTTACCAAATATATATTTCAAGACTTGTACACATTTCTTCCATTTCTCCAAAACAAACTAGCAAAAATTCTCTCTTTCTCTCCTCTCTTCCCATAATCGGCCCAACAAAGAAACAAGGAAGAAATCACTAACTTTTCAAGATCGAAGTGTTTATCAAGTTCTAATCATGATTTAGTTAGGGTTTTGTGGTAAAAACCCTATGTTTCTTAACATAAGCATCTTCAAATCACTCCAATATTTCAAGTAAGCTTCAAAAACATTTTTGATCTTTTCATACTTTCATTTACTTTATATTTTTATGTATTTTTAAGATATATTGGTAAAACATGCAAGTATGTAAGATCCATACCACTTATTACTCATTTTGTTTTTATAAACATAGATCTATAATTTTTATTAACAATCTCATGAGATCCACCATTTTTGGTGAAGACTAGGAACCCATGACACCCTAAGAAGGTGTATGGTAGGATTGGGTACTTGTGGAGTTGATTTGAGATAGTTTGGTTAAGCTTTGAACAACCCTTGAACTAGGAAAGTTGATTTTGACAAACTTTCAAAGCTGCTGTCCATTTCTGTAAAACGTGGGAAACTCAGGGTCTAGGGTGTAACTTTGGACCAAAGATTTAGGAAATACATTCCGAGACGAAACTATGGCCGAAAACGGGGATAAAATCCGAGTTACGACGAAAAAGATATGCTATTTTCAAGATTAACGACTAAAACTATATTTTCTGAAATTATGATTCTGTCCCGATTTTTCAAGCTAGGAAAACTGAGATTAAATGATATCTAGACTAACCGAGACCTTGAAAAACCTAAGGTATACTTGATTACCTTCGCGGGGATATAAAGAACATAGAAAACGGGCTTATAACGAAAAAGATACAAGTGTTTGAAATCCGACGATATATATATATATTTCCATCAGCTTTTGTACACTAATAGAGTTTTGACGTAAACTGTCTTTGCGAGACACCACTTTCTCGGCTGTTTTTCTTTATGATCGGATCAGTTTGAGTCTGAGCCGTAGTTTTATGAAATCAAGATCTCCTAGCAAGCTTTTCAAATCAATTAGCCGTTCGTCGAATAGACTTATAACGAATAAACTACGACCTCATCTATATACCCGATAAACTATATATATTTTGACAGCTTTTGCTATAATGAAATTTTCTAAGTGTTGAACATAATACTTTCAAGTAACAACAATTGATGCGTGGGAATCGCACCTTGCTTTACCTCTCGAGGGATCTCGAGAAGCTTACAACCCCCACCAGGCAGTGTACCTGATCGTTGTAGTATAGTATAGTGACAAGTACCGGGGGATTGATCGTTCAGCTTAGGAATAGTGTCGCTAGGATTAGAAAACCTAATTAATAGTTCTAAAGGTGAAAGATGATTATTTTTGTATTTTTATATTTTTATGAAAGCAAGTAAAATCTCGGGTTTTTGAAGGAGTGGGCGGAATTAGTTGCTATTCAACTAACCCAAAACTAAGATGCAATAAAAATAAAATAATAAAAATGAAAATAAACTAATTATCCTAAGGTTGTGAGCAGTAATTGGAGAAATTGTGTTTACTTAGACTTCACTACTCCCTAGATATCTTTTACATGTTAATTACTTGTTATACTTGTATGGATGACGGATTGTATTCCTTAATACCATTCGTGGGGTGGCATACATAACTCCCCAACTCTATGAGCTCTTATCTCCTCCTACACCATGACCCAGCACAACTATAGGGATTGTAAACAGTGGCTCATGCATTAAATACAACCAATAAAGACCTAGTACGCCTCGGTTCATGTTTCTTAAGACGTTCAAGCATGTTACCATTTGGAGATCTGCCAGTTTTCTTAAGCCTAACATATAAATCATTCATCCAAGAACAAGAATAAACAAGTAATCAACACATAATCAACATCTAGGTTTCATTAGATCTAAGCAAACACAAGAGAGATCTAGCCTAGCATAATGGAATTGAGACAAGAACAAGAGATAAACAACCAACACATAGACATATTGATTGAATTAGAAGAACACTTATCTCAATTACAATGCAAGGTATCAAGGGTTTGGAACCCTTGAAAAACCTGTAAAAGAGGCACCAAATTCGTCTTTAGGGTTTCACCAAAACTTCTCTCTCTTTAATGAAAAAACTAGAAAACTATATATAGGAAAAGTAGGCTGACGGCGTCAAGAGTTACATGTGACGTCGTCACCTCGCCGCCATATACTTCCTCGGACGGCCTTGATCTACTTATGACGGCCTATGTGACGCCGTCACCGACCACGGTATTTTATTCTTGCCACTTTGACGCCGTCATGAAGGCGTTTGACACCGTCACCACCTTCGGTATTTTAATCTTCATGTCTGACGCCGTCAAGATATTACTCTTGACGCCGTCACCTTGTATCTTCAGCATGGAAATTTGGTACTTTGCCGTTTTCTTCACTTTTATGCTCCAAAAACGTCCAAAATGGCTTCTTTTCCAGAATTCACTCTCCAAACACCTAAAATCACAAAAGGAACGATTTAGGGCAATATTTGATCAAATAAATTCGGATTCGGGCTTAAATGACCCCCTAAAAACGGATCATTTTTCGCCTCATCATATACCCTTACGCTTGAGATTTGCTTGTCCTCAAGCAAATGCACTTTTATTCTACTCAAAAGACAAGTTAGGGGTCATTTAACACTAATATAAAAGTAATTACAACAATTAATCGTTCCACTAAAGACCAATAGACAAGCACGGAGGTCATACACTAGCACCTGACAAATAGTGTTTAGATACTCACATCTCTCGGGTGTAATAAAGTAATATAACATTATGGAAATGAAAGATATCTCTCACTACCTGTCATAGCAAAATAGATTACCATAGGCTTGGGAAAGGATCAAACCTCCACCACATGGCGTAAGCACCTAGGATAAACTATCAAAGAGGTCTTTTAAAGGGTTGTAACGTTAGGTATAGGGATATGAATTACACGGTTTTGTTGGATAAAGGAAGTTTTGTTGGTGGCGAGTTAACAATCTTGGTTAATTACATGTACAATATGGCGTTGCTAAGCCAAGACTAGACTCGACTTAAGCTAATAAATGAAAAATAACAAAAATATAAAATGAACATAGAATGAAACGGGATGGTAGTCCGTATGTTTTTTTCTCTTTTTCTTTTTCTATTTTTTTTTCTTTTTCTTGTTTTTTTTTTATTTTTTATTTTTTTTTATTTATTTATTTTTTTTGTGTGTGTGTGCATACACTCTTACCCTACCATCCAAAATAATACATCATAGGGGATGAGAATTCCCCTTACACTTGAATCTTTACATACTTTACATTTAACTAATCTAATGACTCGAATTAAGAAAATCAAAACACTTGGAGCACTTTTAAGATTAACGTACATATGGGGGTAATATATTATGTTCTTCCCCATTACTCCATAAAATAAGTACTTACCCATGAGTCCCAATCGTCCCAAAACAATATGTACAAGGATATGACTCGACTTAGCAACCATGTAATCAATTAGAAAGTTAACTTAGGGTTTAACAAATAACAATAATGCACTAAAAATGAGCGCATACACGGAAGGCTAAGGCGATTTGGGTGTACATTTAAGTGGGGTGTAACAAATTCTTTCTTTAAGTAAGATGCTTAAAGTTAGAAACGAAAAGATAGGCTCGGAGGGGTGTACTAGGGGTTTCGTGTACTAAAAATGAGTACAACGCTAAGGGTGTGGGAAAAATTAGTTGACTTAACTAGCCAAGTAATATGACTTAAATGGTCAAGTAATTATAATACGGGTTTAACACAAGGGTGATCCTAATGCCTCTTATCATGTAGTAAATCCTACCACACGAATGTAGTCTCACTAGCGGTCTCGGGATGCATCACTAACGCAAGTTCTAGAATCTAAATGCTACCGGTACACTCATAAGCACTAATAGTAAATGCTTTTCCTATCAAATCTAAAGGCGAACCTCACATTTTTGGGTGGAAAATTTTTCTGAATATACGGTTATGTGCTAGTCATACAACCTCCTATCCATGAGATGCTTGCTATGGCTAAAGTTTCACTCCTAAATGTTGTAAAAAATTTTAAATTTGGCGCTAAAATTGCACTAACAAGTATTTCTCGTAGTTTTATTACACATCTACTATCAAACAAAACAAACTCAAGCGAAAGTGCATATGTAAGGTATCATCTTTTTACCCTCCCCTTACACTTAAGATGAACATTGTCCCCAATGTTCAAGTAAAGAATGTAAAAGTTAAGAAGTAAAGAGAATGAAATCAAATACTCCCCTGATTCGCTCGGTATGGATTTTAGGTTGGCCAGGTTAAATCTTCCTCCAAGAAAACGAACAATCAAAGCTTCCCTTCCAGAATATAAATCATCTTCTTGTCATAAATAACCTGTAAATCCTGACAACAATAGACAAGGCAACCTCGCGTAAAATCGGTGGCATCCTATATAAGTTACTAAATCCTAGAAAACAAGATAAGATATAATGCTTGTGGAATGAAGTTTGCAGATTTCCTGGAGATTATAAAACTTAATGATTCACAAAAACCATAAGACTCCGTTAGAAAAATAAAACCGGTAAAATTTCCAGATTTTTGACTCCTGACGCCGTCAAGAGTAAACTCTGACGCCGTCAGAATGGACCTGCAGAAATTCTTATGTTAAGTTTCCGGAAAATTTCTGGAAAAACTTTGTCCTACTTCCTGGAAAATCCTGCAAAACTTCATTATGACTCAATACAAGCATTTGACTCTAACAAATACGAATATACATGTTCATTTAAAATTGTGGAGAATCATGATCGGTTTGTTTCTTGAAAACATATTTGGGGTTTCCCCTTACACTTATCTTTTGCAAAAATACCTTTAGGTTGGAGTTAAGACTAGGCCAAACAACATAATAAAGTATTTCCACATTTTAATTGAGAAACATGATCAACCAACAATAAAAATAAAACATGCATACGGAAGCAAATAACAATCAAACAAATAAAATCACACAAAACATGGGTTGCCTCCCAAGAAGCGCTTTTCTTTATTTACGAGTCTTGTAGCTAGACTCAAAGTCATGGGTTACTACGTGATCTCATCATTGGTTCCACTCTCTAGGTCGTCTTCTAAACTAGTATCGCTTTCATAGTGCAAGTACTTCGGATCTTCGAATTCAAAAACATCTTGTCGATACTTAGAACCAAGCTTACTAACATTCTTAAAGAATCCACATGATAAATCAGAAATATTCCTACACCCTCTCCTGACATCCTCATCACACAAGATAAGTTGGGAGCTCATCATATCAAGCCCGTCACAATCTATTCCCTTAAGGTCTTTTCTCTTGTATGGCGTTTGGTATGAAATCCTCCTAATCCCATCAGTGAAGGTCATGATTCCGTTCAAGTCATCCACTATCAAATTAGTGATTTCACAAAAGGGTGCTCTAAAAACGACTTGTGATAACCTAGGGTTGACATAGTCCTCGATGTTATCCACAATTGTGAATTCCATAGGGAATGCCATATTTCCTACAAACACCTGGATTTCATGATCCTTGCCAACCACTTTCTCTCCTTTGTAAATCATCCCCCATCTGCAGATATTGTTATAGTGAAACAATGACATAAAATTCTTTGGTAGGAATACATTAATGTATATGTTATCGAAGTACTTATGACCGATCATGCAGGGGATTTTGAGATTATCTGGATCACGTCGTCTTATCTTCCCCAACTCTCCATCCTTTGACCCATATAGATTCCCCTCAAGAGATGGACGATACTCGTACACCTCCTCACTATCCCTACGAAAGATTACCTTCCTAACACCATTGGTGAGTACTACACTACCATCTTTCTCATCAAGGATTGCTCCTGATTCATTGATAAATGGTATCCCAAGGACAAGGTGGGTTAACGTTTGATTGGTGAAAGGGTCCACGTCGTCAACCACGGTGAGGTCAGCACTGTAAACAAGCCCTCCAATCCTAATTGATAAATTTTCTATTACTCTCTTGCTCGCAACGTGCTCTGGGAAGGTTTTGTGGTATAGGGAGAGGGGGATTATGTTGACTGGGAAGCTAGGATCTATATGACTATCGGTTAAGAGCTTTTCCTTAATGGTACAGGGGATTTTGAAAACTTTAGGGTTACTTTCCTTAGTATGATGGTTACTCACACTAATAACATCCTCCATTTTTCTCTCGGGTTCTTCTATAATAGATTTACCCAAAATGGTTGGATCTTTCTCGTGCTCTTCCGATTTCTCTTTCCTTTCATCAGGTTTGTCGGATTCTTGCGCGGTGTATTGCTCGGGTGAGTCGGTAGGTTTTCTTGCCAAATCATGGTCAACCCTTGAGGTCTCATCTTTCGCTGTCTGACGGAATTTGTTAGGTTGTTGTTGGGTTGGGTTGGGTGTTGAAGCAGGTATTGTGGTGATGGTTTTTACGAAGTGGATTGGTCCAGGGGGGTTGATAGGTTCTTCTCTGTTAGGAGACAGATGTTTGAATAGCTTGCTAGGACTTTTTATTTTTACAGGGGAAGCTGGTGGACTCATGATGGTAGCAGATTTAACCTCATTAACAGGAATGGGCCTATTATCAACATGCTCTTTGATAGCAGTCAACAGATTACAAATCTTGTTGTTTACATCATCCTGTTGTTGTTTAAATTTGGCCTCGAGCGTAGCGAGCTGTAGTTCTTGAGAGAGAATGAATTTCTTTAAAGTATCTTCACAGCTTTGCCTAGGATTGCCTTGTGATGGAAAATGCTCGGACCAAGTGAGTGGTGAGGAGTCATTGAAGGATACGCTTCGCGTTTGGTGCCTTCTAAAATCAGGTTTATCCTTCCATGCCTCATAGGCTTTGGCAGAAGTTTAAGGACCCTGACCTATGTGCGATGATGTGAATTCGTTATAAGCACGTTTTGGAAATTCCATGCAGTTATGGGTCTCATGAGGACCATTGCATAGTTTGCATGTAGAAGCGATTCTGCTTACTTGGCTTGAAGGTTTATGGGCTTCGTAGGATTTCATGAGAGACTTGACTCGACCTTCAAGTTCCATGATCCTACGGTCGGGAGTGCTAGAATTGTTCGAAGGCAAAGATATTGCCTTGACCGTTTCGTTCAAGTCACGGGGATCATTCCAACTTTCGTTGTCATAGAGAGCAAGATCTTCTATGAGTTCCCATGATTGTTCCGCACTAAGATCACGTAGCTTACCACCAGCCGATTGGTCAATGGCTCGCCTCGTGGAGATGTCGATATGGTCATAAAAAATTTGGACTTGGAGCCAAAGATCTATGCCATGATGAGGGAATTTTTGGAGTAAGTCCTTGAAACGAGTCCATGCTTCATAAAGAGATTCATTTTGACGTTGTTGAAACATCAAGATGTCATTCCTAAGCTTAGTAGTTCTCCCCGGTGGGAAAAATTGAGCAAGGAAACGAGTGGTGAGATCATCCCATGTGGTGCTGGATCCCGCGGGTAAACGCTCAAGCCATTGACTAGCTTGATCCCGTAGAGAGAATTGGAATAGGCGTAAACGGGTAGTCTCTCTAGTTTCAACACCTAGGTCTATGGAATCTACGATTTTGAGGAAGTCCTTAAGGTGTTGGTTTGGATCTTCGGAACGAAGTCCATGGAATGCACATCCGCTTTGCACCAACCGGATGGTGTCGGATCGCAAGGGGGTCACATTGGCTCCGGTGAGCTCAATGGTGTTTCGGTAGCCTTGATGGCTAGGTCGGGAGTACTCTCCTAAGGTTCGGGGCCTAAGGGGTTCTAGTGGTGGGTTTTGTTGTGGTGGGATGATGGGTTCAAAGATGTTACCACCTTCCATGATGTCGGATGGTAAAGAGTTACGAACAAAGGCACGAAGAAATAAGATAGACTAAAGAAGACCTAAAAATAAAAATAAAATCTTACTAGAAAGTAGACCTAATAAAAAGAAATCCTAACCTAGACAATAACTATTCCCCGGGCTGCGGCGCCAAAAACTTGATGCGTGGGAATCGCACCTTGCTTTACCTCTCGAGGGATCTCGAGAAGCTTACAACCCCCACCAGGCAGTGTACCTGATCGTTGTAGTATAGTATAGTGACAAGTACCGGGGGATTGATCGTTCAGCTTAGGAATAGTGTCGCTAGGATTAGAAAACCTAATTAATAGTTCTAAAGGTGAGAGATGATTATTTTTGTATTTTTATATTTTTATGAAAGCAAGTAAAATCTCGGGTTTTTGAAGGAGTGGGCGGAATTAGTTGCTATTCAACTAACCCAAAACTAAGATGCAATAAAAATAAAATAATAAAAATGAAAATAAACTAATTATCCTAAGGTTGTGAGCAGTAATTGGAGAAATTGTGTTTACTTAGACTTCACTACTCCCTAGATATCTTTTACATGTTAATTACTTGTTATACTTGTATGGATGACGGATTGTATTCCTTAATACCATTCGTGGGGTGGCATACATAACTCCCCAACTCTATGAGCTCTTATCTCCTCCTACACCATGACCCAGCACAACTATAGGGATTGTAAACAGTGGCTCATGCATTAAATACAACCAATAAAGACCTAGTACGCCTCGGTTCATGTTTCTTAAGACGTTCAAGCATGTTACCATTTGGAGATCTGCTAGTTTTCTTAAGCCTAACATATAAATCATTCATCCAAGAACAAGAATAAACAAGTAATCAACACATAATCAACATCTAGGTTTCATTAGATCTAAGCAAACACAAGAGAGATCTAGCCTAGCATAATGGAATTGAGACAAGAACAAGAGATAAACAACCAACACATAGACATATTGATTGAATTAGAAGAACACTTATCTCAATTACAATGCAAGGTATCAAGGGTTTGGAACCCTTGAAAAACCTGTAAAAGAGGTACCAAATTCGTCTTTAGGGTTTCACCAAAACTTCTCTCTCTTTAATGAAAAAACTAGAAAACTATATATAGGAAAAGTAGGCTGACGGCATCAAGAGTTACATGTGACGCCGTCACCTCGCCGCCATATACTTCCTCGGACGGCCTTGATCTACTTATGACGGCCTATGTGACGCCGTCACCGACCACGGTATTTTATTCTTGCCACTTTGACGCCGTCATGAAGGCGTTTGACGCCGTCACCACCTTCGGTATTTTAATCTTCATGTCTGACGCCGTCAAGATATTACTCTTGACGCCGTCACCTTGTATCTTCAGCATGGAAATTTGGTACTTTGCCGTTTTCTTCACTTTTATGCTCCAAAAACGTCCAAAATGGCTTCTTTTCCAGAATTCACTCTCCAAACACCTAAAATCACAAAAGGAACGATTTAGGGCAATATTTGATCAAATAAATTCGGATTCGGGCTTAAATGACCCCCTAAAAACGGATCATTTTTCGCCTCATCAACAATGAGAGTCAATTTTCTCATCGATCGAGACCCGTATTGCCAAAAGTTAAATGACACGACTTCAAGATATTGTTACAAGGTTTTCAAAAACGCCGAGTTTCATCACCAACCCCTAACGTACAACATTTCGTGACTTGTTTTGCGAGGCCATTTGGGGCATATTTTCAAGTTATGAAAATGCTATTTTGTGACGAAAACCTTATATTTGCCGATAAGACACCAAACCAGGATCGTGGAGTACCGTTTCAACATATCTACACGAAAAGTAGTTATTAACTTAACGAGACGTCAAAAATGTATTTTTGACGATAAACACTATTTTCAAAACTAACGAGTGGTATCGATAGCATACGTACTTGCATGTGTAGCATCATTTCGTTTCTTACATGAGAAACTATCATTCATATTAGGTTGCGATTAGAGATCGTGCCTCATTTCAGTGTATCCACTTTTGTCATCATAGCTATCGCACCAGGTGAGTTCATACCCCTACTTTTACCTGTTTTTATAACTGTTTTGGGGGAGAATACATGCTCGTTTTTGACTAAACTCAATGCTTGAATGCGCAATTGCATACTTAAACACTACTGTTTCTCTGGATACTTGATTGATTATTCAAATGCACCTATGTGTATATCGGTTGCATACTTGATTATTTTCTCGCATACACAAGCGTTTTATAAACATGCAACACACTTTACGAACTATTGCTTTTATGCAACACACTTTATGAACTCTTGCTTTTATGCAACACACTTTATGAACTATTGCTTTTATGCAACACACTTTATGAACTCTTGCTTTTATGCAACACACTTTATGAACTATTGCTTTTATGCAACACACTTTATGAACTCTTGCTTTTATGCAACACACTTTATGAACTATTGCTTTTATGCAACACACTTTATGAACTCTTGCTTTTATGCAATACACCTTATGAACTATTGCTTTTATGCAACACACTTTATGAACTGTTGCTTTTATACAAACACTTTTATGGACCATACTGAAACTGATGTTTTATCTAAACTATTACGCGGATTAGCCTAAGCCCTTGAATCCCACTATGCCCAAACTCATGAACCGTCAATTCCTGCTGGGAAGCGCGAATGTTATAAATAGATCTATTGGTGGTGACTCCCCCGTTCGGTTTGACCGGATAGGCAAACGCGAGCGTATAACATGTCGAATTACAAGTGTAACGGGATAAACACTTGCCGGGCCTTTATATTTAACATGCTTCTAGAGCATGCACACTGTTATAGCTTCGGTTGCATGAACTTAGCGCTAGCGTAATAGACTATTTTTCTATGTGATATTATATTTGTTGTAATGATCACACAATGGTCACAAAACTCTCTATTGTACTCACAACACTATTGTTTTTATGACATTGTGATATTATATTTTACTGTAAGGTAAACTTTATTTTTATGACATTGTGAGTTACACAATGGTCACAAAACTCTCTATTGTACTCACAACACTATTGTTTTAATACAAACTTATGAACTCACCAACCTCGTGTTGACACTCTTTAGCATGTATTTTCAGGTTTTAAGCAATGGCACGCTACTGGAGGTTTTGGCAGGGCATGGCATGGTCATAGAAGACTCTGATATTCACTTGGGGACCATTTTAAACTATTTTACGGGCCTACTTCCGCACTATATTTTAACGATGTAAATTCAATACTTTTGGTTAAATGATTTTATTCTAAATGATTGAAGTGAAAACCAGTTTTGAACTTTTGTTGTAATACCAATTGAGTTACACCCCAGCTACATGTATGCTTCCGCTGGATCCGATTTTGGGGGTGTGACAGTATTTTATATCTCTTAATTTTTAATAACCCTAAATAACCTCTACCACTCACACAATATATGCCGCCATTAACTTTTTCACATCTCTCATCTTTTTTTTTTCTTCTCTCAACACCATACTTAATATCCGGCGACTATTTAACAATAACAACCACAGCCGCATGTGTCTCGAACTGGAAAACAACCATTACCATGTCTCAAACAGATTTTGGGTTTACCACCTTCACAACCGCAGCATCTCTCACCATAGAAGCCGCCACACCATGCCGTTTTTTGGCTGAATTTTTCTCGATCTTGGCTACAAAAAGAATGGATTTGGCTTGTATCCATGCCATTTTTGTATCTTTTTAGATTTGGGCTACAAAAAAATATAATCCCACCACCTCTTTCTAGATATGGGCTAAAAAAAATACAAAAAGAATAGATTTGGCTTGTATCATACAACGGATACATCATGGTATACGATGCACATAACCACGATGTACCAGGTAGCAGCAGGTATGTGATGTGGTGGTACTGTAGCAGGTATGTGAGGCACAAAACCATGATGTATCCGGTGTACCGGAATCTGCTACTGTACGGTTTCGATGTGTGTATCAAGAATGAAGTCGGGTTTGTATACAAGTTTTGTTTGGATCTGTTTTTGTTTTCAAGAACTAGTAGTTTATTAGTTGGGATTTGCTTATTTTTAATGTAGCCAAGATCGAGAAAAATTCAGCCATGATGTATCCGGTGTACCGGAATCTGCTACTGTACGGTTTCGATGTGTGTATCAAGAATGAAGTCGGGTTTGTATACAAGTTTTGTTTGGATCTGTTTTTGTTTTCAAGAACTAGTAGTTTATTAGTTTATCTGTTAATGTAAATACATTTTTAATGTACCTGATGTATAAATATATTTACCGGGTCGTCCATCGTGTATTTGTTAATGTATAAATATATATATTTTTAATGTACCCGATGTATCACGTTATGTATAAAAAAGGTGCACATGTATAAAAATTAAAGCTAAAACAATTCAAAAAAAGTTGACCACATTTGGATTTGAATTCTCTAAAATACCCTTGAAACTCTATTTAATTACTTTAATGCCACTAATTTAATGTTAATCTAATCTAGCACCAATTAATAAATCTAACGGTCCATATTAGGTCTTATTTTTAGAACTTTAAAATTGATCTCACATTAACCCTCTCCTATATATATATATATATATATATATATATATATATATATATATATATATATATATATATATATATATATATGTATTTATGTATACATATATCTATATGTTTATATATATGTATATATATATACATATATATACATATATATATATATATATATATATATATATATATATATATATATATATATATATATATATATATATATATATATATATATATATCGTTATTATTGTTTATACATACCGTGTGATAAATCCTGAGCATGTCACTCGCCTTAGCGAAACACCAAGGCTTGGACTGCTTGACAATATCTATATGTTTATATATATATATATATATATATATATATATATATATATATATATATATATATATATATATATATATATATATATATATATATATAGGGGCTTTATTTTCAGAACCATGTTAAGTGCGGGAACTGCGAGAACTCCAATTTTGCATTAGAAAACATGCATGTTCATATAAAACATGTATGTTTTCTTACATACACCTTAATACACACACCTGTGTAACATACATGTTCATATAAAACCATTTTGCATTGATATGTTGCACTTAACAGGGTTTTGTATGAACATGTATGTTATACAGGTATGTGTATTAAGGTGTACGTAAGAAAACATACATGTTTTATATGAACATACATGATTTCTAATGCAAAATCGGAGTTCTCGCAGTTCCCGCACTTAACAGGGTTCTATATATATATATATATATATATATATATATATATATATATATATATATATATATACACCGAAAGTATTGATTTTTATGTGATTCGGGAGGTCGAGGCTGATGATAATAGACGATATCCATGTTTGGTTCTAGAGAGATAAAGTAAAGAGAGGGTGAAGAAAAAGGATAATATTAGTGACTAAAATGAAGTTACACAATTTCTCACACCCCTCATGGAGAGTCATGAGGGGTATTTATAGGCTCATTACAACATTACTTTGCTTAGTGTACAATAGTAGTCCCTGCGGGTACTACTTGTTACTAATCTAGTCCAATTCACATGTGTGACGTTATCTTTATAAAAAAGCGAGGCTAACAATCTCCCTCTAAGATATCGTCACACGTGAATGGTTACAATGAGACCTATAAATACATAAACAATGTAAATTACAACAATAGGAAACTTTGTTGACGTTGTTGAAGCGCAGAGTCTCTGTAGTCTAGATACTGAGGCAGACTTGAAGTTCTCTCTTCCGACGATCTCGGCTTATGATCTTTGACACTGACGGCATAGGTCTTTGTAGCTCTGAACTTCAACTGTAATGGTCTAGTTAGGTTATTACTCCCTCCTAACTAGTGAGCCTTTATTCTTTTTCTTGCTCCCTCCTGAACCGACAACTCTCTTTTCATCACGCAGCGGATAAAGTAGATTCAAAAGTGTAGGCACATGGTTGTCATTCAGGGAGCATCATGACAATATAACTCACATAACATTGCATTCAAGTTGGTAATAAGCTCTGATGTACACACACTACTTCTCCATTCACGATGTTAAGCACAATTCTCTCGGTCAATCCAATCGCTGAAGATGAAACACTACTTCTTTTGGCATGTTCTTCTCCCTCCTGATGGTTGCGAGGTATCGGAATCATCATAATGTAGTGTACATGTCGTATAATCACCTTGTACTTGATGCAATTTAGAAGCCATAACAGCTTTTTGAAGCACATTCTATGAGTATATGTCGCAAAAATATACTCTCAATACTTTTCTCTCAAATCGACCCGTAATCGAACCTCCTTTGAATTCACCGGCTAATAGTAATGACCACATATGGAGACAGTCAGATATGACCAACTTGAAAACGAAGTAATCATTCCATTTGTGTGACTTAATGCTTGTACGATAGATGTGACTTAATACCTATATTGAGCACTACAATGTAACTCCTTTAAGTATGAGGTTGCACGAAATATTCGCCACTTGAACAATCCACTACTTCGTGTGATACTGAGTACTACAACGTAACTCCTTTAAGTGATAGTTATACTGTGAGCACTACAACGTAACTCCTTACATCAGTAATAACTAGATTGTCAAGACTGAATTTTTTGATTTGCGCAAACAAGTTATCTTCAAAAGTCGTACATCCAACCACCCCTAGACTTTGAGATAAATAAGTACACTTGATGAAATGCCACTTCAAAGTCAAATCAATAATACCGTCCTAATATCCCGTGATCATGTTGTTGAACAAAACATTTCTAGCTGTGAACAATGTATTCCCGTGAAAATTATAACACCAAAATACCACTCATTTACCAATAATAAAAATTGTATCCAATATTTTTAGTTAAAACATTTGGATAACACGTATTCTTAAAACATCCAAATTACCAACCTCACTCATAGTCCAATCCACCAATATTGGATTACAACTCAGTCCAAGCATAATCCCTCGAGTCCAGCCCACTTCTAAATAAGGTAGCAGTTCATCAATCGGATTTACTAATAATGAAGCCCAATCCAAACAAAAACAAACCGATCCAAAGTTTCAAACAACAATTGATAAGCAGAGTTGTGTTATAAGTCAAATACACCACATTTTGACCTATACCTAAAACATACTTGTGATAAAAAAAATGCCCACCACTTTCTCTGCCTTATCTCCCTCCTTGAAATTCACCCATTCTGATATTTTCTTGTAAAAATCGAAACACAATCACAACTCAATTTCAATCTCATCAAACTAATACTCTCCACATCAATCAATTGCTATGAATCAAAACCCAAAAGTTATGAACCGAAGACCCTTCTAATATCTTGAATCTCATTCCGAAGAATAAATGAAGAAACAACCGTGTTAGCTTCAAGATTATCTCTGGTCTCGGGTAGGTTCTTCAATCTTGAGTCTTGTATTTGTGAGGAGGGTTGATGTCGAATAGGTAGACATGGGTTTGTTATTGATGTGGTTGCTGTTGTAAGCAGGAGATATGTTTGTAGATTCGTTTTGGATTAGGTTTTGAGTTGGATTGGTTGTGGCTGACTCATGTAACATCTTTCATTTTGGTTCATACATTATTGCATGACTGATGATGTGTATGGTTGAGGTCAACATTGATTGTGGTATTTGGATAGTGGTCATTGTCTCTTATTCTTCATTTTTTTTTTTTTTTTTTTTTTTTTTATTTATTTTTTTTCCCCCGATTTGGGTACTCTACGCAAAAACTTTTGCGTAAACCTTGTTTGAACCTTGTGTGTACAATATCTTTTGCGTAGAGATACCTTTAGCGTAGACATGCCATACGCGTAAGCTTGGTCTTTAGCGTAACCCGTGTCTTTTGCGTAAGTCTTACGCGTAAGACAAGGGTTTTTTGCCTTAGTTGACCCTTGCGCATAACTTAACTTGTCCAAGTTATGCGTAGAAAAACTGAAGTTTCGCGTAAAGAGAGGGTTTTCTGCATAAACTTGAGCGTAACATGAGTATTTGACCATTTGACCAATATCCGGCGTCCTTTTTCCGACCAGATTACGGCCAAATATTCCAAGCAGTATTCAGACCAATATTCAGACCACCATTTGACCAGGTTGAGACCATAAATATTAATATTGACCTTTCACGGATGGTACAAAATAAGTCGTAAAAATAATGGATATTGCAAAAGCTGTTTGGACAAAAATTGACAAAACAGTTTGTGAGAACTGTGACATA
The DNA here is from genome assembly GCA_030686995.1 of Artemisia argyi. Lineage (NCBI taxonomy): Eukaryota > Viridiplantae > Streptophyta > Magnoliopsida > Asterales > Asteraceae > Artemisia > Artemisia argyi. The sequence goes on along the minus strand of CM060702.1, from coordinate 75,606,182 downwards.
GCATATTTTAGACCATTTTGACCATTTTTTGATACATACAAATTGTAAGGAGTTAGCTACAATTGCATTGTAGCTAATATATTTCCATATAGGATATATATATATATATATATATATATATATATATATATATATATATATATATATATATATATATATATATCGTTATAATTGTTTATACATACCGTGTGATAAATCCTGAGCATGTCACTCGGCTTAGCGAAACACCAAGGCTTGGATTGCTTGATGCATAATAAAAGTTCCAAACACATTTTCAGAATTGCAGATGACTAGATGAGGCTTATATGTGCACAATAGCATTTTAACAAGCATTGTGTACGCAGATTCGAGACATGATTTACTAAGTATAAATATTACTATTAATTTACACTATTTACCTACTCCTAAGCAAGGATCTTGATCTCTATGTTCCCAATCGACTAATCTGAACCTTTATCTGATATCTTTATCTGTATTTCCCGACAAAATGCCTCTGGTTCACGTCGCAACTCTTACCATGGGTCAGCATAATTCAAACATCGGAAGTCGATATATTTTACGTTTACTTTTGTACCCAGTGATCAGCTAGCAAGTATTAGTTGATCTCCATCTCTAATAAGTCGTATATCTTCTATAAGAGCTCCTTCTTTGTTTAAAACTTTTGTAGGAGAAATGGAAAATTTTTGTTCCCCGATATCTAGCAGGCTTTGAAGGGAATCAGGAAGACGTATAAGTTTGCCTGCTTTGTCGTTTACTTCTGGACAACTAATGGTTACTCTTGCAATTTGATGCATTCGGTCCACACCAAGGCTAGGTAGTGATGATGGCATAAACCCCATTTCAACTGCATTATGTAAAAATACTACACATCGTAAATAAGAAATGTATCACAGGAGAATATATTAATTTGAGATGCATATTGATATTTATAAGAAATCTCTGTTAGACCTTGTAAATTGCCAGGATGAACAGGTGTTCAAAAGAAAGGTTTTCGTACAGGTAACTTTTAAGTGTCCGATTTGAGATGGCAAATATTCTCAAGAGATAGAAAAAAAAAAAGTATAAATAGTGAAACAAATCAACTACTTAAGGAACAAGAACATGGTAAAACTAATGCAATTGTGGTCGCCGGCTTATGGCTTATTTGGTTTTGAGCTTATGTTTCACAAGCTCCCTTTTTGTGGCTTATTTTGAAGCTTTTCGGCTTACATAAGTTTATTGTGACATAATAAACTTATGGGTAAATGATATTAAAAGGTAATATACTTGCCACAAATTCATTGAATGGGTAGTGAACTATTTTTTTCATTTTGAAGGTAATTTTCTTTCAAATTCATCATCTTTAGGGTATTTTGCAAAATTTTTGGACAATTTTGCCCTTCGGGAAAAAAATTTTTGTATTATCTATGAGGGGCAAAATTGTCCAAAATTTTTACAAAATACCCTAAAGATGATGATTTTGAAAGAAAATTACCCTCAAAATAAAAAAAATAGTTCACTACCCATTCGATGAAATTGTGGCAAGTATATGACCTTTTTTTATTATTTGCCCTAAACTTATATAAGCCGAAAAGTTTCAAATTAAAATAAGTCGCAAAAAGTGAGCGTATGCAACATAAGCCGAAAACCAAATAAGCCGTAAGCCAGATATAAAAGCCGAAATAAACACCCCTAAATATGCTTAGAATGCATGTTCAGTAATGGAGATAGTAGTTGATTAATTTCCAGAAACGTTTGACTAACAACTCGTATCAGTGACCACCAAAAATTTACAGTATTTTTCATAAATAATAAAGGAATTAAAATTGTTATTAAATCGTATAGTGTTACACTTTCACTTTTATGCGAAGAGTCTAATTCTTTCAATAAAAACACGTTGTAGCTTGTATGCATGCAATTTAAGCTTAGGGAGACTTTCAACTGTTTCCTGTTCAGAGCGTTCGTTTTTAAGTTGAATATTCTAGTTTGACTGGTTTGAAGTAAAATCCAAATCATGTGATCAATTCATATGCAAATACTATTAGCCCAATGTGTGCATGATTACACGCTAAAAGTAGACAAGATAGAAGATACTACATAAAAGGATTTTGAGTGTCCAGTACGGATATGTTGTCCTAACTCAATATAATTGTTCTTTTATGTTAACCAAATAACTAGTACTTTCAAACAATGCCATTAAGATAGCACGACCTAAGATATTTGCCCCAAACCAGGGACGGATCCATAGTTATACTATGGGGGGCCGATGCCCCCCATGGCTCGTCGAAAAAGTTGAGATTTTACTGTAAATTGTTTTTAAGTTTGACCTTTTTTCGAAAGTGCCCCCCACTCAAAACTCAAATTGCCCCCCACCCACTTACTAAAACCCAATATTCAACACTTTAAAACCTTATAAATCATTCGTCTCTAAGTAACAATACTCGATTTATTATCTCGATCCTAGGTTTTTTCTTCCGCATTTTGTTGCTATTGTCAAAAAAAAAAAAAAAAAAAAAAAATGCCCCCCACAAGCTATTTTTCTGGTTCCGTCAATGCCCCAAACTAAAGGTGGCAAGCTGGTATGTGTTGAATATGATTAGAAAACGATACTCTTATAATTTAGAATATTAACCTGACTTTTTAACTAAATTAGATGCATTGTCAGGACACTTTTTTTTTACTTTCAAAATGCTTAACATATCCTTTTCATTAGCTTATTTGCATTGACCCCTTTTAATATAAAGCACAACCCAAATGACCCATTCATAAGTATCAGGTCGAAAGTGCAACCCATCTACGAACTTAAAGTACATACATATTTGGGATATTCAGTCACTAATTAATGCAGTAGAATAATGTGTACCTGCATTCTGTTTCCTACTAGCAGATGAAACAATTCCGAAAACTGAATTACTGAAATCATCTGCCTTTCTCCTGCTATCTTGCATGCTAGCAGACGAGGCTCTTGGCATTTCAGTGGGCAAATGACGCATCCTGGGTTCACTTTGGTACTTTTTAATATACGCTGCACCATCAAGCTTGCTTTTAATACCACCAGGTTTCTCTTTAGGCGCAGGCATATTCTGAAATAACTCTAAAATATCTTCATGTGCCTGATGATATGCCAAATCTCGTGGGGTCCATCCATGCACATCTGGCAAGTCAATGTTGGCTCCATTGTTTATTAGAAACTCAACTACTTGTGTTTTCTCTTCCGAGATGGCCTTATGTAGGGCTGTAGTTCCTATTGTGTTCCGAACTGTAACATCCCCGCCATGTTTGATTATGTCTTTAAGTAAGTCTATGCTGTTTTGTTCAACAGCATAAGATGCAAAGTCACCCACATCGCTTGACGCTAAAGTTGCACCATTGTCTACAAGCAATTTTATTACTGGATCATTTCGACCCATGATTGCACTCCACAGGGGAACATTTCCTTCACAATCTGCAAGACCAAGATACTACTAACAATGATTATGAAGTTGTATATTGTAAGTTGAAGAGTACAAAAGCATATGAAAATAGCGGCATTTGACCAGCCATGTGCTTTATGAGAAAATAAAAGGTTTATTGTCAACTATATGCATTGAACTTCCTTTAAAAATGACAAATATGGGAACCATATAGACTTGACAACATAAAAGTAAATTATTTTAAGTTGGCTGTTTAGCATCAAAATAATTGTCAATTCCATGAGACATCATAAAATGGCAAGTTATATAACTTTCACAAAAAGATGAGGCAGCTATTTTTTTAAGAAATTATCTAAAACAAAATTTCTAGAGGTCAAGTGATGGCGAGATGCGTGTTCTGTAGTTGTGTTTGGCAGAATTAAAGATAGATTTGACCGTAAGATACCTCTTCTGTTTGGATCTGCTCCATAATCTAAGAGTAAAAGCACACATTCTAAACTTCCTTGGGCCGCTGCGAGATTCTGTACAAGTAGACCCAGAATATAGTTATTGTTAAATTTGAGGTGCCATTTTCAGATCATGTTATATCTCTAACAAATCAAATAAGTAAAACATTCAAAATTAGCTAAATAGGAATATCAATGGGATCAAAGTCGCGTAACGTGCAGTCTTAAATAAGTGGAACCTTTAAAATATTAAACAAAATCAAATAGTAATTGTATCTCACAAAATAGTAATTATATAATAATTGTGAGCATAAGGTATTTCTAGCACGACCTGTTTTCCCATAAAAAAAAAATTACCCAAACCCACCCATTTTGCCACCTCTACGAAGGAGGTGATCTTGGAAATAGGAAGAACATGGATACCAAAACTGTGTGTCCACTAGAGTCCATCTCATTTGCGTCAAGGCCACCCCGTCTAAGCAGTTTATGAAGCAGTACGTCATCGCCTCTTGTTACTGCAAAACATAAACTGAGAGGCACATCCATCCTTCCTTGAGACAACATATTCTCTGTATCTACCAATACTGCTTCCATTATTGGGTCTGTTTTTTCTTTCAAATGCTGCGCCATAAATATGTGACACATTCAGAAATACACAGTATGTCAAACAAAGGTTGCTCATTAAATATGTGACACTTTCAGAAATGCACAATCTGTCAAACAAGGGTGCTCCCTAGGCAGGGAAATGATACCTGAAGAAGATTACTGATGACCATTGTTCCATCTGCAACATTTGACTGGATAATGTTGCGAAATTGAGTGCGATTCAGTCTTAACAGCTGGCTTAATCGTCTTGTACGAACAGTAAATACTTGTGGTCTGTAACAAAGCACACCTATTTCACCACACACATCTCCCGTCTTTAACTCTCTAACAACCTACAAAACATGCACATAAATTCTTTCACATCTTCAATTTCCTTTTTATAAACTACTGTACATCGCTTACGCCAAAAGGATGCATTTGCCATTTAAGAAGTACCTTTTCAACTCCACTTCTCCGACAAATTAGCTCCTGCGTTAAAAATCCATTTTAGAAGCTGTTCAAGCTGAAATGTTTAATAATAAATTTCCTTAGTTTAATAACAATTAAGAAATTGGGTTCTACTCAGTTATCATCTGAGTGTTTTTTTCTATAAATTCTTGTTGTCAAGGAGAGGAGAGGAGCTTGAGATTATTACCACAGAACCAGAAACCAAAATGTAGAAGTCTGTGGGAGCTTCATTTTGCAAGATTACATCTTCTTTCGGTGGAAAATACTCAGCTCTCATCTCCGAGACCTACCAACATGCAATCAATAATTAGACAATCCATCTCTTATATGTTAACAGTATAGACACCTGTATGCGCAACACGGTTCATTATGGGTGTATATGGATGTGCATTTTGAAATTGTTTATGTAATACTAAATACAATTGATTGTAGAAAATATTGTTCGGATATCTGTTTACTTTATATAGTTATAGGTATCATTAGGAAAATAAAGTAAAAGAAGTCATGCTTGAAGCTTGATAGAAAAATTCAATCAATGATGGTTGTATTGAGTTTCAGTAGGAGTGACAAAGCCAATTATGTATTATTTTACCATTTCTTTTGTTAACACTAAGTTAAGTCCTTCAAAAAGAAGCATGAACAAAAGCAAGAAATACCATAACATTATCTTGAAGTCTAGAATTTGATCTTACCAGTTGAAACAGCGTATCATTTGAGACACCATTAAACAAGTACACTTGATCAACAAGGCCGTAGAAAAGAAAATTTGAAATACTTGATTGAATGGCTTTTGGGAGCAAATCAATAATTTCTTGCTGCTGCAACCATTCTGAGTCAGCTCGGTACTTCAAGCATAAGTGAGCTAGCATCTGATCTTGCAGACGGGGAGGGAGATGGTTCCTTTGTGCAAACCCTGATGCTGCCTGAATGGTCTCTCTCTACAAAAAGCAGGTCAAATATGCCCAGATGTGAATTCATCATATATAAATGAAACAACTTCCAAAAAGCAGGTCAAATAACGGGGTAATTTTGCTATCGTTGCGCATTATATTCATCTTTTTTATTTTATTTTTTTTTATTATTTTTTTTTTCAAAAAAAATAAAAAAATGTGTTAAATATGATTAGAAAAATGAGTAGTGATACTCATGCCTGTGTCTAAAACTGTTTGGGCCACTTTTTACCTGTTAGACCCATTTCATATGCATCCAAAATAGAAAATTACGTTATTTTATTTTACCGCTATATGAACCCTTAGTAATCAAATATAATCCAAATGAACCTATATATATGTAAACGAGCTCAAGTTGCTAGAGCTAGTTAACATGATCTTCATTGACCATAAGCAACAACGTATAAAAAATAGAAAGAAGTTCCCGAAGAAACTGAGTAGACAACAAGATATTTCCTTTCATCACAGGGGTATATGCCAACCAGTGGCGGACCCAGGATTTTAGACGGGGGCAATTTTTATTTATTATTATTTTTTTTTTAAATTCGTGATGCACTTTAATAAAAAGGTCAAAAAATAAATTTTTTTACCCCCCCCCCCCCCCCCCCCCCCCCAAACTTAACACTTGGGTCCACCCCTGATGCCAACGCAGTTTGTGACAAAAAACTAAAGTTTGTACTTTATCCGTAGAAAAGAGTGACAAAAGTAACACAATGGGTTTTCCACATTAGGAAACTTTAGACCCGTTCGATCATTTCTTTTATTTATTTATTTATTTTTTATTTTTTTGTTTCACCCGTAAGCATCACTTAAATTTCCCCATTAATGGTTAGATGGGTGGTAAAATTGTCAATCTAGATATCTCTACTATATATAAGAGAAAATACATTTGCTTTAAAACTCTCAAATGTGAGAACTATGAAGTTACTAATTTACCCCTACTCCCTATTCCTTCCAAAAGTATACTTAACACATATATACTTTCTTTCCGCGACTACTTATAAGTTTAAAGTTTGATCAAAAATTATAATTAACACATATATAATTTCCTTCCGAAACACTTTGAATTTCCGACGATATGCGCGGCTACTTGCCTAGTCATTTATAAAGGAGAAAATTACTCACAAATTTTCGTGTTCGACCAGTCCGTTCAACAATTAGCGTGGTCATGTTTCCAATAAAGTATGCGCTCAAGCCCATGTTGAAAAGCATGAAGCATGAGGCAAATACCATTTCCTTCCAATTAACGGCATGTATATCACCATAGCCTGTAGTTGTTATTGTTGTAGTAGTCCAATAAACTGATCTTATATAACGTTTTGCTAGACTGTCTTTATAGACGTCTGTAGGTGAAAGTCCAAGCCATGTGTTTGACTGATCCTTGTAACCGTGGGCAATAAGATACAAAATGCACGCAGACAAGTGTACAGTAAAGAGTGAAACCTACAATCACATCGACAACTTCATCAGCCAACTTGTATCCAATGCTTAAAAAGAAATGGTTCAAATGGGTCGTAAGTCACCCGAAGTGCACTTTTGGTGCTTATCATCTCCTAAATCATTTTATTCAAGAAATTTTATTATTGTTGAAATAACATATTTATTATAATCGTATTTTACCCTCTAGTTACTCATAAGAAAATAAGTATATCTTGAAGTATTTTAGAGTCAACCAACCCAACCCGCTTAACCCGCCCATATTTCAACCTGTAAATAAAGTACATACATATACTTACGAAAAGAAGCTTTGCCATTCGAATCCAAAAATAGCTGTAGTTACGATCTTTCTCCAATCTGTTAAGAGATTTGCATGGTAGATATAGAAATTTAGTACTCAACATTAGTGAAACACAACACTCCTAATATCACTTGCTGTTTGAACAATTAAAAGGCTCGTTGGAGAAAAAGGTAACTATAGTTGACACCTTCCATTTAAGAACTCTGAAGCTTGTAGTGTTATATAAGGAAAATGCACCAAAGAGGCCAAAGATCAATACATTGTTACTTAGACATGGCAACTACCAAAACATAAAGGAGACCATCAAACTAAGCAATCATTTTCACTCACCAAATCTGGAAAAAATCAGGCTGGATAACTATAAAATTATCACTAAGCCCAACATCATTATTATTTTTAATCACTTGGTTAATTAGTTATCTGTTTTTGTGATTTATTTTTAGCTTTATATAAGTCACGTCAACCCATTCCTTGTCACAGTCCCATGAGCCATCCCTATGCCTTGTGTTTCCGGCCTGTGTTTTCATTTTTGAAGTTCAGGTTATATATATACGATGAGTCTTTTTTGACAATCTTTAATTAACCAAATTTGTGTAAATGAGCACGACTGCGTAGCTTGATACCTCCTCTGATGTGTTTGAAGTTGAGGAACCTAATTTGAATAGTTGGGCAGCCTCCATAGGCGATTTCCATTGTGGATTATAGTAAAAGTCAATATGTGTGTACAAGAGTACAGCAATGTACTTAACAACACATGGAAAAAGTCATGAAGTGACCCATGTAACAGTGTTATGAACTCAAAAGGCATTTACATCATACATTGACTATGAAGAATTGATAGACAACAATAAGAAACAGTTGACTCGTAGGCTTACCTTGCAAACATTTCACCAACTCTTCGAAGACGCCAAAGTCGAAGCATATTGAAGTAGCCATATGGTTGAAGGGAATCAGGCAACATCATCCGACCAATTTCAGACGGAATTGTGGATATGACATCAAATATGAACCATGTTTTTAAATACCTCCATGCAATTAGCCGACGATCATCAATAAGTAGGTAACTTACTTTATCTAGGTATGCTACGAAGAATGTTAAAACAATGTCAATCGCAAAGAACCCATTGACAACATTATCAGTAATAGATAGAGAAAGCGCGGGTGAATCTAGAAATCCAAACTCAAATGGTGAAACCCATGCTGTGTAAAACACAAGCACTACTAGATATCCCTGCCATATTCTGCATGCATGAAAAAACATACATACAATCAAATCCATTATCAAAATTTCTCAATGCTACTTTTAGCATTAACATGTATCATAATTACGCAAGAGGGAAAAGATTTTAACCTATAACGATGATTTAAAGGGTTAATGGTGTAGCGACTAAGCTTGACATGGCGAGTAGATTGAGCCCCGAGGGATGGGAGGATACCACTGCGGATGCTGTGGACGGAGGAGAGACGTTCGTCTCTCGAAATGGTATCAATATCATGGCTGGGCGAATTATCTCCCGTGCCACTACCAGCACCCAATCTTCCACCACCTACCCATGATCCATTCAATAACGTCATTTTTTTTTTCTTTTTTCCGGATCGCAAATAATTTGCCTAAAAAAGATTCTAGCAAGGAGCTACAGATAAAATTTACATAGGAATGTCACAAAAAGAGTGGATCCATGATCCAGTCATGTAATTTTAACTTTGTCTTTTTTCTTATTCTTCTTCCTCAAATCATGAATCAAAACCCTAAATTTTTGGGGAAAAAAAATTGTATTGTGGTTTTGTTTATGATACATATTTGTTTTTCAGGTGATCATCCATGTCTCTCGCAACCTTTTTCTCCGTAGCCGTTGAATTGAAATGTTTCACCTCAACTTACATCACTCCTTTTCTTTTTAATATTTTTTAATTCTACATTTCTACTACTGATCCGTATAAATTTGATAGAAGTAATTATATATACATTTAAATTTTAATTATTTGCACATACAAATTGTATATTGTCTGATTTTAGTAATACATATTGGTGTAGTAATACATTTGATTTTAATTATTATGTTATATCGTGCAAATAAACCAACAAGAAAGCTGAAGACGAAGCTGTAAGTATGATATCATTTGCATAAAGCAGCAAGTAAGCAATGTCAGAACCACGATAAGATATAAATAAGGGAATATGTCACCTGATAGTAATCAAGTTTCATGAGTGTTCTAATTTGCTACCTCAAACTTTATATCAACTATAAAAACATAGTTTCAAAACTGTTTTATTCTTATGTAATTTTCTAAAATTGGTGTGCTTAATGTATCTATATATGCATTAATATGTTGTACATTAATTTGAAACACCCACCCCTTCAATTTAACTACTTCCAACCAACTTTATGTATAACCCGTTAATGCACGATGACATAAAAATTACACAATAATGGAACAGTTTTGAAACTTTGATAGTTTTTATGGTTGATATAAAGTTTTGGCGTACCAAATTAAAACAGATCTCAAACTTTGTTACTATTTGATTACTTTCACCCAAATAAATAAGAGTCGGTTTTACTGTGTTGAAAACTAACTCGAGTAGCATAACTAGCAAAGCGCTGAAACTTAGCATGCTGGGTTTGCTTAAGCCCATATAAAGAACGTTGCAAATGACAAACATAATCAGGTCTTTGCGGATCCACAAACTCAGGAGGCTGATGCATATAAATTGTCTCTAATAAATGAGCATGAAGAAAAACATTATTCACATCTAAATGATAAATAGACCAGCTGTGAGACATTGCAATACTTAAAACTTTGTGTATAGTGGTAGGTTTAACAACCAGACTAAAAGTCTCGTTACAATCAATGGCTTGCCTCTGACTGTGACCATTTGCCACTAAGCGAGCTTTATAGCGACTCAGAGATCCATTTGCATGATGCTTATGCCTGAAAAGTTACATAGATCTCACAATATTAACGTTGGCCGGACGGGGCACAAGCACCCATGTACCGTTAGTAATTAAGCATTACATTCATCTAACATAGCCTTTTACTAATTTGGGTCACGAAAGGCATGGACATGAGATCGAGGAAGGGGCGAGGTAGTGTTAGTGTGAAGACTCAACCGATCAATGAGTTTAGAGATATTGTCCTTTGCACGAGTGGCCATTAGGTGAGTATTTTGACAATAGGATTAATGGGTGGATTAGGTTGTTGTACTGAGTGGGCAGGCTGGGAAGGTATTTTAAGAGTAGGATTAATGGGTGGATTATGTTGTTATTTTGACACTAGGATTAATGAGTGGTCGTTGGGTTTATAGTCGTGGTATCGGGAGCGGGTGAGGGTATTGATACGTGGAAATCGCACCAGGCTTTACCTCTCGAGGGATCTCGAGAAGCTTACAACCCCCACCAAGCAGTATACCTGATCGTTGTAGTATAGTATAGTGACAAGTACCGGGGGATTGATCGTTCAACTCAGGAATAGTGTCGCTAGGATTAGAAAGTCTAAAAACTAAGTCTAGAGATGAGGGATGATTCTTTTTGTATTTTTTATATTTTATGAAAGCAAGTAAAATCTCGGTTTTTTTTTTAAGAGTGGGCAGAATTAGTTGCTAGCCAACTAACCCAAATAACTAAGATGCAATCAAAATAAAATAACAGAAATGAAAATAAATCTAATTAAACTAGTGTGGTGTAAACAATGATGGGGAAAGTTGTGTTTACTTAGGTTTCATTACTCCCTAGATATCTTTTACAGGTTGATAGTTTGTTACAATTGCATGGATGACGGGTCGTATTCCTTAATACTAGTCATAGGGGCGTGTACAATATTCTATAACTCTATAGGATCCTACTTCACTCCTATGTCGAGCCGTTAGAAGCTCCTAACATGGGATCATTAGAATTCTCCTATGCCTTAAATACAACTGATGAGGCGAAAAATGAACCGTTTTTAGGGGGTCATTTAAGCCCGGAATTGAATTTATTTGATCAAATATTGCCCTAAATCGTTCCTTTTGTGATTTTAGGTACTTTGGGAGTGAAATCTGGAAAAGGAAGCAATTCGGACGTTTTTGGAGCATAAAAGTGAAGAAAACGCCAAAGTCTTAATTTTCCTTGCTGGGAACAGTAGGTGACGGCGTCAAGAAGAAAATCTTGACGGCGTCAAGAGTAATTTCCATGACGATCCAGTACAGATTTGACGGCGTCACGAAGTAGGGCGTCAAGAGGAAAATGCATGACGGCCTGGAAACACATAACACTTGACGGCGTCAGATCTGGATCAAGGCAGTCCGAGATTTATTTTGGCGGCGAGATGACGGCGTCACAAATTTTGTCTTGACACCGTCAGACCCTATTTCCTATATATAGTTTTCTAATTTTCACATTAAAAAAAGAGAAGTTTTGGAGAAACCCTAAGTACGAACTTGGCACGAATTTTACAGGTTTTTCAAGGGTTCTTAGCCCATGATCCCTTTCATGTGTAATTGAGATAAGTATTCTTTTAATTCAATCAATATGTCTATGTGTTGGTTGTCTATATCTTGTTCTTGTCTTAATTGCATCATCCTAGGCTAGATCTATCTTGTGTTTGCTTGGATCTAATTAAACCTAGATGTTAATTATGTGTTGATTGCTTGTTTATGGTTGTATTGGATGAATGAATTCGATGTTAGGCTTAAGAAAACTGGCAGATCTCCAAATGGTAACATGCTTGAACGTCTTAGGAAACATGAACTGATGTGCACTAGGTTTTATTAGTTGTATTTAACGCATGAGCCACTGTTTACAATCCATATGGTTGTGCCGGGCATGACATAGGAGGAGATAAGAACTCATAGGATTGGGGAATTAAGTGCGCCACCCCATGAATGGTATTAAGGAATACAATCCGTCATTCACGCAACTATAACAAGTAATTAACGTGTAAAAGATATCTAGGGAGTAGTGAAATCTAAGTAAACACATTTTCTTCACTTATTGCTCACAACCTTAGTTAATTTAGTTTATTTTCATTTTTAGTATTTTATTTTGATTGCATCTTTAGTATTGGGTTAGTTGACTAGCAACTAATTCCGCCCAAATCCTTCAAACCCGAGATTTTTACCTGCTTTCTAAAAAAAATATAAAAATACAAAAATAACCATCTCTCATCTTTAGAACTAGTATTTAGGTTTTCTAATCCTAGCGACACTATTCCTAGCTGAACGATCAATCCCCCGGTACTTGTCACTATACTATACTACAACGATCAGGTACACTGCCTGGTGGGGGTTGTAAGCTTCTCAAGATCCCTTGAGAGGTAAAGCCTGGTGCGATTCCTATGTATCAAGTTTTTGGCGCCGCTGCTGGGGAATAGTTATTGTCTAGGTTAGAATCTATTTTTATTAGGTCTACTTGCTAGATTCCTTTCTAGTAAGATTTTATTTTTATTTTTAGGTTTTCTTTAGTCTATCTTTTTCTTTGTGCCTTTGTTAGTAAATTAAATTCATTGACTATTCCGTTGACCATTATGGAAAATGCGAATCCACCCCTTTCCCCTAGAGAAGTGGCTGTGTTACGTGAACAAATTGAGAGTGAAATTAGGGAGCTTAGAGAGCTTAATAGGTTGATTAAGGTTGAGCTCGAACATGCATTTAGTGACCTAGCAACCGCCTTGTATTCAAATGAGGACCTAGGGCCTAATGACTTTGTGAATGTTATTGAGGGACTAGAAGAGGGGGAAATAGATCCGAAGCTTAATGAGTATTTTAATATATACCCCACTAAGGAGGAGATTGCATATTATAATAATCTTATTGATAACCCGCGATCTCCTTTCACTATAATCGAACCTAAGATAAAGAGAGGCGATCCTAAGAATGCTAAGATACCATGTATGATTGGGTATAGACACATTAACAATGCTTACATTGACTTTAAATCTCCAATCAACATTATGTCCTCAAATGTTTATAATGATATAGTGAAAACAAGACTTGAACCTAGAAAAGATCCCAAATACCCCGGTGGAGTTTGTAACTTTGTCGGGAGAGTTAAAGGTTTACATGTTTTTGTTGGGAATTTCACTTTTATCACCGACTTTATGGTTGTGGAAGATCTTGCTAATGTTATTGATTGTCGATTATCAAATGTTGTGTTTGGCAAACCGTTTGTTGAGGAGTCTAAGTTGGAATATGATGAGATAGAAGGAACGATCCGATTTGCAAGTAACGCCGACAGTATCACTTAAAGGATGCCTAATAGGATGAAATAATTTCGCTTTATATCCCGATTTGATAAGGATAACGTTGGTGCTTTTGAGGACATCAATGAAGAGGATAAGAAAAAGGGCATAGATTATGTATGGGAAAAGAGGAGTCTTTTCTACAAAGATTGCTTGGCCCTAGGACCAAGGTATAAAGTCGATAAGGAATTTGCCCAAATGATGATGGGGGCGATTGAGAAAAAGGTGATTGGTTTCTACAAAGAATATTTATAATCAGAGAGTGGAACCAACGATGAGGTCACGTAGTAACCCATGACCTTGAGTCTAGCTACAAGACTCGTAAATAAAGAAAAGCGCTTCTTGGGAGGCAACCCATGTTTTGTGTGATTTTTTTTGTTTGTTTGTTATTTGCTTCCGTATGCATGCTTTATTTTTATTGTTGGTAGATCATGTTTCTAAACTAAATAGTGGAAATACTTTACTTTGTTGTTTTGGCCTAGTCTTAACTCCACCTAAAAGTATTTTTGCAAAAGATAAGTGTAAGGGGAAACCCCAAATATGTTTTCAAGAAACAAACCGATCATGATTCTCCACAATATTAAATGAACATGTATATTCGTATTTGTTAGAGTCAAATGCTTGTATCGAGTCATAATGAAGTTTTGCAGGATTTTCCAGGAAGCAGGACCAAGTTTTTCCAGAAATTTTCCGGAAACTTAACATAAGAATTTCTGCAGGTCACTTCTGACGGCGTCAAGAATTAATTCTTGACGGCGTCACGTGTAAAAAAATCTGGAAATTTCACCGGTTTTGTTTTTCTAACGGAGTCTTATGGTTTTTGTGAATTATTAAGTTTTATAATCTCCAGGAAATCTGCAAACTTCATTCCACAAGCATTATATCTTATTTTGTTTTCTAGGATTTAGTAACTTATATAGGATGCCGCCGATTTTACGCGAGGTTGTCTTGTCTATTTTCTCAGGATTTACAGGTTATGTATGACAAGAAGATGATTTATATTCTGGAAGGGAAGCTTTGATTGTTCATCTTCTTGGAGGAAGATTTAACCTGGCCACCTTATTATCCATACCGAGCGAATCAGGGGAGTATTTGATTTCATTCTTTTTACTTTTTCACTTTTACATTCTTTACTTGAACATTGGGGACAATGTTCATCTTAAGTGTAAGGGGAGGGTAAAATGATGATACCTTACATATGCACTTTCGCTTGAGTTTGTTTTGTTTAATAGTAGATGTGTAATAAAACTATGAGAAATATTTGTTAGTATAATTTTAGCGCCAAATTTAAAATTTTTTACAACATTTAGGAGTGAAACTTTAGCCATAGCAAGCGTCTCATGGATAGGAGATTGTATGACTAGCACATAACCGTATATCCAGAAAAATTTTCCACCCAAATATGTGAGGTTCGCCTTTAGATTTGATAGGAAAAGCATTTATTATTAGTGCTTATGAGTGTACCGGTAGTATTTAGATTCTAGAACTTGCGTTAGTGATGCATCCCGAGACCGCTAGTGAGACTACATTCGTGTAGTAGGATTTACTACATGATAAGAGGCATTAGGATCACCCTTGTGTTAAACCCGTATTATAATTACTTGACCATTTATGTCATATTACTTGACTAGTTAAGTCAACTAATTTTTCCCACACCCTTAGCGTTGTACTCATTTTTAGTACACGAAACCCCTAGTACACCCCTCCGAGCCTATCTTTTCGTTTCTAACTTTAAGCATCTTACTTAAAGGAAGAATTTGTTACACCCACTTAAATGTACAACCAAGTCGCGTTAGCCTTCCGTGTATGCGCTCATTTTTAGTGCATTATTGTTAATTGTTAAACCCTAAGTTAACTATCTAATTGATTACATGGTTACTAAGTCGAGTCATATCCTTGTACATATTGTTTTGAGACGATGGGACTCATGGGTAAAGTACTTATTTTATGGAGTAATGGGGAAGAACATCATTTATTACCCCCATATGTACGTTAATCTTAAAAGTGCTCCAAGTGTTTTGATTTTCTTAATTCGAGTCATTAGATTAGTTAATTGTAAAGTATGTAAAAATTCAAGTGTAAGGGAAATGTTCATTCCCTATGATGTATTATTTTGGATGGTAGGGTAAGAGTGTATGCAAAAAAAAAAAAAAAAAAAAAAAAAAAAAAAAAAAAAAAAAGAGAAAAACATACGGACTACTATCCCTTTTTATTCTATGTTCATTTTATGTTTTTGTTATTTTTCATTTACTAGCTTAAGTCGAGTCTAGTCTTGGCTTAGCAACGCCATATTGTACATGTAATTAACCAAGATTGTTAACTCGCCACCAGTAAAAACTTCCTTTATCCAACAAAACCGTGTATTTCATATCCCTACACCTAACGTTACAACCCTTTAAAAAGACCTCTTTGATAGTTTATCCTAGGTGCTTACGCCATGTGGTGGAGGTTTGATCCTTTCCCAAGCCTATGGTAATCTATTTTGCTATGACAGGTAGTGAGAGATATCTTCCGTTTCCATATTGTAATTTATACTTTATTACACCCGAGAGATGTCAGTATCTAAACACTATTTGTGAGGTGCTAGTATATGACCTCCGTGCTTGTCTTTGGTCTTTAGTGGATCGATTATTTGTTGTAATTACTTTTATATTAGTGTTAAATGACCCCTAACTTGTATTTTGAGTAGAATAAAAGCGCATTTGCTTGAGGACAAGCAAATCTCAAGTGTAAGGGTATATGATGAGGCGAAAAATGAACCGTTTTTAGGGGGTCATTTAAGTCCGGAATTGAATTTATTTGATCAAATATTGCCCTAAATCGTTCCTTTTGTGATTTTAGGTACTTTGGGAGTGAAATCTGGAAAAGGAAGCAATTCGGACGTTTTTGGAGCATAAAAGTGAAGAAAACGCCAAAGTCTTAATTTTCCTTGCTGGGAACAGTAGGTGACGGCGTCAAGAAAAAAATCTTGACGGCGTCAAGAGTAATTTCCATGACGATCTAGTACAGATTTGACGGCGTCACGAAGTAGGGCGTCAAGAGGAAAATGCATGACGGCCTGGAAACACATAACACTTGACGGTGTCAGATCTGGATCAAGGCAGTCCGAGATTTATTTTGGCGGCGAGATGACGGCGTCACAAATTTTGTCTTGACGCCGTCAGACCCTATTTCCTATATATAGTTTTCTAATTTTCACATTAAAAAAAGAGAAGTTTTGGAGAAACCCTAAGTACGAACTTGGCACGAATTTTACAGGTTTTTCAAGGGTTCTTAGCCCTTGATCCCTTTCATGTGTAATTGAGATAAATATTCTTTTAATTCAATCAATATGTCTATGTGTTCGTTGTCTATATCTTGTTCTTGTCTTAATTGCATCATGCTAGGCTAGATCTATCTTGTGTTTACTTGGATCTAATGAAACCTAGATGTTAATTATGTGTTTATTGCTTGTTTATGGTTGTATTGGATGAATGAATTCGATGTTAGGCTTAAGAAAACTGGCAGATCTCCAAATGGTAACATGTTTGAACGTCTTAGGAAACATGAACTGATGTGCACTAGGTTTTATTGGTTGTATTTAACGCATGAGCCACTGTTTACAATCCCTATGGTTGTGCCGGGCATGGCATAGGAGGAGATAAGAGCTCATAGGATTGGGGAATTAAGTGCGCCACCCCATGAATGGTATTAAGGAATACAATCCGTCATCCACGCAACTATAACAGTAATTAACGTGTAAAAGATATCTAGGGAGTAGTGAAATCTAAGTAAACACATTTTCTCCACTTATTGCTCACAACCTTAGTTAATTTAGTTTATTTTCATTTTTAGTATTTTATTTTGATTGCATCTTTAGTATTGGGTTAGTTGACTAGCAACTAATTCCGCCCAAATCCTTCAAACCCGAGATTTTTACCTGCTTTCTAAAAAAAATATAAAAATACAAAATAATCATCTCTCATCTTTAGAACTAGTATTTAGGTTTTCTAATCCTAGCGACACTATTCCTAGCTGAACGATCAATCCCCCGGTACTTGTCACTATACTACACTACAACGATCAGGTACACTGCCTGGTGGGGGTTGTAAGCTTCTCAAGATCCCTTGAGAGGTAAAGCCTGGTGCGATTCCCACGTATCAACAACCAAAAATCATAGTACACATCTGATCATGTTTCTTAAGACGTTCAAGCAAGTTACCAATGGAAGTCTGCCAGTTTTCTTAAGCCTAACATCGAATACAATCATCCGTAACAACTATAAACAAACAATCAACTCATAATTAACATCTAGGTTTCACTACATCTAAGTAAACACAAAAGAGATCTAGCCGAGCATGTTAAATTGAAGACAAGTGTACGATATATTCAAGCAACACATAGACATATTGATTGAATTGAAAGAGTACTTATCTCAAATTGACATGAAAAGTTCAAATGGTTGAAACCCTTGAAAAAGCTAGAAAAATTCGACCTAGGGTTTCTCCCTCAAAGTTGCACACTATGAATAAAATTTGGAGAACTATATATAGATAATACAGGGTGACGGCGTCATGTGTAAACATGTGACGCCGTCAACTCGCCGCCCATAAAGAAATCGGATTGCCTAGATCCACTTTTGACGCCGTCATGTGTAATTTTGTTCTGGGCCGTCACTAATACTTGGACCATGACGGCCTTGGGTGACGCCGTCATTCCTATAGTAAACCGCTTGCTTGTGTTCCTTTTCTATGTTTGATAGGAGGCGGTATTGTTCAATCTTATAGGGCATTTGGTAGGCAATCTCATCGTTCTCTTCCTTGAATCTAACTATCCCTAGGGTCGGGTCATAACTCATCTTAGAGGCCTCAACAAACGGTTTTCCGAACACTACTTGACTTAGGCAATCACCTATTACCAGACGAGTATCCTCCACTATCACAAAGTCGATAACATAAGTGAAGTTTCCTACAAATACATGCAATCCTTTCACTCTTCCTACAAAATTGCTTATCAAATTTGTGTTAGGCATCATCCTATACCCAAGTTGCTTCTTCATTACCCAATTATAATAGGTCCTAGTCATGATGTTTATAGGAGACCTAGGATCAATATAAGCTTTCCATACATGCATATGCCCAATGTTGCATGGTATGTTGATGTTAGAGGGATCACCTACTTTAATAAGGGCTGAACCAAGGATATATGGTGTCTCGGGATCATCGAATAAATCCTTGTGATATTCCCGTTCTTCCTTGGTGGGCAACTTATCAAAGTACTCTTCTATGTTTTCTACTTCCTCTAACTTTTCTCCCTTATTAACCTCAACTTCCTTAATCTCATCCCTAGTCTCGGTTTCTATTCCAACTTCATCCTTGTCACTTTCTTCTATATCCTTATCTTTTGGCTTAATGGTGACAACATTGACAAAGTGGACGTGTTTAGATGACGAGGGGTCCTTAATTTGGATTCCGATATTAGTGTCCCTAGTGTCCTTCCTAGGTGTAGTTAGCACTTGGTTGTTGAGGGCTTTCAACAAGTTGTCAATCTTATTGGTCATCTCCGTTTGTTGTTGATTGAATTCGGTTTCAAACTTAGCTATGCGAACTTCTTGAGATGCCATAAACTTGGACATCAATCCTTCAAGATTATTGGTACTACCATAGTTATTAGAAGGATTGTTGTTGAAAGTACTGTTAGCGGGTGGACCGTTTGGTGGGTAACGATTAGGCGGATTGGAAGAATTGTTTTGGGGCATATTTTGGTTTTGTTTCCACCTAAGGTTCGGGTGATTTTTCCAAGAAGGGTTGTAGGAATCACCGTAAGGGTTTGGCTCGGGCTTGAAAGTGTACCACTTATCTCCCGCTTTGTTGGTACGCGAGGATGCGTAGTCCGCAAAAGCTATTCCGGGGAGTTCCACGCAATCACGAGTGTCGTGGGGACCACTACATAATTCGCATGAAGAAGTGATTTTGTTCACTTGGCTTGAAGGCTTAGGAGCTTCGTAAGATTTCATGAGAAACTTGACTTGGTCCTCAAGTTCCATGATCCTACGGTCGGGAGTGCTAGAATTGTTCGAAGGCAAAGATATTGCCTTGACCGTTTTTTTCAAATCACGGGGATCATTCCAACTTTCGTTGTCATAGAGAGAAAGATCTTCTATGAGTTCCCATGATTCTTCCGCATTTAGATCACGTAGCTTGCCACCGGCCGATTGGTCAATGGTTCGCCTTGTGGAGAGATCGATATGGTCATAGAAGATTTGGACTTGGAGCCAAAGATCTATGCCATGATGAGGGACTTTTTGGAGTAAGTCCTTGAAACGAGTCCATGCTTCATATAGAGTTTCACCTTGACGTTGTTGGAACATCAAGATATCATTTCTAAGCTTGGTAGTTCTCCCCGGTGGGAAAAATTGAGCAAGGAAACGAGTGGTGAGATCATCCCATGAGGTGATAGATCCCGCGGGTAAACGTTCAAGCCATTGACTAGCTTGATCATGTAGAGAGAATTGGAATAGGTGTAATCGGGTCGACTCTCTAGTTGTAACATCAAGGTCTATGGAATCTACGATTTTAGGGAAATCCTTGAGATGTTGATTAGGATCTTCGGAATGAAGTCCATGGAATGCACATCCGCTTTGCACCAACCGGATCCCACTTGCGATCCGACACCATCCGGTTGGTGCAAAGCGGATGTGCATTCCATGGACTTCATTCCGAAGATCCTAATCAACATCTCAAGGATTTTCTTAAAATCGTAGATTCCATAGACCTTGATGTTACAACTAGAGAGTCGACCCGATTACGCCTATTCCAATTCTCTCTACGTGATCAAGCTAGTCAATGGCTTGAACGTTTACCCGTGGGATCTATCACCTCATGGGATGATCTCACCACTCGTTTCCTTGCTCAATTTTTCCCACCGGGGAGAACTACCAAGCTTAGAAATGATATCTTGATGTTCCAACAACGTCAAGGTGAAACTCTATATGAAGCATGGACTCGTTTCAAGGACTTACTCCAAAAAGTCCCTCATCATAGCATAGATCTTTGGCTCCAAGTTCAAATCTTCTATGACCCTATCGATCTCTCCACAAGGCGAACCATTGACCAATCGGCCGGTGGCAAGCTACATGATCTAAGTGCGGAAGAATCATGGGAACTCATAGAAGATCTTGCTCTCTATGACAACGAAAGTTGGAATGATCCCCGTGATTTGAAAAAAATGGTCAAGGCAATATCTTTGCCTTCGAACAATTCTAGCACTCCCGACCGTAGGATCATGGAACTTGAGGACCAAGTCAAGTTTCTCATGAAATCTTACGAAGCTCCTAAGCCTTCAAGCCAAGTGAACAAAATCACTTCTTCATGCGAATTATGTAGTGGTCCCCACGACACTCGTGATTGCGTGGAACTCCCCGGAACAGCTTTTGCGGACTACGCATCCTCGCGTACCGACAAAGCGGGAGATAAGTGGTACACTTTCAAGCCCGAGCCAAACCCTTACGGTGATTCCTACAACCCTTCTTGGAAAAATCACCCGAACCTTAGGTGGAAACAAAACCAAAACAATTCCTCCAATCCGCCTAATCGTTACCAACCAAACGGTCCACCCTCCAACCGTACTTTCAACAACAATCCTTATAACAACTATGGTAGTACCAACAATCTTGAAGGATTGATGTCCAAGTTTATGGTATCTCAAGAAGCTCGCATAGTTAAGTTTTAAACCGAATTCAAACAACAACAAATGGAGATGACCAATAAGATTGACAACTTGTTGAAAGCCCTCAACAACCAAGCATTAAATACACATAGGAAGGACACTAGGGACGCCAATAGCAGAATCCAAACTAAGGACCCCTCGTCATCCAAACACGTCCACTTTGTCAATGTTGTCACCATTAAGCCAATAGATAAGGAGATAGAAGAAAGTGACAAGGATGAAGTTGGAGTAGAAACCGAGACTAGGGATGAAATTAAGGAAGTTGAGGTTAATAAGGGAGAAAAGTTAGAGGAAGTAGAGACTGTAGAAGAGTACTTTGATAGGTTGCCCACCAAGGAAGAACAGGAATATCACAAGGATTTATTCGATGATCCCAAGACACCATATATCCTTGGTTCACCCCTTATCAAAATGGGAGACCCTTCTAACATCAACATAACATGCAACATTGGGCATATGCATCTATGGAAAGCTTATATTGATCCTAGATCTCCTATAAACATCATGACTAGGACTTATTATAATTGGGTAATGAAGAAACAACTTGGTTATAGGATGATGCCCAGTAAGAATTTGATAAGTAATTTTGTAGGTAGAGTGAAAGGATTGCATGTGATTGTCGGAAATTTCACCTATGAGACCGATTTTATGATAGTAGAGGATACTCGTCCGGTGATAGATGCTTGCCTAAGTCAAGTAGTGTTCCGAAAACCATTCGTTGAGGCCACTAAGATGAGTTATGACCCGACTCTAGGGATAGGTAGGTTCAAGGAAGAGAATGATGAGATTGCCTACCAAATGCCCTATAATATTGAGCAATACCGCCTCCTATCGAACATAGAAAAGGAACACAAACAAGCAGCTTACTATAGGAATGATGAGGATGGACGTAGAGGAGTAGAGTATGTGATGAATAGGATGCTTGGTTTCTACAAAGAATGCTTGCAACTAGGTCCGGAATACAAAACTAATATAGGAGATGACCTAGGGGGTGAAACCAACGATGAGGTCACGTAGTAACCCATGACCTTGAGTCTAGCTACAAGACTCGTAAATAAAGAAAAGCGCTTCTTGGGAGGCAACCCATGTTTTGTTTGATTTTTATTTGTTTCCGTATGCATGCTTTATTTTTATTGTTGGTAGATCATGATTCAAAATAAAATGATGGAAATACTTTATTTTTTCGTTTGGCTTAGTCTTAACTTCATCCAAGGGTATTTCGCAAAAGATAAGTGTAAGGGGAAACCCAAATATGTTTTTAAGAAACAAACTTGATCATGGTTCTCCACAATAATAAATGAACGTGTATATTCGTAGTTGTTAGAGTCAAATGTGTGGAAAACTAGAAGGGGGTTGAATAGTTTTACGTCCTTTTAAAAGTTTATTATCAAAATATTTTGTAGGTTATTAAAAACTTTCGATTCGATCTCAAGTGAATTCAAATGACAACAAATATAAGCAATTCTAATCAAGTAATGAAAGTATTGAAATGTAATGAAGAAAAGATAGAGTTAGAAAGATCAAACCACAACACGCGAATTTATAGTGGTTCGGCTACAAGGACACCTTCCTTGCCCTACTCCACTCCCCAAGTACCACACTCGAGAGTTTTCTTCACTATGTCAACAAACTCCTTATGGTGGAGAAACCTTACACACCTTGGCTTACACGAGTTAACGACACTAAGCTAAATGTCGAGTTCTAATCGTAGCTAGAACCAATCTCACGACTTCTTCAAGGCTTCACACCTTCTTCACAACTTCTTCAAGGCTTCACACCTTCTTCTATGCACAACTAATTCACAACTACTAAACTACTTTACAACACACCTAGTTTCTACAATCAACAAATTTACACAACACTTTTACAAATATCTACCACAACTACAATATGAAACTAGCTATTCACAACACTACTACAATTAGATGGATGTAGAGAAGTGTTCTTCTTCTTGCACTTGAATGGATGAAGCTTTGGATCACTTGGAAACAAAGACTTATGAATTATATGATCAAAGGATTTTAGATCTAGAAATGGAGGTTGGATTAGAAAGTTTATAGTGCAAAAAGGTGAGAAAAATGTGTGAAATGATCCAATATTTATAGGGCCAGAATTTACTGTTCTGGAGCGTGCCGGTCTCCTTAATTAGGGGCCGGTCCCCTTAATCATTAAGGGGGCCGCCTAGTAAAATTAAGGGGGCCGCCCTCCTGAACGTTGGAAAAGTTTTTCTGGATAAAATTTGCCCTTTTTGGTTGGAAATTTGAAATCATATCTTTGTGGTTTAATATAGCATTACCAAAAATGATTTACCAATATATATAAAATGTTTATATCATTTTATAAGATGTTATGTCTTAAGACAAAATTTCCTTTGATCATGTAATGCATCAGATGCTTAGTTTATGCATACCTTAAGTGATATTAGATGTAGAGGTAAATATTTGTTACCAAATACTTGTTTACATCTTAATCTTGAATTAATTTGATTTGAGTTTTGTGATTATCAAAACATAGGTTTATTGAGAGATATTAATAACCTTTTTAAACATTATTTATATCAACAATCTCCCCCTTTTTGATGATTACAAAACTTAAACTCATTAACTCAAAAATTAATTTTTAAACAAGTATTTTAGTGAGTTTATATTTACTTCTCCCCCTTTTTGTAGAATCAAAAAGGTTATGCCGACAATTTTCAAATGTTAAAAATTGACGGGAAGATACCTCCCCCTTGATGTGTACTCCCCCTCGTTTGAGGGCACCAAGAGAACAAGCTATGGAATGCTTTGCAAAAAAAAATATTAGAAGCACAAGTATATGCATGCAAACATGTATAAGGTGATTAGAAAAGAAAAAAAAAATAAAGCATGTTTGAAAGAAAGCATTCATATTAAATAATAGGTTGTGTCAAGACACAACATACAAGAAGCAATTTGGATTACAAGTAGAAAAGCTAGTTCACAAGCTAACAATAAGGAAAATACATCATCATGGCAAGAGTACATGGTCTTCATAGAGCTTGCAAGCAAAAGGATGGTAGAGGCTTTATTTATTAAGCATATCAAATGCTTAATTAGGAGAGCATGATGGTGATGATGGAGGAATGGGTGAGAATTGTGGTGGAGGAATGATTGGAGAGGATGGTGGAGTTGGTGGTGGTGGTGGGTTGGTAAGCAAATGTTCAATATATGAAAACATATATTGAATTTCATCTATAAGGCCAAAGATGACCATGCGGTTATGGATGCAACAAAGACAAGTATCCCCATGGGATTCAAGTAGCCTCTAAGGCACGAGATTGGCAAAGAATGGTGGTGTAATTGGTGGTGATGAGAGATGAGCATCAAGTGGTGTTATTGGTGAAAGTGAGATGGTAAGATGGGTGGACATGGGTTCTTGTGTAGGAAGTGGTGATGATACTTATGGTGACAAGTGTGAGTTGATGTAGTCATTGATTGATGAGGTTGAGGGTATGGAGGATGAGGAAGTTCCATGAGTGGAATGTGTTTTAGATGGTGCATTGGGTGCACTTGGGGATGAGCATTTGGGTGGAGGTGATGGTGTTTTGTTGTCTTCATTTGTTAAGTCAATGAAGAGTTGTTTTAGGGGGATGACCACAAGTTTTTGTTTCTTGGAGGCTTTGGAGTGTGAGGTGCTTGGTGGAGTCATGATGATCTAGATGGTGAATGATGAGATGAAGAATGGTGATTGTGGAGGGAATTTATAGAATGGAAATGGTTGATTAAGGTATGTATTTGAAATGGTTGAATGAGATTCTAAAATCAGTTGGGTTAAAATGGGAAATGGTAGCTGAAACTAGAGAAAGGGTTCACAAGATGCAAAAGAAAACAGTGAATCCAGTTCCAGATGGCCGGTCCCCTTAATTGTATGCCGGCCCCCTTAATAATTAAGGGGACCGCCTAGGGAATTAAGGGGGCCGCCCATCTGGTGTTTTCCCAGACGACCAGAAACCCAAAATTTGCAGAATTTGGTGATTTTTCAAGTGTGTTTTCCCAGCAAGCTCTATTAGAAGTATATACTCTAGGAATGATGATATATAAACATATATATATATATATATATATATATATATATATATATATATATATATATATATATATATATATATATATATATATATATATATATATATATATATATATATATATATAACCAAATTTCATGCAAATAAACATATTATAATCCATTTTGAAAATAAGCATGGCATAACATTAAGATAGTAGCATGATAACAATTAAAGTCTAAACATCATTTAAGAGGTAAACAAGAAATAAGACAAGTATTTCCGAATAAATCGGACAAATAGCAAACCATACAAATGTCAAATAGAACCAAGTAATAACAAGTAGCAATACATCAATATCTCCTACTTCTTCTTCTTTCCAAGCATCTTCCTAAACATCTTCCCGATGGCTTTGAAACCTCCTCGAAGTTCTTCATGCATTTGTTGTTGACGATTGATGATAGACGTTTGACGAGTGAAGAGAAGCTCATCGGTACGTTCATGAGGAAGAGGAGTTTGATACTCGGTATCATCAATATCGGAAAGATCTTCAACAAAGGTCGTGGGGGATGGAGTACTAACACGTGAGGTGTTTTCCTCCTCATCATCATCGTCATCACGATGAGATGTAGAACCACGAGGCCTAGAATACAACGGAACACGAGATTTTCCTTTGTCACTTCGAGAACGACGAGTACGAACACGAGTAAGTTGGTTCAAGGTAGGAAGGATATGAACGTAGTAGTCTCTTTGAAGATGTGGATAATGTTCCATCACATAACGATAAAGTCGTGTGAGAAACATACCGTAAGGAAGATTGGCATTAGGGGTGTTTTTGGCGGACATGATTCGATGAATAAAAAGATAAGCCAAATTGTATTGCTCTTCAGCAATAACATAATAAAGCATGTGGGCAATACTTGCCGTGACATGATCACGGTGACCACCAGTACCAAACGCATTCTCTCGAATGAGTTCTTCCCACTTCTTCATATCTTGGCTTAGCTCTTTGAGGAGGATTTGATTGGCATGAATATCGACATTCTTCGACTTGATTACTCGACTAGTCGTACGACGTTCTAGTTCAAGCATTCGACGAATGTCTTCAGGATTAGGAATCTCAGAATAGTAGAGGCCATCCTGAGGACGATTTCTTTCAAGAGAGGAAAGATCCCATTCATTTGAGAAAACGGCTTGGCCGTTGTATGGGATTCGAAGAATTTGACCAAATTGAGCAAGAGTAAGAGTGATGAATTGATTTTGAATCATGAAGGAAATGAGGATATTACCATAGGGATCGGTTTGCACCGTCACTTGGCAATAGAAATCGAGGACAAAATGAGGAATGATTGGTTCGTTGATTTGGAAAAGACATTCAAAACGAATATTAGTGAACATTCGTTCGGTTTGATCATTTTCATAGAAAGATGGATCGACAATTCGTCCTTCGTGAATGTTTCTATTTTCAATAGGACGATAGAAACATGCAACTGAAGGAGACATGCCAGGAGTAGAAGAGACATTTGGAATGTATTGTTTGGTTTTGGAGACATCACCAACCGTGGTCTTAGGCATTTTCACCTAAACAATATAACAACAAAAATAGAATTAATATAAAAACAACTATCATGCATATGTTATATATATATTTATATAATTATATGCACTATATGTGGAACGAAATTCTACTTCGACACAAAAAAAAATTCAATGAAGTAGTTTCATAATGTTCCTTTTATTTTGATTTTAAACTCATTTAGAATGTATAATATCAAAGAGTATGATATCATAATTCAATTCGAAATAAGGCTAGATATATATTAGATTATATATCTTCCATTTCATAAGAGTTTGACACAACATAAGCTTGTTTAAAAGATTAAAATGCGAATTTTAGTTTTCAAAAATATCATTTTCGAGATAAACCAAACGCTCCCTTAACTAGATAAAAATATCCTAAAACATCAATATATATATATATATATATATATATATATATATATATATATATATATATATATATATATATATATATATATATATTGATTATATATCTTGATGACGTCTATTGATTCTAGTAGTATTAACAAGTTTTATGAACTAGTTTTAAGTCTCAAATAACTACATATAGTTATAGTTTGTTCATGAACCAAACGCCCATGTTGTCTTCATGAACCATTTTATAACAAATTGAGAAGTATGTTTTGATTGTTTAGAACGTTAAAACAATGTAATGTAGTAAGTTTTAAGTAGTTTTTAAGAGTTATATCAATAATGTGCCTCTTGAAAAATAAAATTTAACAAGGGTTTATGGGCGATTAATGATTTTGACAAAATGATATGTTATACTAAATTTGAGTTGCAATACATCATCCTAATCCTATGGGAAGCATTTGGTAGTTCAATTTCTAGCTTCTATTACACTTAAATTCGAATTAAAATAAATTTTAATAAAATGCATAATTATTGATTAGACACCAAATCGAATGAAATGTGATGAAATGCATGTTGAAAAACTTACAAAAGATGTTGTTATATGTTTGGTTGATGTTTGCCCCTTGCGAAACAACCCCGGATTGGTGATATGGTGGAGGATTTTGATGTTTTTGGGTGTTTTGGTTCGTACTCAGCAGCAATGGGGAAGAGATGAATGAGCAAATGGGGTGTTTGGGAATGGAAATAAGGTGGAAAACGTATTTGCAAGTGTCAGATGGCCGGTCCCCTTAAACATTAAGGGGACCGCCCTCGATAACAAGCCGGTCCCCTTAATCTTTAAGGGGGCCGCCTTTGAAATTTTCAAAATTTCGTGGAATTAGTTTCTGGAACAAAAATATTTATACGTATATAATTAGATTTATAATATATCAAAAATACGTAAACGTTTATTGGCACGATGATAAAATTCTTAACAATTTTTAATTACCGTTTCGATAATTAAAATATACCTTTGACAATTTTGGATAAAATGATCAAAGTGTTAAGTTGATGAAGGGTTTGAGGTGTGTTCGGGAATATGTGAATAAGTGTGTATATATATATATATATATATATATATATATATATATATATATATATATATATATATATATATATATATATATATATATAAGTATAAGTGTGAGTGAAAGATGGGTTGATGGGTGAGGTTTGAAAGATAGTAGCTGAGATAGGATAAAGTCAGCGAGAGGAGTTTGTTTCATCCATAGTGTTCACATGCGAAGGCGTTCTTGCATGATAAAAGTCCACTTGACTCATATCCCTTCATCATCATGAGTCTCCTAAAAGAGGACTTAATATAATAACGCGAGGGGGGAAGGAAAGGGTTTGATAAAGAACAATTTCCTGAAGTTCTAGAAAGTCAACTAATGACGTATCTAGGTTATGTGCAAGCAATTATATATATATATATATATATATATATATATATATATATATATATATATATATATATATATATATATATATATATATATATATATATATTAGGTATTAAGAGTATATGTAAATATAAGTATATATATGATCGAACAAATAGAGAGAAAAAGGCAAGCTATATCTATGCAAACAGTGTAATCAACTAAAGCATATTTATCTAAGCATGGCAATGAGTTATGAGAGAATGGCGTACCCGGTGGTCTTCAAAAAATCTTCAAAATCATCAAGATGATATATAGACTTTGAAAAAGTCTATGTTGAGAGAAACTTCAAGATTGCCTCAAGGAATGTTCATCTAGCCATTCGATCCCCATTGTCTCTTTGGTCCAAAGTTGTTTGGTCCAAACATGTTTAACATTTGACTAGGATGCATGAAAGGTGGTAGTATACCCCAAGGATTGTAGCTTTGTTGGTAGTTCCACATTTGATTACTATTGTTATTATAGTTTTGCCTATTTTGGTTTCTTCTTGGTTGAGGTGTTTTAGACCTAGGATTAGGATTATTTGATTTTCTAGGTGGTGGTGTTTTAGATCTTGTCTTAGACTTAGAAGATCCTACCTCGTTTTTCAAAGACGATTTATAAAAAGCTTTTACTTCTTCATTGTTGGCAAGAGGTATTTTTCTATCATTAATAAGTATATACTTAGGATTAGATTTTAGAGATTTTTGTTCGTTAGGTTCATTTTCAAATTTTACATTTTTAATCTCACTTGTTGAAGCTTCATTTGAGTTAAATCCTAAACCGGTTTATCTCCGGATGTTCTTTGAATACTTATTATTTTACTAAGTGAGTGACTACTATTTTCAAATTTATTAAGTTTGCGAATTTCTTCCTTAAGTATTTCGTTTTTACTTTTAAGCACTTGACATGATTTACATTCTTCAAAAATTTCTTTACCTTTTTCAAGTTGATGTATTTTAATTTTTAGTTCAAGTACTTCATTTTCCAATTGATTGTTTATGTATTTTAGTGATTTGTTTTTGGCCATTACTAGTTGTCCTAATTTGCATAGCCTATTATATTCATTATCTAGATCTTTTTCATCTAATGATAAACTTTCATCACTAAAATATTCGGTTTCGGAACGTACCTCATTTGATGTATTCGCCATAAGACACTTTTCTTCTTTTGTCGTTTCTTTCTCATCTTCATCACTATCACTCCAAGCACCTCCAACAAAAGCTCTTTGATTTTGATCTCTTGTCATCATTGGACATTTTCCGATGAGGTGATTTGGATCACTACACTTGAAACATTTTCTTTCAATCTTGTTGTTCTTGTCATCTTTACTCTTTTGAAATGTTTTCTTTTCATCATGCGGTTGTCTTACGAATCTTCCTCGCCTTTTGAAGAATTTCTTGAAATCTCTTACGGCCATGGCATATTCTTTGTCATCACTTTCAGAAGATGAGCTATCTTCGATACTAGATTCCTTTCTAGCTTTCAAGGCGATTGACTTGCTTTGCTCTCGTTTTTCTTTGACCATTTCGGAATCCTTCTTAATGACAACTTCGTAAACTTTTAGATTTCCAATTAATTCATCAAGTTGCAATGTTGACAAATTCTTCGATTCTTCAATAGCCGTCACTTTAGCTCGCCATTTTGGATGAAGAACCCTAAGAAACTTCCTAACAAAATTCTTACTAGAAAAATTCTCATCAAGTGCTTTTAAACTTGTGATGATAGTGTTAAATCTAGCAAAAGCATTATCAATTGATTCCTCTTCCGGAATCGTGAATTGCTCATATTGTTGAACAAGTAGATCTATCATATTATCTTTGACTTGACTATTACCTTGGTGAGTTATTAGTAAAGAGTTCCAAATTTCTTTTGCGGTTTCACACATAAAGATCCTTTCGTACTCTTTACGTGGTAGCGCATTATAAATAACCATTTTTGCTTCATTATTTTTAGCAAGTTTTCTTTTTAAATCATCATTTTGTTTTTCAAAAGGTACGATTTCATCTTTCTTAGTTTCGGGGTTATTTTGAATAGGTAAAAAATCACCATTAGTAATAACATGCCAAAGATCTAGATCTTTTGACTTCACATAAGTTTCGAATCGATTTTTCCAATATAAAAATCCATCACTTTCAAATAGTGGTGGTCTTTGCATAGATTGCCCTTCTAAATATTTTTCAGATTCCATAGATCGTTACAAGTTTTAAAATACAATATATTTTAAAGATCTTGCTAGACCTGTCTCTGATACCAATTGTGGAAAACTAGAAGGGGGGTTGAATAGTTTTACGTCCTTTTAAAAGTTTATTATCAAAATATTTTGTAGGTTATTAAAAACTTTCGATTTGATCTCAAGTGAATTCAAATGACAACCAATATAAGCAATTCTAACCAAGTAATGAAAGTATTGAAATGTAATGAAGAAAAGATAGAGTTAGAAAGATCAAACCACAACACGCGAATTTATAGTGGTTCGGCTACAAGGACACCTTCCTTGCCCTACTCCACTCCCCGAGTACCACACTCGAGAGTTTTCTTCACTATGTCAACAAACTCCTTATGGTGGAGAAACCTTACACACCTTGGCTTACACGAGTTAATGACACTAAGCTAAATGTCGAGTTCTAATCGTAGCTAGAACCAATCTCACGACTTCTTCAAGGCTTCACACCTTCTTCACAACTTCACAATTTCTTCAAGGCTTCACACCTTCTTCACACCTTCCCAACTTCACACCTTCTTCTATGCACAACTAATTCACAACTACTAAACTACTTTACAACACACCTAGTTTCTACAATCAACAAATTTACACAACACTTTTACAAATATCTACCACAACTACAATATGAAACTAGCTATTCACAACACTACTACAATTAGATGGATGTAGAGAAGTGTTCTTCTTCTTGCACTTGAATGGATGAAGCTTTGGATCACTTGGAAATAAAGACTTATGAATTATATGATCAAAGGATTTTAGATCTAGAAATGGAGGTTGGATCAGAAAGTTTATAGTGCAAAAAGGTGAGAAAAATGTGTGAAATGATCCAATATTTATAGGGCCAAAATTTACTGTTCTGGAGCGTGCCGGTCCCCTTAATTAAGGGCCGGTCCCCTTAATCATTAAGGGGGCCGCCTAGTAAAATTAAGGGGGCCGTCCTCCTGAACGTTGGAAAAGTTTTTCTGGATAAATTTTGGTTGGAAATTAGAAATCATATCTTTGTGGTTTAATATAGCATTACCAAAAATGATTTACCAATATATATAAAATGTTTATATCATTTTATAAGATATTATGTCTTAAGACAAAATTTCCTTTGATCATGTAATGCATAAGATGCTTAGTTTATGCATACCTTAAGTGATATTAGATGTAGAGGTAAATATTTGTCACCAAATACTTGTTTACATCTTAATCTTGACTTAATTTGATTTGAGTTTTGTGATTATCAAGACATAGGTTTATTGAGAGATATTAATAACCTTTTTAAACATTATTTATATCAACAAAATGCTTGTATCGAGTCATAATGATGTTTTGCAGGATTCTCCAGGAAGTAGGACAAAGTTTTTCCAGAAATTTTCCGGAAATTTAACATAAGAATTTCTGCAGGTCACTTCTGACGTCGTCAGTAAGAAACTCCTGACGGCGTCACGTGTAAAATTCTAGAAATTTTGCTAGTTTTGTTTTTCTAACGGAGTCTTAAAGTTTTTGTTGAATCTTTAGTTTTATAATCTCCAGGAAATCTGCAAACACTCATTCCACAAGCATTATATCTTACTTTGTTTTCTAGGATTTATTGTCATATATAGACTGCCGCCGATTTTACGCGAGGTTGCCTTGTTTGTTTTCTCAGGTTTAACAGGTTATGTTTGACAAAAAGATGATTTATTATTCTGGAAGGGAAGCTTTGATTGTTCATTTTCTTGGAGGAAGATCTAACCTTGTTACCACACTATCCATACCGAGCGAATCAGGGAAGTATTTGATTTCATTCTTTTACCTGTTTTACTTTTAACATTCTTTAATTGAACATTGGGGACAATGTCCATCTTAAGTGTAAGAGGAGGGTAAATGATGATACCTTATAGATACAGTTTCACTTGAGTTTGTTTGTTTGATGGTAGGTGTGTAATAAACTATGAGAAATACTTGTTAGTGTAATTTTAGCGCCAAATTTAAAATTTTTTACAACATTTAGGAGTGAAACTTTAGCCTTAGCAAGCGTCTCATGGATAGGAGATTGTATGACTAGCACAAATCCGTACTATTCAGAAAAATTTTCCACCCAAATATGTGAGGTTCGCCTTTAGATTTGATAGGAAAAGCATTTACTATTAGTGCTTATGAGTGTACCGGTAGCATTTAGATTCTAGAACTTGCGTTAGTGATGCATCCCGAGACCGCTAGTGAGACTACATTCGTGTAGTAGGATTTACTACATGACAAGAGGCATTAGGATCACCCTTGTGTTAAACCCGTATCATAATTACTTGACCATTTAAGTCATATTACTTGGCTAGTTAAGTCAACTAATTTTTCCCACACCCTTAGCGTTGTACTCATTTTTAGTACACGAAACCCCTAGTACACCCCTCCGAGCCTATCTTTTCGTTTCTAACTTTAAGCATTTTACTTAAAGGAAGAATTTTTTACAACCCACTTAAATGTACACCCAAATCGCATTAGCCTTGCGTGTATGCACTCATCTTTAGTGCATTATTGTTATTTGTTAAACCCTTAGTTAATTATCTAATTGATTACATGGTTGCTAAGTCGAGGCATATCCTTGTACATATTGTTTTGGGACGATTGAGACACATGGGTAAAGTACTAATGTTATGGAGTAATGGGGAAGAACATCATATTATTACCACCATATGTGCGTTAATCTTAAAAGTACTCCAAGTGTTTTGATTATCTTGATTCGAGTCATTAGATTAGTTTATTGTAAAGTATGTAAAAATTCAAGTGTAAGGGGAATGTTCATTCCCTATGATGTATTATTTTGGATAGTAGGGTAAGAGTGTATGCAAAAAAAAAAAAAAAAAAAAAAAAAAAAAAAAAAAAATTAAGAAAAAGAAAAAAAAATTATGGAAAAAGAAAAAGAGAAAAAACATACGGACTACCATCCCGTTTCATTTTATGTTTGTTTTATGTTTTTGTTATTTTTCATTTATTAGTTTAAGTCGAGTCTAGTCTTGGCTTAGCAACGCCATATTGTACATGTAATTAACCAAGATGATTAACTCGCCACCAGTAAATGTGAAAAACTAGAAGTGGGGTTGAATAGTTTTCCCTTCTTTTTGATTTTATAAAAACTTTGTTTCAAAATGTTGATTCAAATTTATTCAATTGTTTTTTGGAAAACTTCAATTAGAGTTTAGTATGAAAACAACATATAATCAATTTGATCAATTATATATGCAAGCTTTTGGAAAAAGCTTAGTTTTATGAATGGAGCTTTGGTCGATCTTTATGTGAATACGTTTTCCTTTTAAAATCTTAAAACGTTTTGTATCAAATTATCTATCAAGTTAAACTTAATATGAGAAGTGTGAATAATAATCTATTTGGCCATATCATGCAATTATACACACAATCACAATATTAACTACAATTTTCAACACAATTAATCATCACAACTATATAAGCAACAACTAAGACATGTAGGCAAGCAAAGAAGTAAAGCAAGAAATGCAAGAACAAATGATAAGAGATAAGAGAAAGGAAATGCAAATCGGACACGATGATTTATAGTGGTTCGGCTACAAGGACACCTTCCTTGTTCCTACTCCACTCCCCGAGTCACCTACTCGAGAGTTTTCTTCACTACTCAACAAGCTCCTTTTTGGTGGAGAAAACCGTACACAACTTTTGCTTACACCATTTAACGACACTAAGCTAAATGCCGAGTTCTAATAGTAGCTAGAACCAATCTCACAACACAACTTCGATCACTACACAACTTCTACACAACTTCACGACTTCACGACTTCATCACAACTTCTTCTAAACTTCTTCACGGCTTCACAACTTCTTCACGTCTTCACGACTTCATAACTTCATCACAACTTCTTCTAAACTTCTTCACGGCTTCACAACTTCTTCACGTCTTCACGACTTCACAGCTTCATCACAACTTCTTCTAAACTCCACTACTTAATCACACACCTACATCTTCACAACTACATGTTTTCTCCACACTACTACTTCCTCCCACTACTTCTTACTCACTCATTGAATCACTACTAAGTAAGATCATCTTGATCTACTTATTACATATACATAACTCATAACTTCACATAAGCACTAACTAGATCCTAATACATCTTTGGCTTTATGATAGGGAGAATTATTCTCTTGCACTTTGAGTGATGAGAAATTGGATCACTTGAAACAAAGATTAATAATCTTATGATTAAAGGGTTTTAGAAGGATGTTTAGAGAGAATTGGATCTGAAATTTTTTGTGCAAAAGGTGAGAAAAATTCCAGGTTTGAGGTGGTATTTATAGGGAAAAATTTCTGACCAAATCTGACAGGGGAGCGTGGCCGGTCCCCTTAATTGTGTGTCGGTCCCCTTAAAATTAAGGGGGCCGCCCTACTGAAACGGCCAGATTTTCTGTCTTTTATTGGGGAAAGTTTATTTGGTGAAAAACTAACTAATTTTGGTTAAAAGTTTGAAATCATATATTTAGTATGATTAAAACATTTTTCTTTATTACCAAAAGTGTTTTTCAAAAATATATAATATGTTTATATAATTAAATAAACTTTGTATTAGTTAATTAAATACCCCTTTGATCATGAGATGTATTAAACACTTGTTTATCCATACCTTAAGTGATTGTTGAAGCATACATGAGACATTGAGATGTCGAGGCTTGTTGACGTAAGAATGCATAGGAGAATTGTGATCACAAGTAACTTAAGCACTTTACGTTATATGTTGTAACTTACATCTTTGTCATCATCAAAACATGAAGAGAATGTTTAGATTAAATATCGTAATATTCATGCCAACAGTAAAGATTGCCTATATCCAACAAAACCGTGTATTCCATATCCCTACACCTAACATTACAACCCTTTTAAAAGCCTCTTTGATAGTTTATCCTAGGTGCTTACGCCATGTGGTGGAGGTTTGATCCTTTCCCAAGCCTATGGAAATCTATTTTGTTATGACAGGTAGTGAGAGATGTCTTCCATTTTCATATTGTGATATTTACTTTATTACACCCGAGAGATGTGAGTATCTAAACACTATTTGCGAGGTGCTAGTATATGACCTCCGTGCTTGTCTTTGGTCTTTAGTGGAACGATTATTTGTTGTAATTACTTTTATATTAGTGTTAAATGACCCCTAACTTGTATTTTGACTAGAATAAAAGCGCATTTGCTTGAGGACAAGCAAATCTCAAGTGTAAGGGTATATGATGAGGCGAAAAATGAACCGTTTTTAGGGGGTCATTTAAGCCGGAATTGGAATTTATTTGATCAAATATTGCCCTAAATCGTTCCGTTTGTGATTTTAGGTACTTTGGGAGTGAATTCTGGAAAAGGAAGTATTTTGGACGTTTTTGAAGCATAAAAGTGAAGAAAACGGCAAAGTCTTAATTTTCCTTGCTGGGAATAGTACCTGACGGCGTCAAGAAGGATTTGATGACGGCGTCAAGAGCAATTTTGGTAACAACCCAGAGAAAACGTGACGGCGTCAGCACAAGGGCATCAAGAGTAAAAGTGGTGACGGCCCAGAGTAGAAACATACATGATGGCGTCAGCTCTGGATCTAGGCAGTCCGAGAACTTTATTGGCGGCGAGATGACGGCGTCACCTCCTGAAATCTATATATACTTTTCTAATTTTCATTTATTAAAGGGGAACTTGTGTGGAGAATTTTAGGGCCGAACTTTATAAACCGTATGTAAACTCCCGTAAATTTCCCTATGAATAATAAAAGTAAATCAAAGATTAATATATCATTACGTTAATTAATAATGTTTTTACTAATAACAATTTTTTTTTATCAAATATGCTATGTTATTTAAATTACTACGATATTCAGGATTCTTTTGCTTGGAACGATGCTCACACGTGTACCACTATAGTCTAAAATCGCGAGAATAATAAACTTTTACCATTTACAAGCTTACGTAACGTATTTTAGCAAAACCCATTCGACAACTCCCGGACTCACGTAAACGTTTCACTAAATATTAACTAAACTTTCACTAATCACAATTAATATTTTTACAAATCTTAATTACACTAACCGGAGCCTTAATTATATCCTAAGCCCAAACTAAAATCAGACTTGTTACTATTCACGGCCCACCCAAAATTTGAGCCCAAAATCCTTAAGATTGATTTACTAATACTCGACTAACACAAGCCAAGAACACACCTCGTACGCCTTATTCTTACACACGACACCCCTATATTTTTACACACCCTCGTTCCTCACCTAGCCAACTTTAAGTATGTCGATTCTCAGCTTCCCCTATCGAGTCTAGCTACCATTTTACGAGGCAAAGTATCTTGTCCAAAAACGATTTCATACATTTTTAGCTAATCCAAAACTAAACCATTTTAAGTCCCGTTTGTTTCAATGAAGTCCTAAAAATATTTCTAACACAATTTCAAGTCTAAATGTTACATTTGATCATTTGTCACCAAGTCATGCACGAATTCCAAATCGGTTACCAAATAAAAAGAGTAGTCGACATATGTTTTAAAACAAAGAGGTACCTCCTCTTTTCATGCACACACAAGTATATATTATAAGTCTCTAGGCAAGTACTACATGTTTTTTTTTAATACAACCTCAAAGGTACATTCCATTTTTATAATCAAACAACACGTTTTCTTTTGAGCTTTGGTGTATGTCGATAGCTAGGAAACAAAGAGAAGAGAAATGTTGCGTCTTACACTTTCTCAAAGACTTTAGCAACAAGTAAACATCACATCTCATAAATTATAGTCACTAGGCTACTCCAAAAACTTCGTATATAAGCCACCATGCATGCATGCACTCGTACTCCCATATACAAAACAAATATCAAATACTCTAAGTCCTTAATCCTCGTTTCTGGTTCAATTTACTTTGGCACGAGCACAAGACTTTCCAATCAAGTTTAGGAGGAACAAATCCTTGTTTGTGAACCTTGGTCGAGCCAACATACACACTACACTCTCGTATTCACTTTCCCTCGACTCTAAGTCTTGTTTTACCCCACCATTTTGGTGTAGTAAGTCTCACACAACTTTTTTCATTTTTATTTAAAACGCATTCCTTGATTTTTTTCGTATAAATCACAAACACTTGCACTAAAACTCTCGTAATCTAAATAAACAACACCTACGTATTATACTTTCGTCTATATATTTACTACCTTAGTAATCAAGTTATATAAAGATTTGAACATTAAAAGCTACGTACAAACTATTTTTGGATACCTTTCTAACGTATAACAATAAGTTGTAAAATCCTTAAAAATATTTCTAAGTCTTTTTCCTTAATAGTTCGACCCAATCAACCCATGAAACACACATAAATCTTTAAATCCAACGTAACGAGCCTACCATTTTATTACATAATCTATTAAACCACCTGACAAACTATCATTTTCGTGTATAACATTTGTAATAAATATTTCATCTTGACCCTTTAAATGATGCAAAACATAGCGACCTTGAAACTATTTTTGGAAAACAAATACATATCGATTAGGCCTTAAGGCCCAATCCTTTGAAAATAAGCTCACAAGATAAGCAGTCCAAATAAGCTGTTTCACAATGTTTTTAGTATCCAAAAATAAGCCCGTAACCAAGCCCAAAACTTTCGTAAGCCCAATGGATTTTAAAAGCTTAACGGGCCTAGTCTTTTCGTTAAAAAGCCCATTAAGCTATAATAAGCTCTTTTCGATAAATAAGCAGTTTTGAAAAGTTCAATAAGCTATTTTTAACTTATTTGAGAAATAAAAACACTAAGTTTTGAATTTTGTGAATTTTGGACTAAATTTGCAAAAATTATAATTTTCGGGTTAAAAGTGTCACTTTTATAAAATTTAGGTAAAAATTGTCATTTTACAAACTTGAGGATGAAAAACTGATTTTATAAACTTTTGGGATGAAAAATGTAAAAATTATAAAGTTTTGGACGTAAAACGTAAAAATATTTAACTTTGGACTAACGACGTAACGCTAAAACCGTTAGGGTAAAAAGTGTAAAATTTTGGAAAAGACAAGGGCCGTATAATATAATTAATATTTTATTTTACTTTTCATTTTACGATTTCACATCACGACGTTACGTTTTATTTCAAACTATTATTATTATTATTATTATTATTAAAACTTTACGTTATATATATATATATATATATATATATATATATATATATATATATATATATATATATATATATATATATATATATATATATAACTTAACTAAACTTACGATATTTTAGCAAACCACAAACTTTACTATCATTAAATTAACAACTCACGTATTCAAAAACTACTCGCGATTAAACCATTAAAAGTATCAAACACTAAGACTTGCCATATATTATCTAGGTCGTGTGTGGAGCCGTTCCCTTATTGCAAACTGAGTATCGATATTTTTACCACTATACCACTAAGGTGAGTTCATAGCCTCGCCTTTACCTATTTAAATGCTTTATAAACCTCACGAGGGGGATACATCCTAGTTTTTACAAACTGAACACAAGTATTTTTCTTGGTATGCTTTACCTGAT
The DNA here is from genome assembly GCA_030686995.1 of Artemisia argyi. Classification (NCBI taxonomy): domain Eukaryota; kingdom Viridiplantae; phylum Streptophyta; class Magnoliopsida; order Asterales; family Asteraceae; genus Artemisia; species Artemisia argyi. The sequence goes on along the minus strand of CM060702.1, from coordinate 75,566,493 downwards.
ATAGTTATTGCTTAAGTACCTTTTTGCCAAAAGTCCCTCATATCATGAGCCTTAGTCACTCGTAGGATGAACGTAAATAATTGTGGATAGATCTATTAGGGATTGACAATCCCCGTTTGGGCGTTCGAGAAAACTACCAAACGCACTTTATTTGAAATCTAATAGGTTACTGGCAAGAACCTATCCCGAGGGCCCTGTTACTATAATCCATCATTTATGATGAGATCTGTTAATCGGATGAGTGTCATGAGCTTAATGCAATAACAACTGTTTTTAACTTAAAATTGTATGACGGTGCAATTATCACTTATAACTTGTGTTCAATCTATTAAACTTAAACCTATGAATATCACTCAACTTTTGTTGATTTTTAGCATGTTTATCTCAGGTCTATAACGAGCAAGGATGGGACGGAGGAGCACGAAATTCTTACAAAGGCTATAAATTTTTATTATCATTCGAAAACCTCTTTAACAAATTTTGAAAACTTCTGGGACCTCATTTTGAAAACTCTGATATTTATAAAATTCGAATGAGAAATGTTTTAGAAAACCATTTTCTACTGAAAACTATAAGCTGTGAAGTGACACCCAATCTTTCTTCCGCTGCAAATGTTTTTAAAAAAATGGGGGTGTTACAGATTGGTATCAGAGCTTTAGTTATAGCAAAACGGGTCTAATACATATCCGAACTATAACCATTTTTACAAACAAAACATTTTATAGCCTTACACTCTTCGTGCCTTCCGTGTCTACAGACTACCTTGCTTAGTACATTACCTGTTAAGATTATCCTGCATGTTTAGAAATTGCGCTTACAAAATTTTTATTTCATCCGTAATATTATATCTTTAACGTAAAAGATACTTATAAAATACTATACTCGGTTACTACAGTAACATGTCTCCAAAAACTTTCGTGAACGCCAAAACTACTCTCCGTAATACTAATACATCACCTATAAATCAAAATTCTCCGAATACTGAAGATCCCTACGTACAAATATCACAGCCCCAACTTAACATAGGAATCACTCAGAAATCACTTCCATCGTCACCTAATTGTTCACCTCTACGTCAAAAACTTAGGAGAACTACTGAATCATATGAAGATGTGATTAGTGGTCAGACAACATTCGAAGTTGGACAAAGTTCACGTCAAGAGAGGCCGTGGAAGAATGTTGAGCCAAATTCTCCGTTACCCTACACTTCAGATTCTCCAATACCAGATATCCCAAATAATTTATCCTCACCAAATTCCCCCAACTACAATATAAATTGGAAAGCCAAGACTTTCACAAGGAAATGAAAACTCTACAAGGATTTCGGTGGTATCAAGGGAATGATTACTAGATTTATGCAGATGAATAAATTCCTGTTGTGAATAAATAAACTCTAATTCAAAAATTTCCTGATTGTACCTCTTCCTTGTATTTTACTTTAAGTTACAATGGATGTAACCTAAGTATAACAACTATCCTTCTACCGTATCGAAAAATCTACCTTGTAATATTTCTGAAATAATTATAATCTACTTCGATTCCAATTTGTTGGGTTTTGAGTTCTGCTGCTGAGTGGAACTGCTGCTATGATGAAACTGCTGCTAGAGTAAATGATTCTGCTGCTGATGACAAAGTGCTGCTAAGGAAAATGCTGCTAATGGAAACTGCTGCTGATGAGATAAGGATGTATTCGTAGTAGATAATTATAGAATAGATTAAATGTATATCTTATAAGTCTAGAATATTTTTATCTTGATTAGAAAGTTATTGTAAACCTAGTAGGACTCCTTGGCCTATAAAAGGAGGATCCTAGGGTTAGATTATGTACGTATTGTTTAGTTTTCGTTTACACTTCAAGGTTGTAAAACCCTAGCATTGTTGAGTGCTCGTATTAATAATATTGAAGTGTTGATAGAGAATTATTCTTCTTAAGTTAAGCTTTTACATTTGGCATTCAAGCTTAAGTGTTTACTTTAAGTCAACTTCTATATAAGATCGTTTGCTCAACTGGGATCAACAAGTGGTATCAGAGCTTGTGATCTAGAAGTTGTAATCAAGAAGAAACTGTTCTTTGCAAGTTTGCTGTTCCTAATCAACTGCTGAAGATGGGTGATGACACACATATGGTGACTGCTTCAAAGGTTCCAATGCTCAACCCTGGTGAATATGAGCTATGGAAGATGAGAATTCGACAATACATTCGCATGATTGACTATAACATATGGAATGTTATCATGAATGGTGACTCTTTACCAAAGAAAGGCCCTGATGGTAAAGAAATACCAATCAAGTCTGCTGAAGAGAACTCTGTTAGGAAGATGGAGATCAAAGCTCACAGTATTCTCTTGATGGGAATACCTAATGAGTTTCAGTTGGACTTTGAGAGTTGTGAGACTGCTAAAGAATTAATGGATGCTATTGAATTCAGGTTTGGAGGTAATGATGCTACCAAGAAGTCAAGGAAGAATATGTCGAAGCATCAGTTTGAGAATTTTACGGCTGAAAGTGGAGAGAAGATTATTGGCACCTACAACAGGCTCAATCAACTTGTCAGTCATCTAAAGCTTGTTGGCTATGTGGTTCTACAAGAAGATGTGAATCTCAAGTTTCTCAGAAGTCTTTCACCTGAATGGAGTATGCACACTGTTGTTTGGAGGAATAAGCCTGACTTTGAAACCATGAAGTTGGAAAGCCTCTATAACAATTTAAGAGTGTATGAACCAGAATTATCTACTTCTTCTGCTTCTGGTTCACAAAATCTTGCTTTTGTATCTTCAAAGTCAAAGGGGTCTAAAGAATCTCACTCTGCTGCTTATGGAGTATCTACTGCTAATGGATCTGTTGCTAGTTCTCATGATAATAACTCCACCAGTGATATGGGTTTATGTGCATTCTTGGCTGATCTAACATCAAGTATAAGGTCACATGCACTTAATCAAGATCTGGATCACCTTGATGAAGATGATCTTGAAGAGATGGATCTTAAATGGCAGATGGCCATGTTGACCTTGAGAGCTAGAAAATTCTGGAAGAAAACTGGAAAAGAGATCAAGTACAGACCTAAAGAAAATGTTGGCTTTGACAAGTCAAAGATAGATTGTTACAACTGTAACAGGAAAGGTCACTTTGCCAGAGAATGTAGAGCTCCAAAGAAGAATGGTGAAGCATCAAAGAAGACTGAAGAGACAAAGAATACTACTACTGCATTAGTGTCATGTGATGGATTGGGAGATTATGATTAGAGTGATTTGGCTGATGAAGAACCAAATTATTCCTTGGTGGCTCAAGTTAAGCCTGAAGTGCATAACTTTGCACTTATGGCTTATTCATCATCATCTTCTGGATTTGACTCTGAGGTATCTAATGATTCTGATTTATCTGTGTGTTCTTTTAAGTCTTGTGCTGACACTATAGAAGAACTTAAGTCTAGGAATGAGAGTCTAAATAAAGAAGTTGAAAACCTAAAACTTGATAACTTAGGTTATAAAGTAGGTATTCAAAATGTTGAAAGAAGACTTGAGTACTTAAAAGAGTGTGAGATGGAATATGTAGATAGAATTAACCAACAAGATGTTGAGATTTTTAAGAAAAACAGTGACATTGAGTTTCTTAAAAATAAATTAGAAGAAGCAGAAAAAGATAGAGATGAAGCTCTTGCTGAAAAAGAAAAACATATAGTAAGAGTAAACAAATAGCAATATGCTTCTGATTTGGTTAATAAATCTATTGAGAGTACAATAATGAGGAAAGGAAGTGGAATAGGTTTCAATGAGGTTGCTCCCCCTGTTAAGAGTGCCTATGCTCCACCAGGAAAAGAATTGTCCTTCATTAGTGAGCTGAATATAGAAAAACCATTAGGTGAGTCTAGTACAAGTGTCTTAGAAACACCTAAGGTAGAAGGAAGAAAATTTCCTGATGCTCCCATTATTGAAGATTGGTACTCAGATAGTGATGAGGAACAAGAACATGTTGAACTAGAACATAATGTAGTAAAGGAAGAAATTCCTGCTAAAATTGAAAAAGTTGAACCTAAACTTGAACAAGTGAAGTTTGTGAAACCTGTGCTAGGTCAAGGTATCTCTAGAAGAATGGTTGAGTATAAAGAGGTTTCTAGAGAAAGAATGAATGGTTTCAATAATAAGCCTAGGGGTAATCAGAGAAACTTTAATAACCTAGTTTCAAACAAATTAGGTAGTGAGTTTCAATTAAGGAAAAAGGCTTGTTATAAGTGTGGTAGCTTTGAACATTTGATTAATAGCTGTCCTGACCACAAGAAACCTGTTTGGAATCAATACTCTAGGGTGAATCACAAATATGTTAATCAGAATACTCACCCTCATCCAAATAGAAACATGATTCCTAGGGCTGTGTTGCTAAGATCTGGTGCAACTAGATCAATTTATGCTGCTAAATCAAATGGTGCTTTTAAAACCACAACTGGTTCTGTTGCTGGCTCTACTGCTAGTAAGCACTCTGCTGCTAGTAAGCACTCTGCTGCTAGTAAGCAATCTGCTGCTAGTACAAAACTTTCTACTTCTGGGCCAAAAGTTTTGTCAAATACAGTTGTTGGAAATCATTTTTATGCTGTTAAGGCCTCAGCTTGTTGGGTTTGGAAACCAAAATCAAATGTTACAAACAATGTTTCCAAAACCAGCAGTGCATCAAGTGATTTAAAGAAATTTAACTATGTTGATGCACAAGGCAGATCTAAGTCAGTAATGGCTTGGGTCCCCAAGAGAAACTAATTTCTCTATTTTCATGTGCAGGGTAATCTACTGGATGAGCTTAAAGATATGGTTATAGTTGATAGTGGATGCTCTGGACATATGACAGGGGATGAGTCTCAGCTTGATGATTTTGAGGCTTTTGATGGTGGCTATGTTGCTTTTGGGAATGATCCAAAAGGTGGAAAGATTATTGGTAGAGGCACTTTAAAGACAGGGAATTTGGATTTTGAGAAGATGTTTCTTGTGAAAGGGCTTAAGTTTAACCTCTTTAGTGTTTCACAAATGTGTGACAAAAGGAATTTTGTTCTTTTTACAGACACTGAATGTATGATCCTTTCTCCTGATTTTCAGCTGCCAAATGATAAATTTGTGCTATTGAAGGTCCCTAGAAATGAAAATATATACAGTGACCATATTAAGAACATTGTTCCCAAAAGAGCTTTAACTTGTCTAATTGCAAAAGCTACTGTTGATGAGTCCAAATTATGGCATAGAAGACTTGGGCATTTGAACTACAAGACAATGAATAAATTGGTGAAAGGAAATCTGGTGAGAGGAATGCCCACAAAGTTGTTTGAAAACTGTGAGACTTGTATTGCTTGTCAGAAGGGAAAACAACACAGAGTCTCATTCAAGTCAAAGACTGTGAATACAAATACAGAGCCCTTGCATTTGCTACACATGGATTTATTTGGGCCTGTTTTTGTAAAAAGTTTGAATAAGAAGTCATATTGCCTAGTTGTCACAGATGATTACAGCAGGTTCACCTGGGTGTTTTTCTTAGCCACTAAAGATGAAACCCCAGTTGTACTGAAAGAATTTATTACAAGAGTTGAAAATCTGCACAACCACAAAGTGAAGATTATAAGATGTGACAATGGTACTGAGTTCAAGAATAGTGTGATGAACCAATTCTGTGTGGGAAAAGGAATTTTAAGACAGTATAGTGTTGCAAGAACTCCACAACAGAATGGTGTTGCAGAGAGAAGAAATAGGACACTTATTGAGGCTGCAAGAACAATGTTAGCTGATTCTAAACTACCTATACCTTTTTGGGCTGAAGCTATAAACACTGCATGTTTTGTGCAGAACAGAAGTAAGGTAGTGAAGCCTCACAACAAAACTCCATATGAGCTCTTTCATGGAAAGAAACCAATGATTGATTTTCTTAAGCCATTTGGATGTCCTGTTACTATTTTGAACACTAAAGATCAGTTAGGCAAGTTTGAAGAGAAAGCTGATGAAGGGAATTTGGTTGGTTACTTTGTACATAGTAAAGCTTTCAGAGTATATAACAAGAGAACCAAACATGTAGAGGAGAATTTGCATATCAAGTTTAGTGAGAACACATCTAATGTTGCAGGAAAAGGACCTGAATGGCTGTTTGATGTTGACATCCTAACCAAGACAATGAATTATGTAACTGTTATTGCCAGTATTGACACTAACAAACCACAAGAAGACATTGTTTTGATTGAGAAACTGAAGGTTGGTCCTACTTTCATACCTTTACAGCAAAATCAAGATACACAAGAAGATGATGTTCCTCCAGAGAAACCTAAGGAAGCTCAAGCAGATGTTGTAACTCCTATTGATGTAGAAAAGATACCCAATGAAGCTCCAAAAGAAGTTGTTGCTGACTCTCAAATTAGACCAGAAGACTCTACTGCTGACTCAGAAGACTCTACTGCTAGACCAAAACAAGCAACTACTACTTCTATCTACTCTGCTGCCAAGCCTACTCACTCTGCTTCTACATCACAGTTTCCTTCTTTGAATGCTCAGGATAAACCTTTTGATTATCCTGAAGATCCTAATATGCCTCCTCTAGAAAATATCTATGATGACACAGATGATGAAGCTCATGATGGTAAATTATTTGGAGCTGAAGTAGATTATACTAATTTGGAACTCAATATTCCTGTTAGTCCCACTACTACTACAAGAATTCACTAGGATCATCCTAAAGAACAAATTCTAAGTGATCCTCAATCATCTGTACAAACAAGGAAAATTACTAAAGAGCTCAAAGATCTTCAACATCAAAGTTTCTTTGCAAGATCTCTGCATCAAAGAAACAGTCATAAAGATCTACAAAATTGCTTGTTTGCCTGCTTTCTATCACAAATTGAACCCAAGAATACTTACAAAGCCCTACAAGAAGCTAGTTGGGTGGAAGCAATGCAAGATGAGCTTCTGCAATTCAAGCTACAAGAAGTATGGACTTTGGTTGATTTACCAAATGGAAAAAGAGTTATTGGTACTAAATGGGTTTTCAGGTGTAAAAGAGATGAAAGAGGAATAGTTATCAGAAATAAAGCTAGGTTAGTAGCTCAAGGATACACACAACAAGAGGGACTTGACTATGATGAGGTATTTGCACCAGTGGCAAGGATAGAAGCCATTAGACTATTCTTGGCTTATGCTTCATTCAAAGATTTTGTGGTGTATCAAATGGATGTCAAGAGTGCTTTCCTTTATGGGACCATTACAGAAGAAGTCTATGTGTCTCAACCACCAGGTTTTGAGGACCCTGATTATCCTGACAAAGTTTACAAGGTGAATAGAGCAATGTATGGACTACATCAAGCTCCCAGAGCTTGGTATGATACCTTGTCAACATATTTGTTGGACTCTGGATTCAGTAGAGGAAAGATTGACAAGACTTTGTTTCTCAAAAGACAAAAAGATGATATTTTGCTGGTACAAATTTATGTTGATGACATCATCTTTGGTTCTACAAACAGATCAATGTGTGTTGATTTTGAGAAGCTTATGAAGGATAAGTTTGCAATGAGTTCAATGGGAGAACTCAACTTCTTCTTGGGACTACAGGTGGTTCAAAAGAAAGATGGCATATTTATCAGTCAGGATAAGTATGTTAATGACATCTTGAAGAAGTTTGGATTTGAAGATGCTAAGCCTGCTAAGACAACCATGGATACCAACAAACCTTTGTTGAAGGATGAGAATGGAAAAGAAGTAGATGTTCACTTGTACAGGTCTATGATTGGCTCATTGATGTATCTTACAGCATCAAGGCCTGATATCATGTTTGCTGTATGTGCCTGTGCAAGATTCCAAGTTTATCCCTAAGAATCACATCTTAATGCAGTGAAGAGGATTTTTAGGTATCTAAGGCATCAACCTAACTTGGGCCTATGGTATCCTAAGGATTCACCTTTTGATTTAGTGGCATACTCAAACAGTGACTATGCTGGTGCTTGCTTGGATAGAAAGTCTACAACTGGAGGTTGTCAATTTCTTGGAAACAGATTGGTGTCATGGCAATGCAAGAAACAAACAGTGGTTGCAAATTCTACAACTGAAGCTGAGTATGTGGCTACTTCAAGTTGCTGTGGTCAAGTGCTATGGATGCAAAACCAGCTACTGGATTATGGGTACAATTTCATGAACACCAAAATTCATATTGATAACAACAACACACTTTGCATAATTAAAAATGCTGTTTTTCATTCAAAAACAAAACATATTGAGATAAGACATCATTTCATAAGGGATTGCTATGAAAAGAAGTTAATTCAAATTGTCAAAATTCATACTGATAACAATGTTGCTGATCTTCTCACTAAACATTTTGATGTAGGAAGATTTCAATTTTTAATTGCAAACATTGGTATGATTAATCTTTGAAAACCTTATCTCTTATTGTTCTTGTAAAAAGTGTAAAGGTCTTGTGCTGATTGTTCATCTGTTTCCGCTGCTTCTTAAGAAGCAAGTGATTAAGCTGCAATGTACTCTACTGCTAGTATACTTTCTTGTGTACTTTGTGGTGTTTGGACTAACATTTTGCAGGATAAGTTGAGAATTGATGACTTGCAAGCATATTAAACAGAAATTCAAAGGTTTTCATTCATCAATCACAAAGAGTACATTCAACAAAAGAGAACATCCACATCATATTCTGAAATAACAAAAGACTGCTACATCACAACCTAACATAAAAAGACTTAATACATCATTTTCTAGGATATAGAAGTCCAAGTACAATCTTCCTCTCCTTAGGATGTGGAGGGATTGCTTTTCTTGCCTTGGTAGATGTATTGGATCTTGGCCTTGATGATGATGGTCTTTCTGGAGTGGATGGTGGATTGTAGTCTGGTTCATCCTCATCTGATGATGTGTAGATGAAGGGGGAAACAAGCTCCTTGGGAGATGGTGGTCTGATTGGGATCCAAGCAGGGTCTTCTGATGATTCTGAAGACGATGGAGACTTGGGGGACATCACCTCTTTACCCCTCGAAATACTTGGGGTTTGATTCAAATGTAGGAGATCTTTGAAGACTGGAAGGTCATGCTTCCTCTTTCTAGCTTGCTCCTTGGTTCTACAACCATTGTGAGGAGGACGGAATGGAGGGACATATGTTTCAAAAGGAGATTCATCTTCCGAAGAAGAATCGGATGAGATGTTAATTATTTCGGGTGAAGATTTCATTGTGATTGGATGAATTGATTTGGGTGATTTGAAGATTTGATTATGTGATTGGCGTTTCAAATTGTAATTAGGGTTTGATTGTGATGATTTAGGGAAAAGATTGCGTCCGGTTTTATAGGGATTTTGGAGTATCAAGCGCATTAATTGTTTTGGGTTATTGAGTTCTTGACCAAGTTTGAATAGTCAACTCTGCTGCTGGCTTATTTTCACTCTGCTGCTAGTTGTTTTATTCTGCTGCTAGTTATGGATGACTGGGTTATGCTGCTACGGTTGTAAGTGAGAGGGTGGTATGTGTAACTTCTATCAATCAGTTTAAAACCTAATTAATCTTCATAATTGGTTTCTACACGCTCCAAATTGAAGTTATCACAAACCCTAACACTCCATTATTGTCAAAATCAATTATCCCCAATTTCCCTAAACCCTAATTCATGGATTGTGCACGTACCTGGGCTGATCAACACAATAGTGTGGCTGTTTTGGATGAAGAGTTGGCTCCTGAAGGGCTCACAGATATGGTTAAATTTTTGAATGCTACTTCTCTTAGGTATGCACTCACTGTGAATCCTACTATATATGTTTCCTACATCAAACAGTTTTGGCTTACTGCTAAAGTCAAATCTATGAATGGGGAAAAAATATGTCAGTGCTTTGGTAGATAGGCAAAAGGTTCGTATCACTGAATCATCTATAAGGGAATCTCTTCTCTTAAATGATGAAACAGAGACTACTTGCCTTGCTAATTCTGCTATTTTTGCTAGTTTAAAAACTTTGGGGTATGAGGGCAAGCATACAAATTTAAAATTTCAAAAAGCTCTCCTCTGTCCTCAATACAAGTTTTTGGTACACCTTCTCCTTCATTGTTTGAGTCCTAAAACTTCTGGGTGGCATGAGTTTAGTGCTCCTATTGCTTCTGCAATGGTATGCTTAAGCACAGGTCAACCATTTAATTTTTCAAATATGATTTTGGAGGGGATTGCTAAAAGTGTTAAAGAGTCTGGTTCTTATTTTCTCTATCCAAGATTTTTACAGCTCTTTATTGTTGACCAACTTACTGATTTTAGATCCTATGCTGGTTATTATGAAGCTCCAAGATTGATTTCAAAAACTTTCACTTTCTTGGTTAAGCATGGAAAAGGTTTTTCAGGCACATATACAAATCTTACACCTTATATGGTGCAACTTGTGCAAAATATTCAGGGTGAAGTATCAGGAAATCCCACTGATTCCCATCACACACCCAATTTTTCTGCATCTGCTACACAACCCAAAATACACTATACCCGTAGGAAAACCAAAAAGAACACTGATCTACCTCAGGATAGTGTTAGTATGGCTGTACCAGATGAGGCTGTCCTAGTTGATGGAGGGGACATGTTGGTGAGGGCTGTCACTACTGCTTCTAGCTTAGCAGCAGAGCAGGATAGTGATAACATAAATAAGACCCAATCCAAGGCAACATATAAAGAAAAGGATTCTTCTGAATCTATTTCTCAGGATGGTAACCCTAGCCAAATGGAAAATATAGGGGGCTCAGATGATCAAACTAGGTTTGATACTGAGTTTATGTCCCATGATTCACCTCTCGGACCAGGTTACACAGGTCAAAGTGATGAGGACAGGCTAGTGACCAATGCATTGACGGAAAATCTTGTACATGATGACAATGTCCATGATTCACCTCTCGGACCAGGTAACACAGGTCAAAGTGATGAGACTACTATGCAACTCATTCAGGAATTGACGGTTACTTGTACCAATTTGGGGTTGAAGTGTACTACTTTGGAAGATAAGGTTCTTACTCTGTCTACAGAGGTTGCAAGTCAAGGCAAGATAATCACAACATTGAAGAAACAGATTAAGAAATTGAAGAAATCTAAAACTTCAACCTCATTGAAAAGGCTAAAGAAAGGGGGCACTTCTCAAGTTATTAGTTCACCTGAACTCTCTACACATTTGGAAGAGGATGATGCTTCCAAACAGGGGAGGAATGAAGATGTAATGGGTTCAGGGGAGGCAAATTTGAAGAGGGTTGAAAGTGCTCAGGTTATGAATGAAGAAATGGCTTCAGGGGAGGTTCCAGTGATTGGAGACATGGATGTGGAAAGTCCTGAGGATGCTGAGAATTTTGTGGTTGCTGATCAATCAGGGAATGAGGTGGTAATGGAAAAAGTGATTGCTACTCAAGAAAAGGTGGTGGAAAAACTCAAGACTTTGGAGCCTGAGCAATTAGTGAAGGCAACAGGGGTAATGGGTGAAGCCTTAAAGACTTTGGGGGATTCAATGGTGAAAGAGCTTGAAAATGCTGCTATTACTGACAAAACTAATGACTCTATTGCTGCTCATGATTCTGCTGCTAGGGATCCTGCTGATCCTGCTGCTAGTGGAAAAGTGACTTCTGCTGATGCACAAGACTCTGCTGCTGGGTCTAGTGATAATGCTGCTGTTGAAGCAATGGTTTTGTTAAGTAAGAAGACTTCAGAAGTTCCATGTGAATCATCTTCAAAACATACACCACTACCAACACCATCACTATCACAACAACCTATAATAATAACCACATCATCAACACCAAGTTTACCTCTAAAAGGAGTTGTAATCAGAGAACCTGCTACTCAACCAAAGAAGATAGTATCATTATCTACTGACAAAGGAAAGGGCAAGCAAGTTGAAGAACCTCAATGGATGTATAAGGGGTTTGATTACTCTGTACTACCTTTTCATCTGTGGCCTAAGGAACTACAACTTAAATATGACTCAGCTGCTGCTTTGAAAGAACAAGAGATGATTGATCAAGAAGAACTACAGCTGGCTCAGAAAGAAAAGGAAAAGATTGAAAAGGAGACAAAAGATTTAAGGAGGTATGAGGAATGGGTGGATGAGAAGATAAGAATAGAGGCTGATATTGAACTCAACAAGATGATCAAGATTGAGGATAATGAAAATCAAACTTTTGATGTGAGATCTTGGTTAAGTAAGTTCACAGCTAAGAAAAAGAAAGAAGATGCTGCTGCTAGAAAGAAGAAAAAGGCACTTAGAGGTCCAACTCCATTACAACAAAGAAAAGAGTATGAAAGATATCTGAAGAATATGAAAGGATGGAAATTGGTGCAGTTAAAACCTAAGTCTGATCAAGAGGTTTATGACTTGTATCAAGAGGCTAAAAGACAAACAGATACCTTTTATCCTATGGGTTGTGCTGAAGACTTGGAACATATTGCTCAGAGGAATAAGAAGTTGGTACCTGAAAAAATAGTTGAAGCAGAGCATGTTCAAGAAGCAGATGTTGTTAAGCAGCTTGATGATGCAGTTAAGACTACTTCTTCTATGCAAAGTGTTAAAAGAAAAGGTGTGGTTCAAAAATCATTTGCAAAGAAGAAGAGAAAAACAGGGGAAGAAAGCAGTTCTAAGCCAGAAGGAGATGAGTTCAAGAATGATTGTGATCATATTCCTCCTGAGCATTTAAAAGAACAATTGAAGGTTTACACCATGGTTGGCAAGATGGAAGATCCTGAAGTAGTTGATGCCAAACCATTAGGAATCAAATATCCTATTATCAAAGTAACTACAGGATATGATACTAACATTGGATCATTTCATGATGTTAAGAGATCTGATGGTAAGACTTACAGGTTTCTTAGATTTCAACAAATGCTACACTACTTTGATAGAGAGGATGTTGATGACTTATGAAAGTTGTGCAAAGCAAAGTTTGGAGCTGAGAAGTTTGATGGTAAAAAGTATGAGAAAGATCAAATTGATCATATGATAACTATGTCTGATAATATTCTGTGGAGAGCTCTAAAACTTATGTATGAACCTTCAATGGATGATTCTGAGTGGACAGAGATAGTACAATACAAAGTAAGAAAATGGAGACTCTTTCAAGATTCTGGAGTTCATATGCTAGAAATTGGACCAATTACTTTGTATATGCTAGCTGAAAAGGATTACCCAGTGGTAAGATACTGGAATACTGTCAATCAGATGGTTAGTGGTGCTGGATTACTCAACTTGCAGAAAGACTATGATACTGATGATCAAGCATTTAATTTGCTGTCAAAGTATAAGAAGATACTTGATCAACAGACATCTCAAGACTTGAGTGTTTGGAAGCATCCTCCTGGTGTTTAGATGAGCTTTGAAGAAACTTAATGATTTAGAAATAAATATTAAGTTTAGGGGAGGATTGTTGGGTTTTGAGTTCTGCTGCTGAGTAAAACTGCTGCTATGATGAAACTGCTGCTAGAGTAAATGATTCTGCTGCTGATGACAAAGTGCTGCTAAGGAAAATGCTGCTAAAGGAAACTGCTGCTGATGAGATAAGGATGTATTCGTAGTAGATAATTATAAAATAGATTAAATGTATATCTTATAAGTCTAGAATATTCTTATCTTGATTAGAAAGTTATTGTAAACCTAGTAGGACTCCTTGGCCTATAAAAGGAGGATCCTAGGGTTAGATTATGTACGTATTGTTTAGTTTTCATTTACACTTCAAGGTTGTAAAACCCTAGCATTGTTGAGTGCTCGTATTAATAATATTGAAGTGTTGATAGAGAATTATTCTTCTTAAGTTAAGCTTTTACATTCCGCATTCAAGCTTAAGTGTTTACTTTAAGTCAACTTCTATATAAGATCGTTTGCTCAACTGGGATCAACACAATTCCTATTCCATTTACCAATTAACAGTATACTGTTATTTCCCTAAAAATTTCTGACTAGAAATTTCTGACTCATCATCATAATACGAACATCATCCAAATATATATATATATATATATATATATATATATATATATATATATATATATATATATATATATATATATATATATATATATATATATATATATATATATAATAAATAAATAAATAAATAAATAAAGTTTCCTACTTTATTCTTAAAAGAAATTACGTGTTATATTATAAAAACAACACGTTGAACACCATCTAAAACAACTTAAAGAAAAAGCATAAACACCACTGTAACTGAGCCAAACATCACATCGTTTAGTCCTCAATTATACATAGCCTGATCAACTATGTCTAATTTAGGAAGAATCATGTTATGAAGGAACAATCACAATGTCAAATTTTCTAAATAACAATCTTCATGTAAAAGCAACACATAGAGCTAAACTGAACTATTCATAAATATTACAAACTACAATAAATACCAATCTTATTCCCTCATCATTATGATGTGAAACCAACAAAAGTACAAATAGAAAAACCCTAATAATTCGCAAAGACTAACAGAAAACTCCAATAACGAAGAGTTTATCCGAATCCATGGAAATTAATAAATAAACAAATAATTAATATCGGAAGTGCTAACGTCACAATAATTACAATATAAACCATAGAATCTTCAATAGGTTGATCCGCTATGACAACAAAAACCCCCACCAACATAACCATAGCAAGAGCCACCACAGGATGAATCACCTTAATTATGCTGAAAGATAAATATAAACAAATCATTAAAAATAATAACAAGACAAATTCCTAAAAACAAAACAAGTTTTATTCCTTATTCGTTAAGAATACATAGAAACACGAGAAAGGCTTAATTCTAAACCACCCTAGCTCAAGACTAGTGCCTCCATGTCTTATAAACAACATATGATAGAACCGTGAGTGGTATTAGGAACCCCAAAATCCCGACCAAAACTACATAATCTTCATCCGTAACAAAAGCCAAATAGGTGATGGCAACAACGATATATACCATTGCGATAATAGTAATTAGGCTCGGCATTTTCGGAAGTATTTAATGAGAGAAAAGGGGTTAAGAATAGGAAATGTGAAATGATAGGAAAATGGTTGATGGAAGAAATAGAAATTTGAAAGGGGTATTTGTAGGAAGAAAACTAGCCGTTAGTTACTATTACGGACCGTTGGAAAGTACTATTCATGATCGTTAGACACAGTACACCTAGCCGTTATTTTACTATTCATAACCATTACCTACAATATTCACAACCCTTAAATACACCAGTTACTTGATCCTGTCTAGCAAAAATAAATCTAACTAAACCACGTCTCCTAAATCTTAATAATAAAAATCTCTCGACAACCCTCTGATCGAAATTCCTAATACAGGAATTTTGTTAAACTTGAATTCCGGGACGAAATTCAGAATGAGGGGTAGGTACTGTAAACTCCCGTTCCCTATGAATAATAAAAGTAAATCAAAGATTAATATATCATTACATTAATTAATAACGTTTTTACCAATAACAATTTTTTTTTATCAAATATGCTATGTTATTTAAATCACTACGATATTCAGGATTCTTTTGCTTGGAACGATGCTCACACGTGTACCACTATAGTCTAAAATCGCGAGAATAATAAACTTTTACCATTTACAAACTTACGTAACGTATTTTAGCAAAACCCATTCGACAACTCCCGGACTCACGTAAACGTTTCACTAAATATTAACTAAACTTTCACTAATCACAATTAATATTTTTACAAATCTTAATTACACTAACCAGACCCTTAATTATATCCTAAGCCCAAACTAAAATCAGACCTGTTACTATTTACGGCCCACCCAAATTTTGAGCCCAAAATCCTTAAGATTGTTTTACTAATACTCGACTAACACAAGCCAAGAACACACCTCGTACGCCTTATTCTTACACACGACACCCCTATATTTTTACATACCCTCGTTCCTCACCTAGCCAACTTTAAGTATGTCGATTCTCGGCTTCCCCTATCGAGTCTAGCTACCATTTTACGAGGCAAAGTATCTTGTCCAAAAACGATTTCATACATTTTCAACTAATCCAAAACTAAACCATTTTAAGTCCCGTTTGTTTCTATGAAGTCCTAAAAATATTTCTAACACAATTTCAAGTCTAAATGTTACATTTGATCATTTGTCACCAAGTCATGCACGAATTCCAAATCGGTTACCAAATAAAAAGAGTAGTCGACATATGTTTTAAAACAAAGAGGTACCTCCCCTTTTCATGCACACACAAGTATATATTATAAGTCTCTAGGCAAGTACTACATGTTTTTTTAATACAACCTCAAAGGTACATTCCATTTTTATAATCAAACAACACGTTTTCTTTTGAGCTTTGGTGTATGTCGATAGCTAGGAAACAAAGAGAAGAGAAATGTTGCGTCTTACACTTTCTCAAAGACTTTTAGCAACAAGTAAACATCACATCTCATAAATTATTGTCACTAGGATACTCCAAAAACTTCGTATATAAGCCACCATGCATGCATGCACTCGTACTCCCATATACAAAACAAATATCAAATACTCTAAGTCCTTAATCCTCGTTTCTGGTTCAATTTACTTTGGCACGAGCACAAGACTTTCCAATCAAGTTTAGGAGGAACAAATCCTTGTTTGTGAACCTTGGTCGAGCCAACATACACACTACACTCTCGTATTCACCTTCCCTCGACTCTAAGTCTCGTTTTACCCCACCATTTTGGTGTAGTAAGTCTCACACAACTTTTTCCATTTTTATTTAAAACGCATTCCTTGATTTTTTTCGTATAAATCACAAACACTTGCACTAAAACTCTCGTAATCTAAATAAACAACACCTACGTATTATACTTTCGTCTATATATTTACTACCTTAGTAATCAAGTTATATAAAGATTTGAACATTAAAAGCTACGTACAAACTATTTTTGGATACCTTTCTAACGTATAACAACAAGTTGTAAAATCTTTAAAAATATTTCTAAGTCTTTTTACTTAAAAGTTCGACTCAATCAATCCATGAAACGCACGTCTATCTTTAAATCAAACGTAACGAGCCTACCATTTTATTTCATAGTCTATTAAACCACCTGACAAACTATCATTTTCGTGTATAACGTTAGTAATAAATATTTCGTTTTGACCCTTTAAATGATGCAAAACATCGCGACCTTGAAACTATTTTTGGAAAACAAATACATATCGATTGGGCCTTAAGGCCCAATCCTTTGAAATTAAGCTAACAAGATAAGCAGTCCAAATAAGCTGTTTCACAATGTTTTTAGTATCCAAATATAAGCCCGTAACCAAGCCCAAAACTTTCGTAAGCCCAATGGATTTTAAAAGCTTAACTGGCCTAGTCTTTTCGTTAAAAAGCCCATTAAGCTATAATAAGCTCTTTTCAATAAATAAGCAGTTTTGAAAAGTTCAATAAGCTATTTTTAACTTATTTGAGAAATAAAAACACTAAGTTTTGAATTTGGTGAATTTTGGACTAAATTTGCAAAAATTATAATTTTCGGGTTAAAAGTGTCACTTTTATAAACTTTAGGTAAAAATTGTCATTTTACAAACTTGAGGATGAAAAACTGATTTTATAAACTTTTGGGATGAAAAATGTAAAAATTATAAAGTTTTGGACGTAAAACGTAAAAATATTTAACTTTGGACTAACGACGTAACGCTAACACCGTTAGGGTAAAAAGTGTAAAATTTTGGAAAAGACGAGGGCCGTATAATATAATTAATATTTTATTTTACTCTTCATTTTACGATTTCACATCACGACGTTACGTTTTATTTCAAACTATTATTATTATTATTATTAAAACTTTATGTTATATATATATATATATATATATATATATATATATATATATATATATATATATATATATATATATATATAACTTAACTAAACTTACGATATTTTATCAAACCACAAACTTTACTATCATTAAATTAACAACTCACGTATTCAAAAACTACTCGCGATTAAACCATTAAGACTCACAAACACTAAGACTTGCCATATATTATCTAGGTCGTGTGTGGAGCCGTTCCCTTATTGCAAACTGAGTATCGATATTTTTACCACTATACCACTAAGGTGAGTTCGTAGCCTCGCCTTTACCTATTTAAATGCTTTATAAACCTCGCGAGGGGGATACATGCTAGTTTTTACAAACTGAACACAAGTATTTTTCTTGGTATGCTTTACCTGATATCATTATTGCTTAGGTACCTTTTTGCCAAAAGTCCCTTATATCATGAGCCTTAGTCACTCGTAGGGTGAACGTAAATAATTGTGGATAGATCTATTATGGATTGACAATCCCCGTTTGGGCGTTCGAGAAAACTACCAAACGCACTTTATTTGAAATCTAATAGGTTACTGGCAAGAACCTATCCCGAGGGCCCTGTTACTATAATCCATCATTTATGATGAGATCTGTTAATCGGATGAGTGTCATGAGCTTAATGCAATAATAACTGTTTTTAACTTAAAATTGTATGACGGTGCAATTATCACTTATAACTTGTGTTCAATCTAT
The DNA here is from genome assembly GCA_030686995.1 of Artemisia argyi. Classification (NCBI taxonomy): domain Eukaryota; kingdom Viridiplantae; phylum Streptophyta; class Magnoliopsida; order Asterales; family Asteraceae; genus Artemisia; species Artemisia argyi. Next base: position 75,548,004 of record CM060702.1, on the reverse strand, counting down.
TACACTTAAACCTATGAATATCACTCAACTTTTGTTGATTTTTAGCATGTTTATCTGAGGTCTATAACGAGCAAGGATGGGACGGAGGAGCACGAAATTCTTACAAAGGCTATAAATTTTTATTATCATTCGAAAACCTCTTGAACAAATTTTGAATACCACTGGGACCTCATTTTGAAAACTCTGATATTTATAAAATTCGAATGATAAATGTTATAGAAAACCATTTTCTACTGAAAACTATGAGCTGTGAAGTAACACCCAATCTTTCTTCCGCTGCAAACGTTTTTAAAAAAATGGGGGTGTTACACCCTAGCTCGTTTGTAACAGTATTTTCAAGGGTTTTCACCCCTTGAAACCCTTCATGTTCAATTGAGATAAGTATTCTTCCAATTCATTCAATATGTCTATGTGTTGTTTGAATATATCTTACGCTTGTTTTGATTATAACATGCTAGGCTAGATCTTTTGTGTGTTTGCTTAGATGTAATGAAACCTAGATGTTGATTATAGGTTGATTGCTTGTTTATAGTTGTAATGGATGAATGATTTCAATGTTAGGCTTAAGAAAACTGGCAGATCTCCATTGTGTAACTTGCTTGAACGTCTTAAGAAACATGAACCAATGTGTACTAGGTTTTTATGGTTGTATTTAACGCATGAGCGAATTCTAGTGATCCCATGTTAGGAGCTTCTTGCAGGCTCGACATAGGAGTGAAGTAGGAGCTTATAGAATTGGGGAAGTAAGTACGCCACCCCATGATTGATATTAAGGAATACAATCCGTCATCCACGTAACTGTAACAAGTAATTAACCTGTAAAAGATATCTAGGGAGTAGTGAAATCTAAGTAAACATAATTCTCCCATATATTGTTCATACCACTAGTTTAATTTAGTTTATTTACATTTTTGTTATTTTATTTTGATTGCATCGTAGTTATTAGGTTAGTTGATTAGCAACTAATTCCGCCCATTCTTCCAATACCCGAGATTTTTAATTGCTTTCATAAAATATAAAAATAAAAAAAGAATCATCCCTCACCTCTAGACCTAGTTTTTAGGCTTTCTAATCCTAGCGACACTATTCCTGAGTTGAACGATCAATCCCCCGGTACTTGTCACTATACTATACTACAATGATCAGGTACACTGCCTGGTGGGGGTTGTAAGCTTCTCGAGATCCCTCGAGAGGTAAAGCCTGGTGCAATTCCCACGCATCACTTATTATTTGTCTTAATTGATCATTGTAATTGCTTAAAGGTCGAAAGATGCAATTATCTTGGTTATATTATGAATTGTCTGTCTATAACAAGTCATTGCTAAGCTTGTGAGAATTGTGTAGTAAAACAAATGATGACCTTCACTATGGCACGTTTAAGGACTAGTCTCATGTCTAACTGTTTGACTAGAGGAAATGCATACTTAATACTTCATACTTGGACCACACTTTATGCACTCTTTGTATCTAGAATCAAAGTCTGAAAGGAGATTCTCTTACATAGAGTAGATATACTAGTTTACATGATCAACCATCATGCTTTACTTCTATGCTTTGTCCATGTACCTTCTGTGATACTTATGCTTATTATTCTCATGTGCTCAGCCTTGGATAAACATACCTTTAAATCAATTTGGCAAAACAATACAAAAATCTTAAATCCAATAAAAACGGTTTTAGTGATAAGTGACAATCATTGGAATCTGATTTTGTTAACCATAGCTAACATATGAAATCGTTACCGCTCTTGGGACGTCCTATTCTTACATAAAAACCTTTACTATTAACCGGGGTTATACTTTCACCCATGTGTTTTGTGTATTAAGGAATTGGTGAAACTAGTCTTATAAATTTAAAGCTTTCGAAACACGTCAAAGTTTTTTGGCGCCGCTGCCGGGGAGGCTAATTTGATTATTATGTTAGTTTTCGTATACTTGATACTAAGTTTTATTACAAAAATTTGGAATAATTTCATTTCTGAGACATTGAGAACGCCGGTTTTTTAGACAAAAACCGCCGGACTTTTGGTACAGTTGGAAAAACAGTTGGATTTAATTCCAAAAACCACAAAACAAACTTGTAAAATGCTTTATCCAGGTTTTGAGAACATAAGATTCATGTTTCTTTTGTTGTTATTATCTGAATTACTGCATAAGTATAAATTGTACATTAAAATGAAAAACAAAAAAATATTTTGCTTTTGTTTTTTAATTGTTTGCTTGCAACTGCTATATTGGATTGCTCTTATGAATGATATGATAATTTCTATTTGTTTTCAACTTATATATGAGAATATGAATGACTATATCTTTTATGATCTTTTGATAAAACCCAAAAACACGCCGGTTTTTATTTCTAAGACCGCCGTACTTGTGGAGAATTTTAAACAAAACGGCTAGAAAGTCATGTAACCGCTGTACTTTTCTTAAAGTACGCCGAACTTATTTGCAAAAATATTTACAGAAGACTTGTTTCTCTTTTGTGATGATGAAACAGACACATATATTGACATACATGAGTTATATGAGATTATTGGAGTATGATTATGAGCTTATAACTTATTTGACTAACCTAATAATGTTCTGTTTGATGTTATACTGTCATACATTAGAAATGGAAAACAAATCGGACTTAGGAATCATGAATGATAAAAAAGACCAAGTGGAAAGCAAGAACACTTGGCCAGGAGCAATTACTTTTGAGATTGCAGCTCATAACATGGAATATGAACAAAGGGTTCACACTTTTAACAGGATGGAAACTGAGGAATGTTACATGAAATTCATTACTCCTTGCTTTATTGAGAATAATTATGCTCATGATGATGTGGCTGATTTGGATTACAGCAGGAGCCTAATATCAAAGGAATTGATGAAGAAACTATGGGTGAGCATTGAGAAAAAAGAGAATGGAAGGAAGGAGATCACAAAGAAGTTACTAGTACAAATGAATAGGGACATATTCTTTGTCGAATTTGATGTTAACCCAAGTGATAGTGAATGGGAACATAGTGTGATCATAGGAAGAAATTTTCTAAAACAGACAAATGGAGTTATAGACTTTTCCAAAGGTTTGCTAACTATTAACCTAGACACTAGTGTACTTGGAAAGAGTTTCTAGAGAATGAATCCTTATGCCCCTGAAATGAATGAGAAAACTAAGGTCTTCTTACTTTATAGGATTGGAAATGGAAGTGAAGTTGGAGAAAAATATGTAACACCATGTTATATTGAGGGGTTGTTTGCCTCTGATGGAATTTTAGACCTTTACCAAGATAAGAACTTAATTTCCCAGGAATATGTGGTTAAACTTAACTTAAAGTATGAAGTTTTGGAGAATGGAGATAAGAAAATTGATAAGAAGCTATCTATGAAGTTGGTAGGAAAAACTATGGGAGATTACATTGAGAAAACCAAAAGCTATGAACTGGAGTTCTATGTTAACCCTGAAGAAGATGATGTGGAACCTGATGTAATATTAGAAAGAACATTCATGGAACACACCAGAAGCATGATTAATTACCAATATGGAGAAATCACTTTGTGGGCATAAATTAATGAGGAAGGTGAAGTTGGTTATCATGAGAAAGAAATTCTAAAAACATCTGATTCTTCTATTGACACCAAGAGGAAGCCATCTGGTTCCTAAAAGCTGAGTGACATCATGTCACCAGACCATTTCATTGCCTAAACAACAAAGTAAGAAAAAAAAATGGAGTTGAAACAATACTCCTTTCTTAATTTTTCATTTCTATGTTATTTTGCCATATTTTGAATAAATTTGTATCTCAAGCATATGCTTGATGATTATGCCTCTGATAAGAGATGAATGAATATCTATTGTACATATTTCTATGATTGTTATAGTTTCTAGCTTTGATTTTCACCAATTTTAGAAGTACATAGCAGACTGATAAGAAGTTTGCAGAAAAAACCATCGACCTTTTAACTAAGATCGCCAAACTTTTAACGATGGAAGCTTTTATAACTTGAACACATATCATTTTCAATATACGCGCTAAAAAGAGGAAAAAACCAAAACAAACACATAGCAGAAAACCGACTCTTTTCACACCATTCAGAGAATATTTTCAATCAATTTCTATTTCAAAGTTAACACAATGAGGGTAAGTTTGCACTTGTGTTAATCTTTTGAAAATTTTCTAAGGGTTTTAATGATCAAAAACTTATGGTTTGCTATGATAATCTGAATTATGGTTATTTAATGCTTGATTATGTGTTGGCTTATATGATTTTAGAGTTTGCCCCTTGATTAGTTATAGAATTTTGATCACTATTGATTTAGGGTTATCTTTGCCCTAATTTAGAGTAACTGCCTATGCTAGTAGTGCAATGTAGTTACCTAAAACATTTGACATGAGTTTAAATTGAACTATTGCATGATTTAAGAGAGTTTAAGAAGGATCTTTAAGAAGTTGCCTTTGGATACTTGAGAACTTGAAGTATGATGTTTTAACTGATAATAAATTGGACTTATATGCTTTAATAGAAACTTGAGATTACTTATGAGATATAAGAAGCTTTTGAGGATAGATTTTGAGGCGTAGTAGCAATGAAAATGGTTCTTGGAATTAAGAACAGAGCACTTATGTGAAGAACAATAAAACCGCCGGTCTTGTGGGCGAAGACCGCGGAACTTTTATAAAAACTGCCGAACATTTTCATAATTTATCACGTAACCGTCGGTTTTGTAATCAAAACTGCCGCTTTTCTGGAAAAATTTGGTCACAGAATGCTTAAAAATTTCTTAATTGATTATATATTTAATGTTTATATTTTCTAACAACTAATATTGTTTGTTTGTGAATGTTTAAAAGACCAAATCTATAGAACATGATGTTGAGGCTGGTTCATCTAACCAGAGACAGCCTAAGAGGAAGAGAGGATCAGTAACTGTGGAAGAGGCATTAATGTCAGTGGTTTCTCACCCTCATTTGCTTTGGAAGACTTACAACAAAGAAGCTAGGAGAGATTAAAACAAGGTTTTGAGTACCTTGTATCAGAAGAGCCCCTATGCCCTATATCTACTTGAATGGGAGGTTCTAAATAAGGCTGGTTGTGTAGAAGAAATTGGAGAGATGTTGAATATTAAGTTAGTAAATGCTGAGGATGATGATGAAGTGCTGTTTGTGTCTGAAGCCTGGAGGAAGGTGTTTGATATTAGGGAAAATGTGTACAAGGAGTTGTGTTTGGAATTCTATTCTACCTTCAGTTCTGATGAGACAATTGGAGATGATAAGATTATGACCCAGAAAAGTATTTTCTTTAGGTTAGGAGGTAGGAAATACTCTATGACTTTGGCAAGGTTTGGTGTAGCTCTGGGATTGTATGAAGAAGAGGTTCTCGAAGATGAATACTTTGAGGAGTATTTCAAAGGGGGTGTTAGGAATGAAATCAAGATTACAAATGCTGCTTTAAATGAGTTCTGGATAGAGTTAGCAGTAAGGAAAGTCTGATCTTGTCAAGAAGTAAGGTTAGTACTATTAGAAGAAACATTTTGAAGGTTCTACACAAGATGATAACCTATTTGCTTTGTCAAAGAACCACTAGTTTTGACAAGATTCAGAGGATGGAATGCTGGTTGTTGAGTCTGTTTGAGAGAAATAATATGGGTGAGTGTGCAAATGTTTCATGGGTGGTGGCTCATTGGCTTAAAAAGAAGGGAAGAGGAAGTCAGGGTGATAGTGAGTTAATGTGTGGTCATCTGATTACAAGGTTGGCTAAGGGTCTAAATGTGTTTACTGAGGAAAATATGGCCACATACTCTGCACCTATTGCTTACAAAGCTTTTGACCATGTGACCTTGAGAGATTTGTTGGATGAAAGAGGGAAATTGAAGCCTGATGTTGCTGGTCTAAGAGTTGTCAGGCCACCACGCAACCAAGAGCAATAGGAAACAATGTGATGAAAAAGATTGAAGGAATTGAAACCAGGATGGGAGTTTTAGAGAAGAAAGTTGATAGGATTTTGTATCACTCAGACATGTATGCCTTGGTGATGGAAGAGCTAGGGAAGGCTCACAACATAGAAATGGGAGATTATAACCTACCAAGCATAACTGAGCAAGCTGAAATACCTAAGGATACACAAGAACAGGACCAGGAGAGTGAGAAGAGCAGCAACAGTGGAAGTGAGGAGAATGGTAGGGAAGAAAGTGAAGGAGAAGGAAGTGGTAGCAGTAGTGGAGAAGAAGATGGAAGTGAGCAGGAGTAGGAAACCGCCGTACTTGGATGGTTTGTACGGCGGGGTTCTGGAATTTGTGATTGGTTGTTTGACCAGTATGTTGGTCATGATTTGAGACAATTTCAAACAATGTTTTAAAACAAATTATGGTCTGTAACCAGGGTACCTCTGTTGGTACCCACTCAAAACAATGTTTGAACACTTGCACCCACACCACGATCACCATGGCATCAAGACGAAACAATTTGAACATCTTAACTACTACTACTACTTATATATGAATTATAACTAATGTAATGTGCTAGTGCACATTACAATTTTGTGATATTGTTTGTGTTGGATGATGTATGTGTGCAGGAATGAATGGTCTAAAAGATGGACAAGCATTTGGAAGATTTCTCATGGAAAAACAAAAGAATACCCGGGAAGTACCGTTATCTTTATTTTTCCCATTATACTTTGTTTCTAATTCTAAAGCATTAGGGACAATGCTTATTTAAGTATGGGGGGAAAGATAACTTGAAAAATAAAGGAATATCTATATTAGCATAAAACTGTTAAGTATAAATTTGAGAAAACCGCCGCTTTTATTTAAAAAGTTCGCCGTATATTTTAATAAAAACCGACACACATTTTAGTTATGTACGTCGATTATGGGGTATAAAATAATTTTTTTTTTGTATTAAGTAAAAAAAGATTTTTAAGAAAACGTATCCAAAACAATCATTTGAAGTCTGAATAGGAATTAATGACATTATTTACAAATTTATAACCATTACCACCGAAAATGTGAGAATTTCGAGCTTATTTCGGCATATACCTTTTTATGCTTGATTTCTTTGATTATGAGTGTGCCGATAATTTATGAGATTCTAGAACTTGTATTAGGAATCATTATGAGACTGCAGTAAGATCACATTCGTGTGATATAAGTATTTTTATGTGATAAGAGGCAAAAATTAGGAAGTACACCATATATAAGCCATCCGTTTTCTAAAAACAAAATTAAACCCGTTTAGCACTCACCTTTAGTGCTATTATCCACTAGATACACTCTTCTGAGCCTTAAACTTTCGTTTCTATTTATCCATCAAGAAAAATAACAAAAATATGTTGCTTAGTCGGGAATATGAGGATTGGAGTATATATATATATATATATATATATATATATATATATATATATATATATATATATATATATATATATATATATATATATATATATATATATATATATATATATATATATATGAGAAAAAGTATGGTTGTTTACCAATTACGATGAGTATGAAGAGTGCACGCTTTATGTTTTTTATAATGTGGTTGAGAAAAGAAAAAAATAAGTGAAAAAGGAAAAAAGAAAAGTGATGAAAAGAAAAGGAAAAAAAGAGAAAGAATAGATAGAATAATATGATTCCCCGACATAAGTTTCTTACAAAATAAATTCCATGTCTAAATCCATACCTTATAACCCTTAAACCAACATTATAACCCAAATAAAAGACCTCTTTGATATTTATACTTGGTGCTTACGCCACGTTGGTGCAGTTTTGTTTCTTTTACAAGCATATGGTAAATCTATAACTTATTACTGAGCTATGAGAGTAAACCTTAACATAAACAAATTTTACATCAGTGCTTGAGTGAACTTTAAATAATATTCATATTTGTGAGGTGCATATCATGTTATTCATGCTTCTCTTACAAAAATATATATATTCGAAACTCATACGAGATTCGATTTTGAAAAACATTTTTCTTTTATGCTTGAGGGCAAGCATTAGTTTAAGTGTGGGGGGATTTGATGAGTCTCGTATTATACATATTTATACCCTCAATATTATGTAAATTATATAGTAAATAACCTTATTATTAAGACTTTTGGTACTTAGTATATGAATGAATGTGCAGGATAAAGGATTGGTAAAATGATGCGAGAAGTACCAGAAACAAAGGACTAAAGATTATTATTCATAGTTTGGACAAATGCACGCCGATCTTATGGAGAAGCACGCCACTTACGGGCACCTTTGGTCAACAATACAACCGCGAGTCAATCAGAAAGTACGCCGGTTATATGATATATGTGCGTCGGTCTTAAGTACAAATAATGACACTTTGGTGCCAAGTTTGGAGGAGAAGCCCGCCGGTTTTACACCAGTTGTGCGGCGTACTTCTAATGACAGTTATGCTTCTACATTAATGAGCTACATCAATGATGAGGCCGATCACTTGCCTATCATTACTCACCAAGGACGTATTAGGGTTGAAATGCAACTATAAATAGAGGCTCAATTTGTGGTATTACACACACCTCAATCAAGAATCATCTCTTGATTACTAAGAAGAAGAAGTAGTGGTTTTGCACCAAAAACCACTAGCTAAGGAGTAAAGTCAGAACCATACTTGGAGAATCGCTTTTGAACGTGAGCAACACCTATAACTTTGGTATAAACTCATTGCTAATCATGTAACTACCTGTTTACCTTGTTTACTTTATTATGGATATGACGTAGTAACTTTATGTTTATTTGAGGCTCTTCTGCCATGAGTTATATAAATTTTGTATCATGAATATTGAATCTATTATTTATGCATTTGATATGTCATTGTTTAGTCTCTTATCATTTGTCTCGATTGATCATTGTAATTGCTTAAAGGTCGAAAATGGAATTAACTTGGTTATATTAGGAATCTGTCTGTCTAAAACAAGTCATTGCTATGCTTGTGAGAATTGTGTAGTAAAACAAATGATGACCTTGACTATGACACGTTTAAGGACTAGTCTCATGTCTAATGGCTTGACTAGAGGAAATGCATACTTAATACTTCATATTGGACCACACTTTATGCACTCTTTGTATCCAGAATCAAAGGCCGAAAAGAGATTCTCTAACATAGAGTAGATATACTAGTTTACATGATCAACCATCATGCTTTACCTCTATGCTTTGTCCATGTACCTTCTGTGATACTTATGCTTATTATTCTCATGTGCTCAGCCTTTGTAACACCCCAACCCGATAAAGGTAGGAGTATTACGTTATGGTGACATATCATAGCAAACACAAGCACAAGATTTAAATAATACAATTGAATCTCAAAGGTTACAAAGGAAAAATCTGAAGTACAAGGTTACAAATGAGAATAATCAATAAAATACTAAGTCTGAAAATGTAAACACTTTTAATCATCTCTAATCCCGAATAGCTATCCAAGTGTAGTCTTCTAAGTCCAAAGTACTCTCCACTCATAACCTAGCTTCCTACTAAAACCTGCCGCAGGAAAGGAAATGCGGCTGAGCTTAAAAAGCCCAGTGAACAGATATATATAAAAGGAAAACCAAGGATAACGAATGAACAAAGGTATAATGTAAGGTGCATGGGGGAAGCATAAGTTATAAGCAAATGATAACAAAGGTATGAGATAATCAGTAGCAAATCATAGTGTAAGATAAGGTAAATCAGTAATCAACCAAAGTGTAAGGTCAGTCATCAAATCCCGAGCCCAAACAAATCATATCATAGTAAGCATGAAGTAGCTAGCTCCCAAAATGTGAAGACACGGATTGCACCCATGCACATTCACCGAACATATAATAATCATAGTCATAATCATGTCAAATCCATCAAACACAAAGCGAACCTAGGATTGCAATCCATACGCCCCCCGAACAAATCATATAGTCATCATAATAATCATAAAGTGCGCATATCATATCAAATGGGGACGGTGTGAGAAATCACTCACCCACACGTGAGTCATGTGTCACAACTCGTAATTTCATGTCCTGTTTCAAACGTCGAAATTCCAATTTTTATCTCGGGAAGTTACTATTCACTTTTACTATTCACAAAACACTATTCATGTCCGAAATTTTTATTTCATATTCTCATAAGTTAAACTATTTTAACGGAAATCCGAGAGTTTGGCACTCGTCGGATCATTTCTGCAAAAATCACGAAGCCGTGTCCGAGATTTACATTCAGGTTTAAACGTCCTTCCGGCATCCCGATATGTCTATAAATCATTATAAACAATAAAAATTTGATTTTCTTTCATTTTACGACAATTCTAAAAGTTTTGGAATTTTACGTTTTCCAGTTCAGCGTTTTACGCGAATTACGCGTTTTTAACCCGCGTTTCCAGTTTTAGCAGCGTTTATGCAACCCGATGGAACTTACCATTCATTTTATATTTTCTTATGGAGTATTTTGACAAGTTTAGTCATTCTTTCAAGTTTCATATTTTTACGATACCCGGATTTACGTTTCGTGATTTAAAACTTTACGGTTAGCGATTAACGGAACCAAAACCGACTCTGTGAACCAGATATCACCAAGCTTCCTACATACTCATCCGTACATGTGCAGCCCCCCCTCCCCATGTTACTTGAACTTCACCACTTATTTACCATAATGCCATTGAAATTAGATATTTTGTACAAAAACACCTAAAACTACACATTTAACTTATTTTACAAATCAAAACACAAGAAAAATTTGTTTTCTCTTCTTCCTCTCTCAAACTCACGACCCAAACACCAACTCCATGATCCATCCATTGTTTTTCAAAGTACAAAGCATCAAAGTTGTTCATCTCATCATCCTAATCAAGAATCATAACACAAAAACACAAGTAATCCAAGATTTCTCATCCTTTAATCACCTATTATTTCAAAGTGAGTATTCAAAATTATTTTCATGTTTTCATCTAATTAACATATGTATCTTATGGTATTCATGCTTAATTTCATGCACAAACTAGTTATACCACTTTATTTTTGTAGACTTTTTTTTGAACATACAAACCCTAGATTTTGATTTAGGTGTTTCTTTGTAAAATTAACATGATTACTAGTGATTAGGAACCCATGGAACCATAAGAAGGATTATGGTAGGATTAGTATAGCTTTGTGGTGTTTGCAAGAGTTTTGGTTAATGTTGAAACTAGTTTTGAACCTTGGAAATGGATTTGTAACAAGTTTATATACTTACTGTCCCATTTTGGTAAATTCTGAAAAATCAGTAAATACAAAGGAAACTTTGGCAAAATTTTTAGAAAATACTTTCAAAAGCGAATCCATAGGCGAAAGAACGGATTAAAAAGAATTTATAACGAAGAAGTTATGATTTTTGCAAGTTTATTGACGAAAACTATATTTTCTGAAAATTGTTGCTGTTGGACGTTTTTCGTCGGACAAAACAAGACTTTAGACGTAACCCGGAGGAGTCTAGCTTTCCAAAATATATTACTACATACTAAGACGTAACTGTGGATATAAAGAACAAGTAAAACGGGCTTATAACGACAAATATATTCACGTTTCAATATTGGCAAAAATTCTCTATAATTGGCAGCTTTTAGAAATAATAATAATAACACTACGTACTAAATTCTAAATTTTCTAGAAATATTAACCAAGTACCCAATTTCATAACTAATGATGTATTAGTGATTACAAGTATATTTTCATTACTACAAGGCGTTATTTCAAGGATTTCAAACCGAGGATTTCAACACAAACATTGGTACATACGATATATATATAAGTATATATATTGCAACTAGTTTTATTTTTCTAATAGCCATATTTTTCCTAAGTCTTGGAATATATATTTTTGATAACAACAAGTGTTTTTCAAAGAGTAGAGTGGTATAGGAAACATGTGCATGGACATTCATAACATCATTTCATGATCTAAAGTAGATCGTTCATCATTCATATTAGGTTGCGGCTAGTGTGCGCGCCTTGTTTTTCAGCTCATTACATGTTCATGGTACCATCATATCAGGTGAGTCATAGCCCCACTTTTACTTGTTTAATGACTTTATAAACTCTTTGGGGGAGATACATGCTTCAATACTTGTTCTATGTTTTCATACGATTTGATTTACTTATGGGGAAGAATACACTGCTTGAATTATTTTTGTACAATGCCAAAGTATTACAAATTCCATACATTGCTTAAGTTTCCTTATTACTACCAAGTTAAGTCCCCTCTATTATCATGGACCGTTAATTTTAGTGCTAAGCGAGAGTGAGTGAATAGATCTATTGAGGGTGACGCCTCCATTCGCGTTTGGGTTGCTCCAACGGGATGAATGCATTTCATGTCTTATCAAATTGAGTGCCTGGTAGACACTCTGTTGGGGGCATTACTATGTCTAGCTTCGGGGTCATGAGCTTAAGAGACAATGTAGCATTTTTGACATATTGTCACCTTACTATATACTTTTGGCTATTGTACATACGAAAATTACTTATGGAATTACGATACCTTTCCACCACTATTATTACTGGATTACGATGCTTTTGCACCAAACTTATTACATTTGGCAGTGGGTTGTAAACACACAGGTTACAAGTCTCTTATGGCGGGACTTGGAACTGAGTGGATTTACGATGCCTTTGCTAGGACAACTTCATCCATATGGATTACATTCTTTTTCACAAGACTCTATGAACTCACCAACCATTGTGTTGACACTTTAGCATGTATTTTCAGGTTTTAAGCAATGGCACGCTACAGGAGGTTTTGGCAGGGCATGGCATGGTCATAGAAGACTCTGATTATTCATATGGGGACCGTTTTAAAGCATTTTAAGGGCCTACTTCCGCACTACTTTTAACGATGTAAATTCAACATTTTGATTTAACAATTTTATTCTAAATGATTCAAGTGCAAACCATTTTTGAACTAGTGTTGTAATACCAATTGAGTTACACCCCAGCTACTTGTATGCTTCCGCTGGACCCGATTTTGGGGGTGTGACAGATTGGCATCAGAGCTTTGGCTATAGCGAACTAAGTGTTTTTAAAAAACCTAGACTATAGCTACTTTCAAGAAAACTTAACCCTATGACCGTCACGTGCCTGCCTGCCAAGCTGAAGCCTCATTTGTGGTTAGTTGCTGACATAGGTGATGAGATTTGTGTCTCATTATCTGATATATTATATTCATTTATTATAGTTGTTTACTATAATTGTCTTTCATATAAGCATGTTTACGTATCATATATGTCACCTCATTATGTTTTTCCTTGCATAGTTTCATCATTTGACCTTAAGTTTGGTCACCTGCCTTAGTCTTTCAGAACGTCTTGGTATTTGTGAAGGACATAGTATTAGTATGACTGAGCTGAGTATTTCAAAATTCATGGAACTTCGGTGGAATATAGACTGGTCATCTATATTCAACCCGGGATAGTGAGATATAGGCTGACCACCTATGTCTGACTCAGAGATGAATTTTGCAACACTGAGAATAGTTATAATAAAATTTTGTCAGGATTGAATCCTTTACTCATTTTCCAAATGTTTCATGCATGTGTGTGTATACCCTCGTTGTCAGAACATTCATTCTTTTTATCACTTTGTGAACCGCCGCTTGGAAGCATGTCAATTGATCATTTCATCTCATGAACATTCACGTCTATGCACGATACACTTACATCACAGTATTTTCTTTTATCACAATATCATTTTGCCGCAGTTGTCTCAGTCTCTTCCCTTCTCACCATCACTATCATTTCCTTTCCCCATTCCCATATGTATATATAGTTTCCTATGCCACTCATCCCTCACTACCACCAATATTGTTAAGTGGATATTATCAATGACCTCCCTAGGAAAGACTTTCCATACCATCTATAAGGAGAATCTCTCGGTACATTAAGACCATTCAAAACTCAACAGAAATATCAAGATATTGCAAAACTATCCGAACCACTATCACTGGCCTGATCACCAAAAATTCTATCATCTAGAAAGTATTGGCTTGACTGAATTACAAGATTCGTTTAGATACGAGTGCTCACTAAGCCACACCATAGAGATAAATCCAACCTCTTAACCAAGACTATAGATTGAACATGTCCTCACCAATAGACTTTATTCAAACATGTTAGACATCTATGCCTTTGTGCAGACATACATACCTTACAATTTTATCCTCTTAATACTTTCACATTTAAATGGATTTTTCTCCAAACTACATTTATACAAAACATATATCTTGTAAGCAATACTTTTCTGAGACACTTATTTTGATAAGCAAATTCCTTTTGGTTAATCTTTTACAAAACTACTGGATGCTAAGAAATTTTAAACATCGATTTTTGGTAAATCATACTATCCACCTTATGTTGAAAATAGTTCTATCTTGCATAACTATTAAATTCTGAAACATCAAGAAAAAAAAAATGTTACTTAAAAAGCCGTTTGCTTAAAGTTGTAAATTTATTTATTCCGGGAAGGTTTTTGAACAAAACACACAATCTCAAAACAAACTTTGAAAAATCAATCACTATAATATAACACTAATACATTTAGGATTTTGCGATTTGATGATATAGAGCTTGGGAAAAATCTTAGTAATGGAGACTAAGCATCGTAGGTGGAGAGAGACTCGATTCATGACATCCTGCGGAGGATCACCACCTTATCCTAATCTATTATTTTCAACAACACCCCTTTGACGGACTTAACCTTGTAAGTTTTCTACAAGATTCATGATATCCATTTCAATTATTTCTAATAGAGGAATTTAATTCACCTCAAACACCTAGCGATTACATTAAGATTTCTTTGGAACCACACCACCTATCATCTGCAGACCAATGGTCAGAATTAGAGAACGATTCAAACATAGGGAGATATGCTCAGAGCATGAGTGATTGACTCAAGAAATGGTTGGACTAACCAATTACCATAAATCAAATTCAGTTGCAACTATAGTTATCGCGTGAGCGTAGAGACTACACCATTTGAGGCACTCTATGGTCGAAGTGCCAACATTCATTGACGGATTGAAATTTGGAAAAGCTCAACTCACTAGTCCAGTAAGTATTCATGAAATAACCAGAAATTTCCTACAAGTCAAGAATCAATTACAAGTTCAATAAGTTGTAAACCATTAAAACTTCATGTTGTTAGGCAGAGTTATGTTGAAAGTTCTGCCTAGGAAAGGCATGATATCAATCAGAAAACTTGGAAAGTTAAACCCGAGATATACACTGGACCATGTAATATTTCAGACAGAGTAGGCCTACTGGCCGTCAGACTTGAGCTCCCATTAGAGTTCAGAAGTTTACACGATAAATATCATCATCTTTTCACCAATACCACTCTAGAAACCAACACAAACTGAACTTCGGGACGAAGTTCCTTTTAGAGGGGAAGAATGTCACAACTCGTAATTTCATGTCCTGTTTCAAACGTCGAAATTCCAATTTTTATCTTGGGAAGTTACTATTCACTTTTACTATTCACAAAACACTATTCATGTCCGAAATTTTTATTTCATATTCTCGTAAGTTAAACTATTTTAACGGAAATCCGAGAGTTTGGCACTCGTCGGATCATTTCTGGAAAAATCACGAAGCCGTGTCCGAGATTTACATTCAGTTTTAAACGTCCTTCCGGCATCCCGATATGTCTATAAATCATTATAAACAATAAAAATATGATTTTCTTTCATTTTACGACAATTCTAAAAGTTTTGGAATTTTACGTTTTCCAGTTCAGCGTTTTACGCGAATTACGCGTTTTTAACCCGCGTTTCCAGTTTTAGCAGCGTTTATGCAACCCGATGGAACTTACCATTCATTTTATATTTTCTTATGGAGTATTTTGACAAGTTTAGTCATTCTTTCAAGTTTCATATTTTTACGATACCCGGATTTACGTTTCGTGATTTAAAACTTTACGGTTAGCGATTAACGGAACCAAAACCGACTCCGTGAACCAGATATCACCAAGCTTCCTACATACTCATCCATACATGTGCAGCCCCCTCCCCATGTTACTTGAACTTCACCACTTATTTACCATAATGCCATTGAAATTAGATATTTTGTACAAAACACCTAAAACTACACATTTAACTTATTTTACAAATCAAAACACAAGAAAAATTTGTTTTCTCTTCTTCCTCTCTCAAACTCACGACCCAAACACCAACTCCATGATCCATCCATTGTTTTTCAAAGTACAAAGCATCAAAGTTGTTCATTTCATCATCCTAATCAAGAATCATAACACAAAAACACAAGTAATCCAAGATTTCTCATCCTTTAATCACCTATTATTTCAAAGTGAGTATTCAAAATTATTTTCATGTTTTCATCTAATTAACATATGTATCTTATGGTATTCATGCTTAATTTCATGCACAAACTAGTTATACCACTTTATTTTTGTAGACTTTTTTTTGAACATACAAACCCTAGATTTTGATTTAGGTGTTTCTTTGTAAAATTAACATGATTACTAGTGATTAGGAACCCATGGAACCATAAGAAGGTTTATGGTAGGATTAGTATAGCTTTGTGGTGTTTGCAAGAGTTTTGGTTAATGTTGAAACTAGTTTTGAACCTTGGAAATGGATTTGTAACAAGTTTATATACTTACTGTCCCATTTTGGTAAATTCTGGAAAATCAGTAAATACAAAGGAAACTTTGGAAAAATTTTTAGAAAATACTTTCAAAAGCGAATCCATAGGCGAAAGAACGGATTAAAAAGAATTTATAACGAAGAAGTTACGATTTTTGCAAGTTTATTGACGAAAACTATATTTTCTGAAAATTGCTGATGTTGGACGTTTTTCGTCGGACAAAACAAGACTTTAGACGTAACCCGGAGGAGTCTAGCTTTCCAAAATATATTACTACATACTAAGACGTAACTGTGGATATAAAGAACAAGTAAAACGGGCTTATAACGACAAAGATATTCACGTTTCAATATTGGCAAAAATTCTCTATAATTGACAGCTTTTAGAAATAATAATAATAATACTACGTACTAAATTCTAAATTTTCTAGAAATATTAACCAAGTACCCAATTTCATAACTAATGATGTATTAGTGATTACAAGTATATTTTCATTACTACAAGGCGTTATTTCAAGGATTTCAAACCGAGGATTTCAACACAAACATTGGTACATACGATATATATATATGTATATATATTGCAACTAGTTTTATTTTTCTAATAGCCATATTTTTCCTAAGTCTTGGAATATATATTTTTGATAACAACAAGTGTTTTTCAAAGAGTAGAGTGGTATAGGAAACATGTGCATGGACATTCATAACATCATTTCATGATCTAAAGTAGATCGTTCATCATTCATATTAGGTTGCGGCTAGTGTGCGCGCCTTGTTTTTCAGCTCATTACATGTTCATGGTACCATCATATCAGGTGAGTCATAGCCCCACTTTTACTTGTTTAATGACTTTATAAACTCTTTGGGGGAGATACATGCTTCAATACTTGTTCTATGTTTTCATACGATTTGATTTACTTATGGGGAAGAATACACTGCTTGAATTATTTTTGTACAATGCCAAAGTATTACAAATTCCATACATTGCTTAAGTTTCCTTATTACTACCAAGTTAAGTCCCCTCTATTATCATGGACCGTTAATTTTAGTGCTAAGCGAGAGTGAGTGAATAGATCTATTGAGGGTGACGCCTCCATTCGCGTTTGGGTTGCTCCAACGGGACGAATGCATTTCATGTCTTATCAAATTGAGTGCCTGGTAGACACTCTGTTGGGGGCATTACTATGTCTAGCTTCGGGGTCATGAGCTTAAGAGACAATGTAGCATTTTTGACATATTGTCACCTTACTATATACTTTTGGCTATTGTACATACGAAAATTACTTATGGAATTACGATACCTTTCCACCACTATTATTACTGGATTACGATGCTTTTGCACCAAAATTATTACATTTGACAGTGGGTTGTAAACACACAGGTTACAAGTCTCTTATGGCGGGACTTGGAACTGAGTGGATTTACGATGCCTTTGCTGGGACAACTTAATCCATATGGATTACATTCTTTTTCACAAGACTCTATGAACTCACCAACCATTGTGTTGACACTTTAGCATGTATTTTCAGGTTTTAAGCAATGGCACGCTACAGGAGGTTTTGGCAGGGCATGGCATGGTCATAGAAGACTCTGATTATTCATATGGGGACCGTTTTAAAGCATTTTAAGGGCCTACTTCCGCACTACTTTTAACGATGTAAATTCAACATTTTGATTTAACAATTTTATTCTAAATGATTCAAGTGCAAACCATTTTTGAACTAGTGTTGTAATACCAATTGAGTTACACCCCAGCTACTTGTATGCTTCCGCTGGACCCGATTTTGGGGGTGTGACATCATGCCACTGGTGCATCAATGACACGGCTATGTTACCTTCATGGCTAGGAAATGAACTTGGCTCGGGTATCAAACTGAAGGGTCTAATGTCATATCATAACAAAGTCCATATCAAAGGTTCATAGCAAAGGTTCATAATTAAAGGTTCACATCAAATTCAGATGCCAAAGGTTTATATCAAATGATTCAAAACAAAGATTCATATCAAGTTCAAATGCCAAAGGTTCAAATATCAAGGGTTCAATATCAAAGGAAGCATAGCAGGGCTCAATATAGCATACAGCAGATCAATATAAGAAAGCCATCAAAAGAGGCTCAGAGCAAACATTGCATAATCAAACAAGCAATCAAATATAGGAAAGAAGAAAGTCATGAGAAACCTTTACTGAAAAGGTCAGAAGATCTGTACCTTAACCCGATGACAAAGCAAAATAATGGAAACTGTCACAACTCACCATTTCAGGTCATTTACTATTTCAGGTCATTTTCCCAAACTTCGACTTTTTACTATTCATAAATCACTATTCATCAAAACACTATTCATCGTTTTACTATTCATCATTTTCGAGGTCATTTGGATATTCTGAGAAACATTTAGGAAATTTACTATTCACTGAACACTATTCATTGCCGGAAAAGTTTTCACTATTCACTTGCATTACTCATTTCATCGTAAATTTAGTTTACGGGTATTCAAATTCGCGTAACCGGATTGGTTTAGGTGCGAATTCATTTCATTAGTGTTAAGGACACTGCATACGGACTAGAGACAGTCTGCATATCATCATAACAGCATTTTCATGTTATACCACTCTTAGGATTTTCAAATTTTTATATTTGATACATTTAACGTTCTTACGTATAAGTATTTATAGTAAACGTTAACACCCGGTTTATACATGACGAATATATCTAAATATTCACACAATGGTCCCGACATATTTTTATGTCCATTTTATCATCATAAAAGTTATAACATTCATTTACCCAGTATTTTGGAAATTTATAACGTAAGCTTATGAATATTACGACGGTTTTCGTGAAAACTAAACAATAATCACCCGAACACTCAGTAATTGTACCCAACATATTTTTAACATATTTACAACTTTATATCATCCCGACTAACTTTTTTAACATTTATTTCTATCAAACCCGGTACCCGATTTTTAACTAATAACACATAATAGCACATAACCTTACACTAAAATCCTAATTAAATCAAAACTACCCCCACCCCCCCCCCCCCCCCCTCATCCACCATGGCCGGCCCCTATAAGTCCTCACTAGGCAAAATACTTACAATTCTTAACCCATGGCATTAATGTGTACATATAATACTATATACTTATACTAGTATTTACATAAACCATAAAAACAACACTTGTATAATTTTCAAGAATCAAAAAGGCTCTCATCTCTTCTTCCACCATCAAAACCCACGACCAAGACCAAAATCCAAGATCAAGTGAAGTTTTTCCAAAAGTTAAAACATCAAAGTTGTTCATTTTGTCTTCCTAATCAAGAATCATACCACAAAAACACAAGTAATCCAAGGTTTCTAATCATCTCATCACCTATTATTTCAAAGTGAGTATTCAAAATTATTTTCATGTTTTCATCTAATTAACATATGTATCTCATAGTATTCATGCTTAATTTCATGCACAAACTAGTTATACCACTTTATTTTTGTAGACTTTTGAAACATACAAACCCTAGATTGTGATTTAGGTGTTCCCTTGTTAAATTAACTTGATTACTAGTCATTAGGAACCCATGGCACCCTAAGAAGGTGTATGGTAGGATTAGTATAGTTTTGTGAAGTTTGCAAGAGGTTTGGTTGATGTTGAAACTAGTTTTGAACCTTGGAAATGGTTTTGTAACAAGTAAATATACCTACTGTCACATTTTGTTAAATCCTGGAAAATCAGTAAAAACAAAGGAAACTTTGGCAAAATTTTTAGAAAATACTTTTAAACACGAATCCGTAGGCGAAAGAATGGATTAAAAAGAGTTTATAACGAAGAAGTTATGATTTTTGCAAGTTTATTGACGAAAAGTATTTTTCTGAAAATTACATGCTGTTGGACGTTTTTCGTCGGACAAAAAGAGGCTTTAGACGTAACCCAGCGGAGCCGAGCTTTCCAAAATATATTACTACATACTAAGACGTAACCGTGGATATAAAGAACAAGTAAAACGGACTTATAACAACAAAGATATTCACGTTTGAATATCGGCAAAACTCATTTTTGGTTGACAGCTTTTAGAAATATTAACACTAAAACTACGTAGTAACTCTAGATTTCTAGAAATAATACCAAGTACCCAATTTTATAACTAATGAAGTATTAGTTATTACAAGTATATTTTTATCACTACAAGGCGTTATTTCAAGGATTTCAACCCGAGGATTTCAACACTAACATGAAAACATACGATATATATATAAGTATATATATTGCAACTAGCTTTATTTTTCTAATAGCCATATTTTTCCTAAGTCTTGGAAAATATATATTTTTGATAACAACAAGTGTTTTTCCAAAGAGTAGAGTGGTATAGGAACATGTGCATGGACATTCATAACATCATTTGGTGATCTAAATTAGATCGTTCATCATTCACATTAGGTTGCGGCAGCTAACCGTTCATTGTTGTTCATTTCATATCATCACAGTATCATCAGTTAAGGTGAGTTTTCATAGCCCCGTTTACATTTTATGATTGTTTTCAAATCCCACGGGGGAGAATACATTGCACCATTTTAGTACGAGCCCAAGTATGAAAACCTATGTACATTGCTTAAGTAGCTTGTCTGCCATGTGATAAGTCCCCTAGTATCATCATGAACCGTTAATTTGCCAGTAAGCGGGAGTGAGTGGATAAATCTATTGAGGGTGACGCCTCCATCCGTGGTAGTATTTACCAACCGTAAGCGGATGCATTTCATGTCTTTTACATTTGAGTGTTTTGGCAGAACATTCAGGAGGGGCATAGTTTCATCAGTCATAGCTTCGGTGTCATGAGCTTAAGGTCTATTGCACTATTTTTACGTGACTTTTGTCATGCACTTATACTTGTGGTGGCCATACAAACATTACATTTCATAAACCTATGATTATTCACCAACTTTATGTTGACCGTTTTCGCAATGTATTTTCAGGTAACTAAGGCATTATCATATTACATGCATGGAGTCACATTAGGGTGTGCCAGGGATGACGCACTGCATTTTGGATTTTTCATGCACTTGTAAATTATCGTTTGACTTTTCATGGACTTGTTTTTCTGTAAACGTTTCAACCTTTGGGACCTATGTTTTGTAACACTGGATGTGTTTTTAAATAATCAAACGATGTGTTTTCCAAACGACACTTTAGGTCGTTCAATATATCCTTGTTATGGTGCTATGACAGTTACACCCCCAGGCATTCCATTCCGCTGCAAGTCAGGTAAATTGGGGGTGTGACAGATTGGTACCAGAGCCAAGGTTATAGCGAACTAGGATGCATCATGATAGGGTTTATGATGTATACGATCCCTAGACTATAACCACATTATCATAGCACCTCATCATTTTATCATAAGTGCATGTTCATTGTTTTAGGTGATTCCATTATACGGGTTATTTATTTTATTTCACCTTGATTATCACAGAACCATGTCTTCAGACCCAAATGTTGTTATACTGTACTCTATCACAGACTCCGATGTTGAAGGCTCTATGTCTTCCACTGCCTTTTCACCACCACCCATTCCTCTTGTACCTGTGTTGCCACTCTCGGCATCAGGTGAGGAAACCGAGCCTTTTGAGGAGGGTGAGACTGCTCCTACTCCTCATGTTTCCCCTATTGCACCACCCGAGATTACCTGTGCACCCACTGACACATCATCCTCTGCTACCACTATTCCATCAGAACCTAGGCTTATGTTTCCCCGTTAGAAGACTACTATAGGTCCTAGTAAGAGAGTTTGCACTGCTACATCTACCTTTAAGGTCCCTGCTATTCCTATGTTACCTACACCACCACCAGCCATACCCGCTACTACATGCATATCTACTTCACTATTGCCGCTTAGGAAGCGTGCAAGGTTTACTACACCAGATTCACCTACTACAGAGTCAGAATCAGAACCACCACCAGTATACCATGTAGGTGAGAGTTCGAGAGCAGCTGCTGCTCGGGAGCCTACTGCTGCTCGGGAGCCTACAGCTGCTAGGGAGTCTACAGATGCTAGGGAGCCTACAGATGTTACATTAGAGAATCAGTTAGGGGCTCAGCAGGATCAGATTGATAGTTTGGATTATAGGGTTGATGTGGATATCACTACTCGACTTGAGGCGGTTGAGGAGCAGGTCGAGGGTTTGCTTTTAGGCAGAGTTAGTATCGACGTGTCGTATCATGGACTTGAGGTACGGCAGTTGGGACATCGAGAGTTGATTGACCAGCTTAGGGGTGAGCTACCAGAGATACGGGATAGAGCTCAAACTACACAGGAGGCTCAGGAAGAGCAGACACACCAGTTGGCAGTAGCACATGCGAGGTTGGCTATGATGGAGGGCAGAGATGCTGCTCTTCAGCTTCGAGTTCAGCATTTAGAGGAGATTGCAGTGATGATGGACAGGGAGATTCGTCGTCTGAGGAGTGCACCTGGAGCATCTGGAGCTCCTGGACCATCTAGGGCACCTGGAGGAGCCTAGACATAGACTAGTATTGTATTAGCTTTTACTATTTCCTAGTCCCGAGGTGTGGGACATAGTTCAAGAACTTGTAGTCTTTTGGTTGTTGTACAAACAAATATATCAAGTGCGACTCTACTATGTTGGAAATGTTGTGCTATATATATATATCGGTCCATGTCGGCCGAAATTTTCATGTATTATATTCATGTGTTGTGATTATATTTATGATGTTTCGTGGTTGCTCTTTATTGTTAACGTATTTATACTTGTTGTGGTTGTATCTATACGTGTCGTGGTTGTATTATTACAGGTTGTGGTTGTACTCGTACAGATCGTGGTTGTATTTATACTTGTTGTGGTTGTATATATACATGTTGTGGGCGTATATTTTTGTATGATGACTATTTCTATTATAGTTTTCTCATGGTTGTTGTCGATTATTTATCAGAAGTATGGCGCCAAAGAAAGCAAAGGCTACACCAGAAACACCCGCTATGACACAAGCCGCTATCCGCAAGTTGGTCAGGGATAGTATAGCAGAAGCTCTGGAGACTGAGAAAGCTGAAGTTGCTGCTAGGGCTGCTGTGGTTCCACCTAATACTGAAGTGGTTCAACCCACTACTAGGCGTGAATGTACTTGGAAGGATTTCAAGATTAGTGATCCTGTCAAGTATAAGGGCACTGAGGGAGCGGTTGCTTTGATCCGCTGGTTTAAAAAGACTGAGAATGTATTTCTCATGTGGGGTTGCCAGGAGGTTAACAAGGTAAAGTTTGCTACTGGTATGCTGCTTGATGAAGCTATGTCTTGGTGGAATTCGTATGCTCAGCCTATTGGTATGGAGAATGCCTACAAGCTCACTTGGGATGAATTCAAGAAGCTGATGACTAAGAAGTTTTGCCCTCGTACTGAGGTGCAAAAGTTGGAAACCGAATTCTATGAGCTGGTAACAAAAGGTGATGACATTGAGACTTATATCAGGAAGTTTCAGGAGTTGGCTGCACTATGTCCAACTATGGTTCCGGACGATGAGAAAAAGATGGAGAACTTTACTGGAGGATTACCCGAAAGCATCCGAGGGGATGTGATGTCTTTCGACCCACAAACAATGGAAGAGGCCATTCGTATAACTCAGAAACTTATGGTCCAAGTGTTGAAAGGAAAGTCTGCTGCAAACAACAACAATAACCGTTCAAACAACACCAACTACAACAACACTCGAAACAACAACAACTATAACAATAACCGAAACTGCAACTACCCCAATAACCAAAACAACAATAACAACAATAATAACAAGAGGAGGTTTGATAATAACCAAGGTGGAAATGCTATACAACCAGTGCCTAAGAGACAGGAAGTGGCAAAGGCCTATGCTGCAGGACCAACAGAAGGAAAAGGATATACTGGAAAACTACCCAAGTGTAACAAATGTCAGACTCATCATAACCCTAGGAATTGTCCTAGAGCTTGTCAAAACTGTGGAAAAGTCGGTCATTGGACTAGGGACTGCAAAACTCCACGAGGAGTAATTAATCAGAACCAACCAGGAGCATGTTTTGGTTGTGGAGAGTTGGGTCATTACAATATCAATTGCCCAAAGAAGAAGAATCAGGGAGCTGGAAATTAGGGCGGAGTAGCTCGAGGAAGGGCTTATGTTATGGGAGGAGAAGATGCCCGTGAGGACCCGAATGTTGTTGCGGGTACGTTCCTCGTTAATAATCGTTATGCATCCATTTTATTTGATTCAGGAGCGGATAGAAGTTTTGTTTCTATTACATTTGCACCTTTACTTAACATAGAACCAACTACCTTAGACATTCCCTATATTGTTGAATTAGCCGATGGGTCTTTAGTTAACACCAACACCGTTATCCGTGGTTGCACCATCAATTTCCTAAATCACCCATTCAATATAGACCTTATACCCGTAGAACTTGGAAGTTTTGACGTTGTTATCGGTATGGATTGGTTGTCTCGACATCGTGCAAGGATCATTTGTGATGAAAAAGTTGTTTATATTTCTTATGGAGGTGAAACTTTAGTTGTTCGCGGAGAGCGAAGTGGAACTAGACTCAGTATCATATCATGCATTAAAACTGAGAAGTACATAAAGAAGGGTTGTTATGCATTCTTGGCTCACATCACGGAGAAGAAGTCGGATGAGAAACGACTTGAGGATGTGCCTATTGTTAAGGAATTTCCAGAAGTCTTTCCGGAAGAATTACCAGGACTTCCACCTACACGTCAGGTTGAGTTTCAGATTGAGTTGGTGCCAGGAGCTGCACCAATTGCACGAGCACCATATAGACTTGCACCTTCTGAGATGCAAGAATTGTCTAACCAATTACAAGAGCTTTTAGACAAAGGATTCATTAGACCGAGTTCCTCGCCTTGGGGAGCACCGGTTTTATTTGTGAAGAAGAAGGATGGATCTTTCAGAATGTGCATAGACTATCGTGAGCTGAACAAGTTAACGGTGAAGAATCGTTATCCACTACCTAGGATTGATGACTTGTTTGATCAGTTACAAGGTTCCTGTTTTTATTACAAGATTGATTTAAGATCATGCTACCATCAACTCAGAGTTCGGGAAGAAGATATCCCGAAGACGGCATTCAGAACACGTTATGGTCATTATGAGTTTCAAGTGATGCCTTTTGGATTAACGAATGCACCTGCGGTATTCATGGATCTCATGAACAGAGTGTGCAAACCATATCTTGATAAGTATGTGATTGTATTCATTGACGATATCCTGATTTATTCCAAGAGTAAGAAAGAGCATGAAGCACACCTCAGAACAATATTGGAACTACTCAAGAAGGAGCAATTGTATGCCAAATTTTCAAAGTGTGACTTTTGGATACAAAGAGTTCAATTTCTTGGCCATGTCATTGATAGCCAAGGATTACAAGTCGACCCAGCAAAGATTGAGGCAGTAAAGGATTGGGCTACGCCCAAGTCTCCTACAGAAATTCGTCAATTCTTAGGACTTACAGGATATTACAGAAGGTTTATTGAAGGGTTTTCTAAGATAGCGAAGTCGCTGACTAAGCTGACACAAAAGAATCAAAAGTACGAGTGGGGAGAGAAACAAGAATCTGCATTTCAGTTATTGAATCAGAAGCTTTGTAGTGCACTAATTTTGTCACTACCAGAAGGTATTGAGAACTTTGTGGTATATTGCGATGCTTCGCATAAAGGGCTTGGAGCTGTGCTAATGCAAAACGAGAAGGTGATAGCTTATGCATCTAGACAGCTTAAGACACACGAGAAGAATTACACTACACACGACTTAGAGTTGGGTGCTGTTGTTTTTGCACTCAAGATTTGGAGACACTACCTTTATGGTACTAAATGTGTAATTTTTACCGACCACAAGAGCTTATAGCATTTACTTGATCAGAAGGAACTTAACATGCGACAACGTCATTGGCTAGAATTGTTGAGTGATTACGATTGTGAAATCCGATATCACCCAGGAAAAGCAAATGTCGTAGCAGATGCACTTAGCAGAAAAGAATGACTCAAACCGTTGAGGGTTAGATCGTTGGGAATGACTATTATTTCACCATTACCATAAAAAATTTTAGAAGCTCAGATTGAGGCACTCAAGGAGGAAAATCAGCCATAGGAGAAACTTTATGGTATGCCAGAAAACAAGAATGGTTTTGTTAAGAGAGCAGATGGAGTGTTATGCTTCAAGGATCGAAGTTGGATACCACTCTATGGTGGAGTACGAGATTTGATTATGCATGAATCACATAAGTCAAAGTACTCTATTCACCCAGGTTCTGACAAGATGTATCAGGATCTCAAAAAGCTGTATTGGTGGCCGAACATGAAAGCAGAAATAGCTACGTACGTCAGCAAATGTCTTACTTGTGCTAAAGTGAAAGCCGAGTACCAGAAACCGTCAGGATTACTTCAACAACCAAAAATTCCACAATGGAAGTCGGAACGTATTACAATGGATTTTGTTACTAAATTACCCAAGACGTCAGGAGGTTTCGATGCTATTTGGGTAATTGTTGATCGTCTTACTAAATCAGCACATTTCATCCCTATTAGAGAGACTTATTCCATGGAACAGCTTGCCAGACTTTATGTCAAGGAAATAGTCTCGAGGCATGGGGCACCAGTTTCTATCATTTCAGACAGAGATAGTCGCTTTACTTCAAACTTTTGGAGGTCATTACAAGATTCCTTTGGATCCAAGTTAGACATGAGCACTGCTTACCATCCACAGACCGATGGTCAGAGTGAGAGAACTATTCAGACACTGGAGGACATGCTGCGAGCGTGTGTGATTGACTTTGGGAATGGTTGGGCTAACCATTTGCCATTAATCGAGTTCTCTTATAATAACATTTACCATTCAAGTATTAAAACAACACCATTTGAGGCACTTTATGGTCGTAAGTGTCGTTCCCCAGTTTGTTGGGCAGAAGTTGGAGAGGTACAATGCACAGGTCCAGAGATGGTTAGGGAAACAACAGAAAAGATAATACAGATTCGAGATAGACTTGAAACTGCTAGAAGTAGACAGAAAAGCTACGTAGATGTTAGACGCAAACCATTGGAATTCCAGGTTGGAGACAAGGTCATGTTGAAAGTCTCGCCCTGGAAAGGCGTGATACGATTTGGAAAATGCGGAAAGTTGAACCCGAGATACATTGGTCCATTTAAGATACTGGAAAGGATTGGTCCAGTAGCTTACAAGCTTGAACTACCATCAGAACTCAGCAATGTACATAACACATTTCATGTCTCAAACCTTAAGAAATGCCTTTCAGATGAGTATTCAGTTATACCATTAGAAGAGATTCAACAAGATGACAAGCTTAACTTTGTGGAGGAACCAGTTGAAATCATGGACCGAGAGGTCAAACAGTTAAAGCAGAGTAGAATTCCGATCGTTAAGGTTCGCTGGAATTCTCGAAGAGGTCCCGAGTTTACTTGGGAACGAGAGGACCAAATGCAACGCAAGTATCCACACCTTTTCACCAAACCTATTACCGAGACCAACACTAGCTGAATTCAAGGACTGAATTCCTTTTTTGGGTGGGTGAATGTCACAACTCACCATTTCAGGTCATTTACCATTTTAGGTCATTTTCCCAAACTTTGACTTTTTACTATTCATAAATCACTATTCATCAAAACACTATTCATCGTTTTACTATTCATCATTTTCGAGGTCATTTAGATATTCTGAGAAACATTTGGGAAATTTACTATTCACTGAACACTATTCATTGCCGGAAAAGTTTTCACTATTCACTTGCATTACTCATTTCATCGTAAATTTAGTTTACGGGTATTCAAATTTGCGTAACCGGATTGGTTTAGGTGCGAATTCATTTCATTAGTGTTAAGGACACTGCATACGGACTAGAGACAGTCTGCATATCATCATAACAACATTTTCATGTTATACCACTCTTAGGATTTTCGAATTTATATATTTGATACATTTAACGTTCTTACGTATAAGTATTTATAGTAAACGTTAACACCCGGTTTATACATGACGAATATATCTAAATATTCATACAATGGTCCCGACATATTTTTATATCCATTTTATCATCATAAAAGTTATAACATTCATTTACCCAGTATTTTGGAAATTTATTTTATTTATAACGTAAACTTATGAATATTACGACGGTTTTCGTGAAAACTAAACAATAATCACCCGAACACTCAGTAATTGTACCCAACATATATTTAACATATTTACAACTTTATTTCATCCCAACTAACTTTGTTAACATTTATTTCTATCAAACCCGGTATCCGATTTTAAACTAATAACACATAATAGCACATAACCTTACACTAAAATCCTAATTAAATCAAAACTACCCCTACCCCCCCCCCCCCCCCCCCCTCATCCACCATGGCCGGCCCCCATAAATCCTCACTAGGCAAAATACTTACAATTCTTAACCCATGGCATTAATGTGTACATATAATACTATATACTTATACTAGTATTTACATAAACCATAAAAACAACACTTGTATAATTTTCAAGAATCAAAAAGGCTCTCATCTCTTCTTCCACCATCAAAACCGACGACCAAGACCAAAATCCAAGATCAAGTGAAGTTTTTCCAAAAGTTAAAGCATCAAAGTTGTTCATTTTGTCTTCCTAATCAAGAATCATACCACAAAAACACAAGTAATCCAAGGTTTCTAATCATCTCATCACCTATTATTTCAAAGTGAGTATTCAAAATTATTTTCATGTTTTCATCTAATTAACATATGTATCTCATAGTATTCATGCTTAATCTCATGCACAAACTAGTTATACCACTTTATTTTTGTAGACTTTTGAAACATACAAACCCTAGATTGTGATTTAGGTGTTCCCTTGTTAAATTAACTTGATTACTAGTCATTAGGAACCCATGGCACCCTAAGAAGGTGTATGGTAGGATTAGTATAGTTTTGTGAAGTTTGCAAGAGTTTTGGTTGATGTTGAAACTAGTTTTGAACCTTGGAAATGGTTTTGTAACAAGTAAATATACCTACTGTCCCATTTTGTTAAATCCTGGAAAATCAGTAAAAACAAAGGAAACTTTGGCAAAAGTTTTAGAAAATACTTTCAAAAACGAATCCGTAGGCGAAAGAACGGATTAAAAAGAGTTTATAACGAAGAAGTTATGATTTTTGCAAGTTTATTGACGAAAAGTATTTTTCTGAAAATTACATGCTGTTGGACGTTTTTCGTCGGACAAAAAGAGGCTTTAGACGTAACCCGGAGGAGCCGAGCTTTCCAAAATATATTACTACATACTAAGACGTAACCGTGGATATAAAGAATAAGTAAAACAGACTTATAACGACAAAGATATTCACGTTTGAATATCGGCAAAACTCATTTTTGGTTGACAGCTTTTAGAAATATTAACACTAAAACTACGTAGTAACTCTAGATTTCTAGAAATAATACCAAGTACCCAATTTTATAACTAATGAAGTATTAGTTATTACAAGTATATTTTTATCACTACAAGGCGTTATTTTAAGGATTTCAACCCGAGGATTTCAACACTAACATGGAAACATACGATATATATATAAGTATATATATTGCAACTAGCTTTATTTTTCTAATAGCCATATTTTTCCTAAGTCTTGAAAAATATATATTTTTGATAACAACAAGTGTTTTTCCATAGAGTAGAGTGGTATAGGAACATGTGCATGGACATTCATAACATCATTTGGTGATCTAAATTAGATCGTTCATCATTCACATTAGGTTGCGGCAGCTAACCGTTCATTGTTGTTCATTTCATATCATCACAGTATCATCAGTTAAGGTGAGTTTTCATAGCCCCATTTACATTTTATGATTGTTTTCAAATCCCACGGGGGAGAATACATTGCACCATTTTAGTACGAGCCCAAGTATCAAAACCTATGTACATTGCTTAAGTAGCTTGTCTGCCATGTGATAAGTCCCCTAGTATCATCATGAACCGTTAATTTTCCGGTAAGCGAGAGTGAGTGGATAGATCTATTGAGGGTGACGCCTCCATCCGTGGTAGTATTTACCAACCGTAAGCGGATGCATTTCATGTCTTTTACATTTGAGTGTTTTGGCAGAACATTCAGGAGGGGCATAGTTTCATCAGTCATAGCTTCGGTGTCATGAGCTTAAGGTCTATTGTACTATTTTTACGTGACTTTTGTCATGCACTTATACTTGTGGTGGCCGTACAAACATTACATTTCATAAACCTATGATTATTCACCAACTTTATGTTGACCGTTTTCGCAATGTATTTTCAGGTAACTAAGGCATTATCATATTACATGCATGGAGTCACATTAGGGTGTGCCAGGGATGACGCACTGCATTTTGGATTTTTCATGCACTTGTAAATTATCGTTTGACTATTCATGGACTTGTTTTTCTGTAAACGTTTCAACCTTTGGGACCTATGTTTTGTAACACTGGATGTGTTTTTAAATAATCAAACGATGTGTTTTCCAAACGACACTTTAGGTCGTTCAATATATCCTTGTTATGGTGCTATGACAGTTACACACCCAGGCATTCCATTCCGCTGCAAGTCAGGTAAATTGGGGGTGTGACAGAAACGACCAAACGGAAATGGAAACCATTCCTTCTTCACAGGACCTTGATGAATTAGAAACCGAGAATTATTCAGCAGTTCATTTTAGTCAGATTACTTGTTTTTAGGCTATCTTTCCATAATTAGTAAGTTTCCACTTTTAGAACGTTTCCTTGTTTAGTGAGTTTCCATAAATAGCAGATTTCATAATTAGCAAGTTTCCATATTTAGTAACTTTCCCGAATTAGTACTTTAATACTTTAAGGTTGTTATTGACGATTAAATATTATATAAGGTTTAAAACGACCAATATAATAGTTTGGGTCTTTAAATATCAATATTATAAGCTTAGGGTCTAATAGGTAAATTATCAAAATTAAATATTAAAAGTCAAATAAAATTAATTTAAAGGTTAGTTTAATAAATTAATATTAAGATAATAATTTTGGACCCCGTCATAATTTATTAACGTACCCACGATCTTTATATTTATGCCGCGACGACCCAAGATTTTATAAAATCATATAAGACTTGCTTATAACCTGACATCAGTTCACTTCATTCATATACATACGACACCCTTTTTTTTATATTATTTAGAAAACATAACTAATCGCGACCACTCACCATAACGAGATTAAAACAACTCAAAACCGCAACCATTTATATCCGATTAATGCACTCACACGACTACTCCTTAAACCCGATTAGTAACTTTTAAGTTTAACAAACTTACTACAAAAACCAGCAAGTACCAACCACGTAAAGCAACATTGGCAAGATGTAATTTACCATGTATTATCTTAATAAGTTATATTCTTTAAATGTACTTGTGCCAAAATTATACTAGCTCTCATAATGTTTTGATACATATATTGAACGAGTTATATGTTTACACATAGAAATTAGTTATACACAAGATCCTCACTTTTTTATTGTTTCCCATCTGCAAATATAGTAACCTGGTTTACTTTAGAACATGCGTGATTATAAACAAACACAGATATAGTTCGACCATAAAATGGAGCATGCATTGGTTTGAACGCACACCCCTCGCGAGACATGGTCTTAACGAAACACAACATGCGAGATCAAAATTGCGCCAGAAACCCTCGCGAGACCAAACGAGTTTAAAAAGACACAAGCACAAATGCCATGCTCGACCTAATATGTTAACAAGACTTCTTATTGTCTTACGTATCATATTTCTTTTGTGTTTATTTCAAAAATGTATGTCATCAACATCTTCGAATAGGTATAATTTCAAACCGGGTTCGACACGTATATTTTAGCTTCATTATTTCGTGAGACGTGTTTATGATATATGTGATCTTATTAGATGTTAAATAGTATGCAGTCGAGCAGCAACACAAGAACGAGTCAAGAAAACCTTACCCTTGTTGCGTGACAAACCAAAGGAACCAAGGGTCGAACACCAAAACGTCCCAGCCGAGACACAAACCAAAGCCACCCTCGAATCCAAGAAAAGTACCACAAACGATCACTACCAAACACGCTTGAATACCTCCCTTGGCACCTTTGTTTTCGAACAGGAATGAACAAGGAGAAAGTAGCAGCCGTATGTGGTGTTTAGAATATTTAGGGTTTTCAAAATTTGTTTTAGTAATCGGTTAAATGGGGAGAAAAAGGACCGAGTTATATGATGTAGATAGCCAAGGTATTTCCCGTAAATTATGGGATTGAATTGATATTTTCCAAAATTTAAGACATCATGCATATGGTCATATTCCTGGTGTATATTCGGTTTAGAGCTTCCAATATTTTAGGCCCACGCTTTGTTGTTTAGGCGTGTACATTTTTAGCATAGTGACATAGGTTTAGGCAATGTATATAATAAGTAAAATTTTAATATTTCTTAAGTATTAGTCTCATATGTCGCGAAAGGTTGGAGGATTATCGTATAATTACTTTAGGTTAAAATCGGAACGTAAAGTTTTAGATTATATAACGTCTCTACAAAAGTTCAAAATTTGAGGGTATTTTAGGTATTTTACGCGTTCGGAAAATCTGGGTTTTACAACTCTTCCCCTCTAAAAAGAAAATTTTGTCCGCGAAATTGAAACGTAAAGAAATGAAGACGCATCAAATTATGCAGAACATGAAAGCTTGGTTTCTCATGACCCTATCTTGTCGATCTAAGATGGTTTCCGTTTCACAAAAAAAAAGAACATATCAGGTGGTGTCAAATCAAATGAGTTGGATGTCGATCGCATGTAGAGAATGATAAGGGTGACCCTCTCGCGGGAGATGTTATGAACATGCGACCGCTGAGGAGGTAGAGTTAGATGATAAGAAACCTCCCCCGAAACTTACAAGAACTCAAACGGTCAAAATTTCGGTTCCACATAATTCCGGTCTTTAATCAAACAATGCATAAAGTAACGGTCTCATCGACGCGAATCGTATAGGTAGCAAAAACACCTGAGTACTCCTCAAAATGAACAATGGCATTCAAGCGAATAGAAGACAATTCAATCGATAACATCGGACGTAGAAAACTCTACAATGAACCCTAAGATGATTATCAAGATACAAAGGTCAACAAACATATTCTCGAAGATCCAAATATATCAAATCATACGGTGATAAGGAAGATCAAACGTATAGGTCGAAAGAACCTAAAGTCTCATTAATCGCAGATAGTCGCCAATGAAAACAAGATTCTAAGGCTTCTCTTAAGCACTACTCAAGACATCCTATGAACACAATAAGTGCACTTATATGGCGTTAGTATTATCACATTGATCAGGCGTCATAATACTAGCCTCACATAATATGCCCTCATGATGGTCATACTCTATCTCAAGATCGTGAAACTAAAATCTATAAACCACCTAACAGTCCAACTAAGACTTAGGGTTGGTCCTAGTCAAGATCAATAATGAAACAAAGTCGGCAAAACAAGTGAAACTCGCAATGACGTAACCAAATCAAGACATATAACCAAGAGTAAAAATGAAACTACTCGTAAGAGTAACGAAAATCATAGAATGTTCATCAAAAGCAAGGTACGTCATCAAAAGAGTCAATCCATTCATAACATAAATTTCAAGGTTCCAAGCTCGAGTAGTCTGTCTACGCTTGTACATCTGATCATACAGTGAAAAGGAATTATAAACTTGAGTCTGGTCCCTCAAGCCTTCGACACGTCTTCTTGAAATTGTGGTGTAGTAATGTGAATCTCTAACATGTTCACTGTGCATCCTTCCATCCGCAAATCTGCTTCTGCTATCAATTCGTATTAGTACAACTAAAATGAATAGAGAAGCAAGACTGCGTGTCTTCGACAGGTCTCCTAACACAGTTTGAAATTCGCCAACTCGATTACATTCTCCTTCTATGTTTGCCACCACTTTCGTCTTCGTAAGAATGTCTTCCAATCTTTAATGTAAACACCGCTACTATAAACTTCAGGTTATGTGCTGAGTAGTTCGTCTCCTACGGTTTGGTTGTCTTGGCGTGCAAGCAATAATCTTCACGTTCCTCTCTTACCTCATTCATAGAGGTCTTAACGAGTACGAAATGTAGTTCAGGGGTATCTCGCCTTTCACACGAATTAGATGTTAGTCAGATCTTCAGTGACCCCCCCAGGGGAAACTTCACATTCCTTCCATGTCACATTCTTTCTTTATCATGACTATAACTAGGATACTTCACAGAGGTTACTCTCGGTTAGTTAATCCACTTGAGAAGTTCTTGTGGTTGCTTCCTCAGTCCTTCAAATCTAAATGAGGCCATCTGATACGGAGTTTCAAAGGTAGACCAAATCAATCATTGGGAAATGGATAATGATTACGGATAGTGATACAGTTAAGTTCACGATAGTCGATACACCGTCGCACCCTTCTCTCTTTCTTCCTCATAAACCAACAGGAGCATCCTAAGAAAACCTTAGGGTGAACGAAATCATATTCCTTCAGTTCCTTCAATCTCTCAACTTCTATGGCACAATGGTTTCGTCAACTGAGATCAATTCAATGCCAACTCTTCTTCCCAAACAGGAGAGAAAACACCCAGTGGTTCATTAGAGAGCACTGGAAGTTTTTGTACAACAAAATGCTTCCAATGCCAGAGGTTTCCAATAGTGGATTCTAACAAGTGTCAGGAGTAACTTGACAATCAAATGATATCGGAGATTGTACTTCCATAGCAGAATTAATGTTAACAGATTTAAGTGATTGAGAGCCATCATAACAAAAGCAGGATGAAGCAGAATGCTAACGGTCACAAATCAGATACGGTAGTCTATGACAGCTTATGAGTCAGCAAATCCATAATCAAAGACCTCAAATTTCAGATATATCAAAAATAAATGGATTTGTAGAATGTATATGGTCGTCAAACATACAGATAGTTCACATATCAAAGTCCAGTACATGGTTCATCAAAAGTGTTGAGATAGATAAGCGAACAGTTCAAGGTGTGGGAATCTTGTTTAGTTCCTTAGTATAGGTGACAGGTAGAGTGTGCATCATTAGTAATACGGACATCGTATGGTTTCCAAAAGAGAGATGTATGGAGTATCCGTTGCCAGCATCATCATGCTCAGCTAACAAATCTATACTGAGGTAATATTAACATCAAATCCTTCTAAAGGAACTGATTGGCAGACAAAGTTCATCATTCGAAGGGAGGGAACACATCTTCTCTTGTCCGTGGTTAATAATCACTAGAGTTCTCATAGGAGTAGTAATGGATTATGCAGATTCAAGTAGTATCAAATGATACATTTCATAGCCAGCATAAGTAATGATTTCACGGAATGTGTCAAACACATTATGGTTGAATGACCTTCGGGATGGTTAGAAAGGTATCAAAGCGTTTACCAAACAAATCGGAATGAAGATCAAAATCAGAAAGCGAAACTTAAATGGTGTAAGGTATACATGTAGATCTCGAGGCACTAAAACTTACTTGGTTATAAAACTTAGGTTGCAAAACTTCTAACTTCCGAAACAAATGTTCATATATGGCTTAACTAAGAGCAGAGGCATGAATCAGAGTGATGCGGAAGCAATGCCACTTGCATAGATGCCCTAGTCTAACCATTCCTCACCGGCAATAACTTAAGTTCCTATGGGGAGATCCTAAAGCAAATTCTCAAAGGTTGTCTTATGAGCGCCTACAGTGGAAACTTAATGGTCCAAACTTCACAGGTCTATCTGATACCATAATTGTAACACTCCAACCCGATAAAGGTAGGAGTATTACGTTATGGTGACATATCATAGCAAACACAAGCACAAGATTTAAATAATACAATTGAATCTCAAAGGTTACAAAGGAAAAATCTGAAGTACAAGGTTACAAATGAGAATAATCAATAAAATACTAATTATGAAAATGTAAACACTTTTAATCATCTCTAATCCCGAATAGCTATCCAAGTGTAGTCTTCTAAGTCCAAAGTACTCTCCACTCATAACCCAGCTTCCTACTAAAACCTGCCACAGGAAAAGAAATGCGGCTGAGCTTAAAAAGCCCAGTGAACAGATATATATAAAAGGGAAACCAAGGATAACGAACGAATAAAGGTATAATGTAAGGAGCATGGGGGAAGCATAAGTTATAAGCAAATGATAACAAAGGTATGAGATAATCAGTAGCAAATCATAGTGTAAGATAAGGTAAATCAGTAATCAACCAAAGTGTAAGGTCAGTCATCAAATCCCGAGCCCAAACAAATCATATCACATATCATATCATAGTAAGCATGGAGTAGCTAGCTCCCAAAATGTGAAGACACGGATTGCACCCATGCACATTCACCGAACATATAATAATCATAGTCATAATCATGT
Organism: Artemisia argyi; assembly: GCA_030686995.1. Lineage (NCBI taxonomy): Eukaryota > Viridiplantae > Streptophyta > Magnoliopsida > Asterales > Asteraceae > Artemisia > Artemisia argyi. The sequence goes on along the minus strand of CM060702.1, from coordinate 75,510,991 downwards.
CAAATCCATCGAACACAAAGCAAACCTAGGATTGCAATCCATACGCCCCCCGAACAAATCATATAGTCATCATAATAATCATAAAGTGCGCATATCATATCAAATGGGGACGGTGTGAGAAATCACTCACCCACACGTGAGTCATGCCACTGGTGCATCAATGACACGACCATGTTACCTTCATGGCTAGGAAACGAACTTGGCTCGGGTATCAAACTGAAGGGTCAAATGTCATATCATAACAAAGTCCATATCAAAGGTTCATAGCAAAGGTTCATAATTAAAGGTTCACATCAAATTCAGATGCCAAAGGTTTATATCAAATGATTCAAAACAAAGATTCATATCAAGTCCAAATGCCAAAGGTTCAAATATCAAGGGTTCAATATCAAAGGAAGCATAGCAGGGCTCAATATAGCATACGGCAGATCAATATAAGAAATCCATCAAAAGAGGCTCAGAGCAAACATAGCATAGTCAAACAAGCAATCAAATATAGGAAAGAAGAAAGTCGTGAGAAACCTTTACTGAAAAGGTTAGAATATCTGTACCTTAACCCGATGACAAAGCAAAATAATGGAAACGACCAAACGGAAATGGAAACCATTCCTTCTTCACAGGACCTAGATGAATTAGAAACCGAGAATTATTCAGCAGTTCATTTTAGTCAGATTACTTGCTTTTAGGCTATCTTCCCATAATTAGTAAGTTTCCACTTTTAGAACGTTTCCTTGTTTAGTGAGTTTCCATCAATAGCATATTTCATAATTAGCAAGTTTCCATATTTAGTAACTTTCCCGAATTAGTACTTTAATACTTTAAGGTTATTATTGACGATTAAATATTATATAAAGTTTAAAATGACCAATATAATAGTTTGGGTCTTTAAATATCAATATTATAAGCTTAGGGTCTAATAGGTAAATTATCAAAATTAAATATTAAAAGTCAAATAAAATTAATTTAAAGGTTAGTTTAATAAATTAATATTAAGATAATAATTATGGACCCCGTCATAATTTATTAACGTACCCACGATCTTAATATTTATGCCGCGACGACCCAAGATTTTATAAAATCATATAAGACTTGCTTATAACCTGACATCGGTTCACTTCATTCATATACATACGACACCTTTTTTTTTATATTATTTAGAAAACATAACTAATCGCGACCACTCACCATAACGAGATTAAAACAACTCAAAACCGCAACCATTTATATCCGATTAATGCACTTACACGACTACTCCTTAAACCCGATTAGTAACTTTTAAGTTTAACAAACTTACTACAAAAACCAGCAAGTACCAACCATGTAAAGCAACATTGGCAAGATGTAATTTACCATGTATTATCTTAATCAGTTATGTTCTTTAAATGTACTTGTGCCAAAATTATACTAGCTCTCATAATATTTTGATACATATATTGAACGAGTTATATGTTTACACATAGAAATCAGTTATACACAAGATCCTCACTTTTTTATTGTTTCCCATCTGCAAATATAGTAACCTGGTTTACTTTAGAACATGCGTGATTATAAACAAACACAGATATAGTTCGACCATAAAATGGAGCATGCATTGGTTTGAACGCACACCCCTCGCGAGACACAACATGCGAGATCAAAATTGCGCCACAAACCCTCGCTAGACCAAACGAGTTTAACAAGACACAAGAACAAATGCCATGCTCGACCTAATATGTTAACAAGACTTCTTATTGTCTTACGTATCATATTTCTTTTGTGTTTATTTCTAAAAATGTATGTCATCAACATCTTCGAATAGGTATAATTTCAAACCGGGTTCGACACGTATATTTTAGCTTCATTATTTCGTGAGACGTGTTTATGATATATGTGATCTTATTAGATGTTAAATAGTATGCAGTCGAGCAGCAACACAAGAACGAGTCAAGAAAACCTTACCCTTGTTGCGTGACAAACCAAAGGAACCAAGGGTCGAACACCAAAACGTCCCAGCCGAGACACAAACCAAAGCTACCCTCGAATCCAAGAAAAGTACCACAAACGATCACTACCAAACACGCTTGAATACCTCCCTTGGCACCTTTGTTTTCGAACAGGAATGAACAAGGAGAAAGTAGCAGCCGTATGTGGTGTTTAGAATATTTAGGGTTTTCAAAATTTGTTTTAGTAATCGGTTAAATGGGGAGAAAAAGGACCGAGTTATATGATGTAGATAGCCAAGGTATTTCCCGTAAATTATGGGATTGAATTGATATTTTCCAAAATTTAAGACATCATGCATATGGTCATATTCCTGGTGTATATTCGGTTTGGAGCTTCCAATATTTTAGGCCCACGCTTTGTTGTTTAGGCGTGTACATTTTTAGCATAGTGACATAGGTTTAGGCAATGTATATAATAAGTAAAATTTTAATATTTCTTAAGTATTAGTCTCATATGTCGCGAAAGGTTCGAGGATTATCGTATAATTACTTTAGGTTAAAATCGGAACGTAAAGTTTTAGATTATATAACATCTCTACAAAAGTTCAAAATTTGAGGGTATTTTAGGTATTTTACGCGTTCGGAAAATCTGGGTTTTACAGCCTTTGATAAACATACCTTTAAATCAATTTGGCAAAACAATACAAAAATCTTAAATCCAACAAAAACAGTTTTAGTAATAAGTGACAATCATTGGAATCTAATTTTGTTAACCATAGCTAAGATATGAAATCGTTACCTCTCTTGGGACGTCCTGGTCTTACCTAAAAACCTTTACTATTAACGGGGGTTATACTTTTACCCATGTGTTTTGTGTATTAAGGAATTGGTGAAACTAGTTTTATAAATTTAAAGCCTTCGAAACACATCAGTGGGGTAGATTGGTCGTATGTTTCAGGTGAAGCCGGTTGGGCTCGTTGTAGAGTGGAAGGTGGTGTGGTGAGGGGAGGTGTTTTGGCCGAAGAGGTGGGGCTGGGAGTCAGTCCAGTAGGAGATAAAGGTGATGCTGGAACAGGAGATGGTTGATGTAGTGTAGTCAGTAGTGGGAGCTAAAGTTGGTGTTGGGAATAAATTGGTAAGGGATAGTAATAAATCATAATTAGGCTGTCGAGTGCGGGTCATAGATTCAAAAGGAAAAACATCCTCATTAAAGGTTACATGAAGGGAACTTATGATTTTTTGGTGAATAAGTCAAGGCATCGGTAACCACGATGATGAGATGGGTATCCAAGAAAAATGCAAGGCATGGACCGAGGTTGTAACTTGTGGTCATGATAATAGCCATAGAGGGTAAGATATTTAAAAGGTATATAGCCATATTAAGTGCTTCGACCCAATAAATAGGAAGGATGTGAGCATGAAAAAGTAAGGTGCATATTAGGTTGTTAATAGTGTAGAGCATACATTCCAATTTCTTATTTTGTTAGGATGTCTTAGGACATGAAAAACAAAGTTGTATGTCATGTTGGCGAAAAAGGGTATGAGAACAAGTATCATCAAATTCACCCCCGTGGTCATACTGCAAGGACTTAATATCAACATATTGAGAAAAATGATCTAAGAAAATAGCATAGTATTAATTCCTCTAACACTTGGAATCGGGGATGTCTACAAATCCGAGTGTATGATATCAAAGACAGTCTCAACACGTGACTCAGAACTATAAAAGGAAAGCTTAACAAGTTTTCCCAACTAACAAGCATGACACAAGTTCGACTCTTTAGACCTATTACAATTTATTAAATGACACGACACTAAATTAAGAAGCACATCATCACTGGGATGTCCGAGGCATTTGTGCCACATAGAATGACTAAAAGACAACAATGCAAATGGATTGGAGGATGGTTGGTGGGCAACATGATAAAGGTCTTTGTTGCAATCACAACGAAGAAGAAGTTGGCGCGTTCTATAATCCTTTATAGAAAACTAAAGGCGTCAAATTCAACAAAAACATCATTGTCTATGATAGAATAAAACAAAGCTAGGTTTAAACCCTAAGCCTCAAAACCCTTTTTACCGCTTTAGACTTGTAATCCCTTAGCTTTAGTAGGGGAGATGTGTATACTTGCCAAGCCTATGATAGAATATTCGTTACGACCGAGCAATTGAGCTAATTAGAATAGTTGAGAGATTGAGAGATATATTTTATTTCTAGTTTGTTAAATGTTTGGTTGTGCAATTATGATAAAACGAATAAACGCTTAATTATTAAAATACATCCTAATATCTTTTAGGATAAAATTTTCATAAGTTTAAATCTAAGGTTTAATTGGGGACAAGTAAAGCTCAAGTGGGGGGATATTTGATGACATCAAATAAGTACATTATATTGTCATCATTTATCCTATTTATTTGACTTGTTTTATTATATTATGTATGAGAATTGATACTTAATCATTTACTTTAGTAATTCTCAGGTAAAAACAAGCAAAATTGGTGAAACTTAATGATTTTGGATGAATTATGGAGCTAAATGATCAAGATTGAAAAGTCTACTTAAATCAAGTAGATGTGTCGTATCATTCTAGAGAGATACGCCATATCATCATACTTAGAAGAATTTGAAGACCATTGCATGACTTTGAAGAATGCGCCGCATCTGATTATTATCATGCGCCGCATATGAAACTTTGGTCAACGAAGAAGAACTAACTTGTTCTAGCTCAGATACATCACATTACACTTTTGACATATGGTGTATCACTATAAGACTTCACCAAAGACAATCCAAAATACTAAAGGACATGCGCCGCATAAAGATTCAAGATACGCAGCATCTGAAGACGGTGTACGAATATTTCAGAATATATTAAGCTTGGACGCCACACGAAGTTATGTAAATGCGCCGCATCGATCCCTCAGATAGAAACTATAAATACCCCAAGATACAGCCGAATTTCGTGTACCAAAACCTAGAGAAGTTGCAACATAAACCCTAAGGAGAGGAAGAACAACGAAAAGGCAACACAAGACACACCACATTGAAGATCTTAGAGCAGTAAGAAGGTTCTGCTTGTAATTTAACTCAATTAAGTAGTTTTGTTTTATTGTAATAGTAAGCTTTAATCCATCAGGATTGATGGGCTTGTGACCGCCATATTGCTCACCTTAAAATTGCTTTCCCATCAATTAAAGTTTATATGATGCTTTTTGGTTCTTTTTATATGTGCATTGATAACCTCTGTGCCTATCAGTGGCTTGTTTGGGGCTGGCATACCTCCTCCCACGATTAGTTGACTAGCCTAATGAGTTAGTAAATTAATTCTTAAGCATAAGTAATCATTAAGAGTTTACTCACCTATACTTAAGATCTAACGAGACAGATTAGACTACGATACTCATCATATAAAACTAGCAATAAAACAAGTGACAAGCTACTTAATCATTAGTCAGACCTTCTTATCTGTATCTAGTATCTATTTGTGTACGTGTTCGCCAATCGTTGTAATTCTATCTCATTAATTGTATTTTATAGTTTTAGTTAATTTAACCAAACCGTGCTAGTCTCTCAGACTAAACCCCCCCTTTGCGTTAGATTAGGTTGTTAAACTAACTTAGGGAATTAAAATATTGATTAGACTAAGTAGATATTACGCTCCACTTTTAGTGATCGACACTCTGCTTACCACTATCTACATATTGATCGGGTACACTACTCGTTAGTGTGTTTGTTATAGGATAAGTCGGCAAAATATAAATTTCAAACTTGATAAGGCATAAACACCCCTATACAACAATGTGACAGAATACGCATCAAGGTACAAAATTGAGGTCAAAACACAATATTAGATTCGGCCTATAAATAGAAACCAATTTATAATAGTTAGGGTTTAACCCTTTATTCTTAGCCGTATTCTTTATATGTTTAGAGAGCGGATTTAGAGCTTGTATAGAAGGTGATAAGGAACGATTGAAATGTGAGAAAGATTAACTACAACGTACCGTCCTGTGGCAGCAAGTAAATGGATCAAAACCCAAAAGAAAACTGTAATAACCCATAAATTTTCACACGGCAAATGACTATTTTACCCGTTGACTTCGACTTTTTGACTAATTGACCTTTATCGTAACTTTCTAAGTTAAATAATTCCCTTTTACTTCGAATTATTACTTTTTGAACATTTACGTTCACATTCGATTATTTACCGGATAGTTATCTCACATTGTATGAAAAATGACACCATACGCATACCGCCACTACGTTAATAATGATTTAAGTCTAATAATTTTATTTCGGAATCAATCAATTTTTTTTTTGTATTATTATTATTAATATTATTATAAAAAAGTTCCCCAAAAATATATTGTTCGCATTTTTGCCAAACCGGGGTACTGCGGTTTTACTTTAGCTCAACGGGACACGGGATACACGGCATAATAATACGACAAATCCATCTTTATCTACCTTACTACACCGCCTTTTAATTAAGATAAAGATAGATCGTATATCTATCCTTCTCACTCTCTCACACCTCCCTCCATCTCTTTCTTCCACACTGCCTTTTGCTGCCACCATCTCCAACCGCCATCATCACCATCAAGGTCAAGGGATCGTGGTTATGGGTTTAGTTATAACATTTGAGTCACGTTAGAGAATAGATCGGGTTTGTTCGTGCTTGAACCAAGTGGTCACTACTCCAACTCGACCATATTTTATTCTCTCGACATCGTGGGTATGTCATCATGACCATCAAATTTCCTTTGGTACTTTTGCCTTCAAACCAATACAAACCAATTATATATAAATTTCATATAATTTATTAATCTTTCGTGGATGTTAAAACCGGATTAAACATGTTTTAATATTCATCTTCATGTGGTATAAGTTGATTTGAAAAGGTGTTTGTTTGTATCAGTAAGGTTACGGGTCGGGTCAGCCCGTTTTATTTTCGAGTTTAGTATCAGATTGGTTGGTTTTGGTTTGGTTCATGCACCTGAAGGAGTGTTTGTGGTTGTTTCTATTCTCAGGTCAGTAGCTAAACCCAGCTAGGGTGCGTTTGTTTAACTGCTGCCCATCAGGGGCTTTTGGATTAGCTTATTATGTTTGGGTTGGTTTAGTTTATTTGTAAGTTTGTTGCTTATTTGACCAAGGGTGTTTACGTTTGCGAATCATAGCACACGTAGGTGCTTGTTTTGCTTGTTGGGATGATTTGTGAATGGGATTAGGCTAGTTAGAGGTTATGATTATGTTGTATATTGCAAAAATTGAAGTTTGAAGGGGTTTAAAGCTATCCATTTTAGACCAGAAGGTTTGAGGCTTGTTTCGCCTAGGTTGGAATTTTGAAACTGATTTTTGTCTTTTTAATATGATCGAGGGCGTTAATATGATCGTTTCGATATAAAATTCGGCTTCTAACTCATAATAACGAACGTTTGGCGGTCATTTGAAATTTAGAAAAATTATAAAATTCCAAACAGCACTTGTATAGAATTTAGTTGCTGTCATCTGTGAAAAAGGGCATTTTCGTCATTTTCTTCGTCCGAAACACGAAAGTTGTCCGAAGCAACGTTTTTAGTCTACCACGAGGAATTTGGGGTATGAAAGTGCGAAATGAGGGTGATTTTGATTAAACTCAGTTCTACATTTTTTTTAAATGATGTTTTATAAAAGTGAGCTGATGCAGTTTTTAAGTGAGGTTTTGAGCCTTTTCTCGTCCGGCCTTCCGTTAAAACATGAAAGTTGCTTAGTATGATGTTGTACATAAAAACTCAGGAAATCTTGGTGTGAAAATTCTAGATGATAGGAAATATTTTGGGTTGTAGTTGGTGTTTCGTCTTTTTGGAAAAGTAACCATACTTGCCGAATTTTGGTTAAAAATTCGGTTTTTGAGATCGTTTGAGCTCTCGAAACATTAACAAACATTAATAGACGATTAATAAATTAAATAGGGTATGTTTGGTATTTAAGTGGGCCGAATGTTACGAGTCGAATCCTAACAGCCCCGATCCTAAGCAAACCTCGATGCAGCGACCAATAAGCCCTTAGTATAAATAAGGGCTTATCCCCCCATTTGTAATCATCCATTTGTATTCTAAGTTTTCAAGTGCTAATATAAAGCAAGTTCTCTTATAAATCTGCAAGTGTTCATCTCTACTAACTTCCATCACTTTTGGCTTACTTAGACAGTGAAACCGAGTCGCTAAGTGCCACACGGACATTGAGAATTAGTCACGTGACAGGTGGTATCAGAGCCAGGTTTTTAGACCTAGATATACACCATTGGAAGGAACACGATGGCAGAAATAGTCCCTGAAAAGAATCCAAGTGACGGAATTGAAACACCAAATGAAGAAGAAATCCGAGGGCGTATTACTGAAAGAAAGAAGGATGCGTCAAAAAGAGACAAAGCAAGAAGTAAGTCTCGACCTCCTAAGCCACAACACGAGGAAAGTGCTTCAGGAGATAGTCTTGAGGAGCGCATCGCAGTTGTAGAAGCCCATGTTTTTGAAATGAGAGAACAAATGGAATCTCTCCAGGAAGCTATCAAATTGATGACCGAAGAAAATGTCAAAGTAATTGAGGCAGCAAAAGCATTGATTCGAAATGTTAAAGACGAGGTCAAGAAGGAGACTGACAAGATGTCTGAAGACCTGTTAAGTGCTCGGAAATTCTTGGAAGACGAGGTCTTCAAGATGCACGAAAAGATAGATAATGTGGCAAAAGAATGTCAAACTCACCGAAAGAAGAGTAATGATGGAACTGCTTGTAGTAGCCAAGGTACGCCTTTCTCGCCCTTGAAAGTCCCTAAGCCAGAAATGTATAATGGTACCCGAAATGCTACTTTAGTATAAAACTTCTTGTTCGGACTCGAACAATATTTTGAAGCCATGGGAGTAGACGAGGATGCTACTAAAATTAGCAATGCCCCTGCTTTCTTGCGTGAATCTGCCCAATTATGGTGGAGACGAAAACATCATGAACGAGAAAAAGGCATATGTATCCTCAACACTTGGGAGCAGTTCAAGACTGAGCTTCGAAAACAGTTTGTCCCCCATAATGCTGATTCCGAAGCCAAAGCCAAGCTAAGAGGACTCCGCCACACAGGTACGATTTCTGACTACATAAAAGAGTTTACTACAATTTTGTTGGAAATTATGGATGTGCCAGACCAAGATGCCCTTTTCTACTTCAAAGACGGGTTAAAAGAATGGGCCCGAATTGAGATCGATAGAAGGAATGTAAAGACTCTAGACGAGGCCATTGCAGTGGCCGAATCAATCGTCGATTATTCTATTCGACCAAAGAGAACTCTATCTGACGAGGTAGATATAGAGAAAGTCTTTCCAAAAAGATTTGACAATCAAAGGAACGAAGGCCGAGTCTCACCCAAGCGGCTGGAAGATCGAAATAATGAGAGTCTGAAGCTTGAATGGCCATCTCAGAAAAGAGAAATGTCCAAACCCCCTCCGAAGCCATGCTTTATTTGTGGCGGGTCTCATTAGACAAGGGATTGCCCGAGTCGTAAAGCTATTAACGCCTTGGTTGCCGAAATGGGTTCGATAACAGAAGAACCACCACAAGAGGAACTAGGATCGATTAGACGCCTTGGAACGATAAAGGAAATACTAGCAAGACCCAACACCAAGGATCAAGGTTTACTCTTTGCAGAGTTGATAGTAAATGATATGAAGACGTTGGGGCTCGTTGACACTGGCGCTACTGATAACTTCTTGGACTCCAAAGAGGCTGAACGATTGGGCATAAGATACACTCCGGAGAAAAGGAAAATCAAGACTGTAAATTCAGAACCAACACCAATCCTTGGGACAACTAAGGTAAAAGTTCGTATCAATAAGTGGACTGACGAACTAACGTTTACGGTGGTGCCATTGGATGATTACAGGGTCGTGCTAGGTCTTGATTTCTTTGAAAAAGCCCGAGCTTTTCCTATGCCCGCAACAAAGACACTAGTCATCCTCGGTAATGAAGCATCCCAGGTCACAAACCTAAAGACGAGAAGTGAAATACAACCCTTATTATCGGTAATGCAATTTAAGAGGGCCGGCAAAGAAAAGGAATGCTTTTTGGCAGGCGTAAGAAAGTGCTTTATCGATGAAACAACACATAGAGCACCAAGACGATTTGAGAAAAAGAAAGGATGGCACAAAGGAAACGATGACACATGAGCCCGCTTGAGTAATGCGGCAAAGCAAGTAAAGAATTGGATTGAAAAGAATAAATTAGGAAATCCGCATCACGAAGAATTCTCAACGAAAGGGAAAGAGTCACCCGAGAAGAAGCCAAGATTGAAACGAGAAGATCTCCTAAAACGATTCGAATATCATTTTCGCCGCTACAAAGAAGAAAGCACGACGAGGACGTCGTGAATTTAAGTGGGGGAGGGTGTTATGAGTCGAATCCTAACAGCCCCGATCCTAAGCGAACCTCGATGCAGCGACCAAGCTAGATTGATCTAGAATCTACACCTAAAAATATCTTAGATACTTACTAAGAATAATCTAGAAAATAAGCCAAAGTATCTTTAGATACTTGGTTAGAATTATCTAGAATAAGCTAGATAAGCTTATAGATATTTGTATAAGAATTATCTAGAATAAGCTAGATATAAGCTTATAGATATTTGTATAAGAAGATTCTAGAACCAATAAGCCCTTAGTATAAATAAGGGCTTATCCCCCCATTTGTAATCATCCATTTGTATTCTAAGTTTTCAAGTGCTAATATAAAGCAAGTTCTCTTATAAATCTGCAAGTGTTCATCTCTACAAACTTCCATCACTTTTGGCTTACTTAGACGGTGAAACCGAGTCGCTAAGTGCCACACGGACATTGAGAATTAGTCACGTGACACAAAGCCCACTTATGTATTATAGTATGTTAATATTTTGGGATTAATGCTTGAATCGGACTATGTAAATATTTAACAGATTTGGATGAAACGGATTAAGACTTGAAAAACTATCGGACTAGTTGATTTATTGGACTAATAGATTATTATCAGACTAAACATATTTGACATAATGGACAGATTGACGTATATGACTGTCGGACCCAAACTATATCAGACATAACGGCTCGGACTAGTTGATTTATTGGACTAATAGATTATTATCAGACTAAACGTATTTGACATAATGGACAGATTGACGTATATGACTGTCGGACCCAAACTATATCAGACATAACGGACATGGACTTATTATATTGGACAATAAATATACTTGACGAACTTTATTATACGAGCTGTGACTTGGGCTTTAAAGATTGGACTATGACTCTAACCACTCGTACTTATATTGGATAGATATTAGACTCATGACGGACTGAAGATATCGGACTTAAGATATCAGGTGATCACCTATTGGACTATTATCAGACTATTAAGTATATATATATATATATATATATATATATATATATATATATATATATATATATATATATATATATATATATATATATATGTTATATATATATATATATATATATATATATATATATATATATATATATATATATATATATATATATATATTACACTTTGACGTGCGTTTTGTCTGAGTCTATGATTTCATACCACCACACGAATGATGATACTAAACCTTTTTACAAACATTGATTCAAATATTCCACGAAAACTACAACACTCTACCTTTTGAAACTAATATGTGTCAAACTATTATTACGAGACATATTCTGAGATAAACTAAATATTCATTAGGTCGTGCTGAATTTCATATCATTGTGCTTTAATTCTTGACATCACTTATGTTATACTATTCTGCCATACTCCTTGGCACCATTGTGTTACTTGTGTCACTGCATTTTAAGGTGAGTTTCATAGCCCCGTTTTTCAATTTATTATTTCATTTCAAACCTACGGGGGAGAATACATTGCACCATTTTCATACAGGCCAAAGTATCTAATTCATTTACAGTGCGTAAGTTACCGCATTGCCATGTTAAAGTCCCCTGTTTATCATGAATCGTTAATTTTCAGTAAGCGAGAGTGAATGAATAGATCTATTGAGGGTGACACCTTCGTCTGGGTTGGTAGCGCCAACTGGTCAAACGGACGCATTTCATTTTTATCATATTAGAGTGTCTGGCAAAACACTCTGTTGGGGCGTTCCATTTCAGTCTAGCTTCGGGGTCATGAGCTTATAGCAATTGTCATGCATACTTTATACTTGTGGTTACCGTACAGACTATTCATTTACATAAACCTATGGATCTCACCAACATTATTGTTGATCGTTTTAGCAATTTATTTTCAGGTAATTAAGGAATTAGCTGGCATGTGAAGGCACACGGAAAACATTTTGAAGACAATGCATAAATTATCATTCGAAAAGCTTTACAACTTTAATGTTGTACATTCTGTAAAATTGTGGGACCTCCCTTTTTAAAATCTGACATTTTAATCGAATGATAATTATTTTCAAAACGTCTCATTTAGAGTCGTTTTCTATATCTTGTACTGTGAAGTAATAGGTAATACCCCAGTGACACAATCTTCCGCTGAGATAATTTTTGGGAGTGTTACAAAAACCAATACAATTTGCCTCGTAACCTTTGTGATTAGACCGAACCAAAACCCTCTCTTGAACCGCCTTTGTAGCCTTCGTGAATGGACCCAAATACTCACCAACACCTTCTTGTTCTTTCTTCACTTTGGAACCGTAAAATGGAGATGAAATTAGAGAGAATATGTGTGTTTTATTTCTTTGATTTAACCGTATAAAGTAGTGATGAATAGAAAAGGAACAAACTGTGTGATAAGTATGGAATAGGTATGCCGAATATTGTGAATGATTTAGGATGATTTGAAGACTTATTATTGTGTTTATCCTCTTAGAATTCATGTAGGCCGATTTATAGTGTAGGAGCATTAAGTTTTTTTTTTTTTTTTTTTTTTTTTTTTTTTTTTTTTTTTTTTTTTTTAATTTATTTTTTTTAAGTAGTGTAGGTGATATTTGTTGATTAATTATAATGTAAGGTTAATCTAGTTTATATAGCTTAAAGGTTTAATTTTACTTAGATTAAGAATTTCATATTATTCTTGAATCATTACTTGAGTTCTTATAAATCAAATATTAGAGGGGTAAGAATGAATGGAAATTTAGGGTTTTACAATTACTACGGCGCAACTATAAGTGTAAGTTACGCCGTAACTTCTTCTTAGCCAGCATACTAATAAATCCTTGTTAATAGTCATCTAATTCTGCGTCTTTTTGTTCCTATGCTTATTCATGGCCTGGAAATAAAATATAAAGAAATAAAAGCATATATCCAAGTAAAACTATACAAATGATAAGCATATTATGGGGAAATTGACACTAAAATATCAGGATTATTTGATGTTATCAGGTGGCTAAAAAATGAACCAGATAGTTCAATTACTGAGAAGGAAGACTTGATGAAGAAATTTTTGAAGAAATATTGCCCACCTGCTTATATTGCTAAGAAGACGGAGACTATCAATAACTTCAAACAGGAGCCCGATGAAACTCTTTATCAGGCTTGGGAACGGTTTAAGGATTTATTATTGAAATGTCTTCAACATTATTTAACCACTATGCAGGAGGTTATTTTGTTTTAGCATGCTTTGGATGTGCTGACTCGACATATTTTGGATTTTAAGGGAGTTGTACCTCAAATGAGTACAGTTAATGCTATGAAGGCCATCCAAGAAATGGCTGATCATTCTCAGAAGTGGCATGATGGTACCTCTACTAGAACCAAAAGCATCTATACTTCTTATGGGTATGTTGCTATTCACGCTCAGCTAAATAAACTTGGTAGAGATCTCAAGAGAATGGATGAGAAAGTATATGCTGCTCAAGTGGGGTGTGAAATATGTGATGGACCTCATTATACTAAAGATTTTCCATCAAAGAAAGAAGGAGAGACACTTGAAGAAACATACTACACTCAATTTGGCCAACCAGTTCAACCATCAGGAAGGTTTAGGTCAGATGCTCCAGGATGCTGCCAAAGAGACAGTGGGAATCCATCATATCAAGAAAAGAGACAAACTTTGGAAGAGTCCATGAAGTAGATGATGGCAGATGCTGTCACAAGACATGAAGAAAACGCTGCTTTAATCAAAGAAATCCCATCTTCAACAGATACTTCTATCAGAAATCAAGGAGCTTCGATCAAAGCATTGGAACTACAAATCGGACAGATAAGCAAGGTACTTCAAGAAAGGGGATCTGGAAGCTTGCCAAGCTTGACTGAAACCAATCCAAGAGATCATATCAAGGCAACCACCACTATTGAAGAAATTTTGCCTTGTGTACCTTTTCTTGAAAGACTGTTTGATGCTGCTGATGTTAAAAAGCCCAAATTCCTCTTTAACTCTTCAATCAGTTTAAGAAATTGCTCAAGGAAAAGTCAAGGATTGAAGATGAGATCAAGGATACTATGAAATATGAGTGCTCTGCAACTGATCATAATACCTTGCCTCATAAGGAAAAAGACCCAGGAAGTTTTACTTTACCTTGTCATTTTACTAATTTATGTTTTGATAAAGCTTTATCTGATTTAGGGGCTAGCGTTAGTGTCATGCCTTTTAAGACATTCACTACCTAAGGCTTAGGAAAATTAGCTCCGACAAAGTTAATCATTGAATTGGCTGATAAGACTGTAAAACATCCTGAGGGTATTGCTGAAAATGTGCTAGTTAGGATTGAGAAATTTATCTACCCTATAGACTTTGTTATATTAGATATGCCCGTGGATATCAAAATTCCTTTGATCCTTGGAAGACCGTTCTTGTCTACTACTCATGCTAAAATTGATGTCTTTAAAAGAAAAATATCTCTTAGAGTAGGGGATGACAAACTAGTCTATAAGTGTGATAATCCTATTAAGAGAATTATTAAAAGTGTTTATGTGCTAGGATTGAGAGAGCATATGGAACCCGATCTAGAAGCTAGGCTAATGGGTGAAACATTAATCCAAAATAGATCAGCTAACCTTGATCATGAAGACCTAGTTGAATTGATCGATCTTACTGAACCAATTGAACTTAGAAACAATGTTATTGAGGATTCAGAAGATGAGTGTATGATTGTGTGGTTATCAACAGATCTAGGAAAGATGTTAAGAAAATTGTTGATACTAATGAAATATTTGTTGAACTACCACCACATTTGGAATATTTGTGCATTTGTAATGAACATTTCCCATCTATTGTTTTATCATCCCTACCCCATGGGATAGGACTCTACTTTTACAAATATTGGAAAAACATAACGTAAGGGTCAAGTATGACCATGATGTGCTCGCGATTACTGGATTCAGAGTGAGGGAGCGTGATGTTTCCGATACATATAATGATACAAAATAGAAGCTGAAGATGAGTCTAACTTAAAGACACTGGAATAAAGAAACGTGCTTACCGGGAGACAACCTGGATTTATCTTTACTGTTTTTTTGTTATGAGTGTCAGACCTGCACATTGATGCGGCGCATCCCATCCCATGGATGCGGCGTATCAACTGCACATGTCATATCTATCTTTTATTTTTTTGCATTTAATTTTTTGCACTTTGAACGTTCTGTCAATTGATTCAATACAGTGCATCTATGTTTAACGATGCGTCACATCAAATTTTCTAATTCGTATTTTATTCCAGGCTTGATACGGGCATACCATCCCACGGGTGTAGCGCATCGACTTACTTGATGAAATTTTCAGTTTTTTATTTTTTAATTTTAGGTTTATTTTACACTAACCATCGATTAACAAGATTTGCACTAACTTAGATTCTCGAATTAACACAGTTTGTTTACAAAGAAATTGTGGTTTTACATATATTCTGTATTTTCTATATAGACGTCATTCATGGAGGCTTGAACGCCCTTTACACACAGACAATAAAAAAGTTGCTCACAAACGCATAATGGAGGATCATACCGAGCAAATCTCAGGGGAGTTTTCCGTTCTAATTCTTTCTATTTCCTATTTTTAATTTCAATTTTGAACAGCGAGGATGTTGTTTATCTTATGTGGGGAGGATGGAGAATTATAATATTTACTTGTCCTTATTTTTCAAAAATTTGCTTAATATGTGCTTAATATGCTTAAATTTAAATTTTGTCTAGCATATTTTTGTTAAATCTAGGCTGCATGACCGCACACATAACCCTTATTTCTATATTGAATTTAGCCTTATCAATTTCCCAATATTTTACCCAAATTTCACAAATATATGAGTGTTCCGGTGACTTGTAATAAACTTTAGAACTTGGCTTGTATACTATTCGAGACCACCATAATGAGTATTATTGATATAATTGGAGCGACTTGTCTAAATTGGTAATTTTCTAGGATTACACCCAAAAAGCCTTTATATGTTATGTGTCATTAACTAACTAACCCCCATATAAACCCTTTTGTTAATCTCATTTTTATAGTAAGATACCCCTAGAAAAACCCTCAGAGCCACTCCTTTCGTTTCTTACACCAATGTTAAAATGTTTTGTTACACCTTTACACCTTAGCCTACCCTGTAGTTAGGACTTAATCTAGTGATTTAGTCTATGATTTGTGTCGTATTCATGGGATGGTTGGGAAGTGATTAGCCACAATTGTTAAGACGTAATGTATTTGTTTTGTTTATTTTTTTGTTTTACACCAATTTATGTATTTCCCTATGTTATCTATACCCTTTACCAAATTATTGTATTCGTTGTTAGTTTCTAGCATCCGGATATGATCATGGCTAAGTGAGAATATCAAATGTATGAATAAGGTAGTAATCAACCGAGTTTTTAACTAATCGATTGATGCGCCAGCGATCTGGTGTGTGACTTGGTGACCACCCGTTATGAAAATAACGCACCAGCAATCCAGAAAACACACTAGTGACCATTTGTTGTTTGAGGAATCAAGGACTCTGATTGATCTAAACACACGACTTGTGTTATAGTGATACTTTGAATGATACTAACAAGTATGCGGAATATACTTATTAATACTTAGAAGATTTGTATGTAAGTTTGTTTGTGAGTTGTATATGAATGAGAACAGTTGAATGAACACAGAATATTAATCAAACGTTTAGCTCCAATATTATTAAGAATAATAATACGAGTGATCTTGCTTATCACTAGGGTTACACCTTGAAACTCTCTAAACTGATACGTGCATAAACCTAAACCTAGGATCAACTTTTATAGGACACAAGGAGTCCTTTACAAGATAAGTATAAGCATAGAATAATAGAATATACACAAGATCTTTTCTATACTTATCTAAATACACGTTTCCTAACAATTATCCTGCAGCAGTGATAATTATATGTACTAGCAGTGGTAATGTGTTTCCACTGCTAGTGCATTCTTCAACAGTGGTTATCTCCATGCTGATCAGTGGTAACTGTTAGTATAATTCCCAACAATCCTCCCCTAAACTTATGATTTCTATGCAAATCAATAAGTTTCTTCAAGCAATCAGCACTTTTGAGGATATAGGGAATTCTTCCAAACACATCATTATCTTCTTAAAGCCTGCGTAGCTCTTCAACACTACTAACCTTGTATCTTCTGTATCAAAGCTATGACTTTCTCAGTGTCTTCATGAACTCTTATTATTGATGTCAACAATGCAGTAAGAGTTACAGCACTAAGTGGATATTCCTTTTCAGCAAAGATGAATGCATCCACTCCAGCTTTTGTAGAAACATAATGAACCTCACATGAATCATAGTATGACCATGTAGTATTAAGATCTGTAGATTCAAACTTCCAGTAACTATCATTAGGATTTGGTTCATAAAGTCTCCTTAAATCAACCCATAGCTGCATTTCCTTCATATCTTTAAAGTTATCGGCCTTGAATCTTTCTTGAACCAACTTCCAAAGCATATCAATATCACTTCTATCACAAGATTTAATAAGATCTTCAAACTGAATGAAAGATGTAGTCTCACCTCCTAATCTTGTAATTTTCCATGTTGGAACAAAATTCTTTGCTGTGTAAATTTCCTAATCAATAATAGGATGTTTGACTTGTAGAGGATCTGGATAAAAATCTTCTTCTTCTATCACTATCATAGCATTCAGCTGATCTTCTGTAAGTTTCTCAGATTGAAATTCTTCTTCTTGAGCAAATCTTGTCTTCTTAGTGATTTTCTATTTAGAAGCTGTAGCTTTTCTTTTAGACTTATGAAATCTTCTTTCTTCTTCTTCAAAATCTTTTGGAATAAAATCACCATCTTGTCTTTAAGTCTGTAGAAGATCCCTTCA
The DNA here is from genome assembly GCA_030686995.1 of Artemisia argyi. NCBI lineage: Eukaryota > Viridiplantae > Streptophyta > Magnoliopsida > Asterales > Asteraceae > Artemisia > Artemisia argyi. The sequence goes on along the minus strand of CM060702.1, from coordinate 75,492,785 downwards.
ATCTTATCATGAGACATTCCTTTGAATTGAGACATTTTCCAATTTCCAACATGACAGCAATAAGTCTTCATCTCTGCAATAACCTGTGCCTTTGTTGGTTGTCTTGGTTTCTTTTGACCTTTTCTGACTGTTCCAATTACTTCTTCAAGTGCTTGTTGATTCTTCATAAGAATAAAATCAGATAATTGAGCTGATCTTTGTTCTTCAGTTAAAGTCTTATCAGCAACAAGCTCAATTACCTTCTTCTTGACCACTGGATCATTAGCAATCATGTATTCAATTTCTTCTTCAGTTGGCACATATCTAAACATTGGAGCTTTCTCCCTGAGAACTGTAGGTGGAATAGTGGAAACTAGATTAGGTGCAGTGGTTTCCAGTTTATCCAACCTTTTAGCCTCCATGAAGCTTGCAATCTCCAACTCATCTTGTCTTTTCTTCTTTGCAGTTTCATCTTCTATTAATTTCCTTGCAACTTCAGCATCATAGTCTATCTGAGCTTGTTCTCTTTTGGAAATCTTCCTTGGTTGCTCAGTTTCTTTACTAGACATAACTGCTTTACCTTTCTCCTTTCTAATTCTTTCAGCTTGTTCCTCTGCAGTGGTAAAAGTTTGACCAGCAGTGGAAACCATAAACTCATCACTGGAAAGATTTTGAGGAACTCTAACTGATTCATCAATCTTCAAATCTGAAGTGCCAAAATCAAAGTCAGCATCGAAGTCAGCATCATCTTCAAAATCAATTCTCCTCCCATTAGTCTCAACATCTGTTTTCCTCCCCTGTTTGGAAGAATTTCCCAAATCTTCACTAAAAGCCTCTGAGGCACCATCATAAGGTGAGGATGGGGATGAGATCACAAGTTTGGTAGATCTTTGCTTCTTTAACCCCTGTACTTCTTCCTGCAAAGTCTGAATCTCAGCTTTCAAGTTAGCAAGCTCTGTGGCATGTTATTTCTTTGTCTGTGCCAGATCTTTCTCCAGAGCTTGAACCTGCTTGACTAATTTGGTACAAAGTTCCATCAATTCAGTATGTTGCTCACTACCCCCAGCACTTCCAACTGTGTGACCTGTTGGGAGAGGTGAATCATAGGGCATTGGTTCAGACTCTTCTCTAGTTGGACTAGATTGAAGCCTAGAACCACCACTGCTTTTTCCTAAACCAAAAGGTTTAGAAGCATGTAATGTTGTGATGGGTGGAGGTGGCTGTTTTTGCCTCCTCTCATAAGTGTGAGTAACTTGTGGGGTGTATCGGATAGGTGGAACAACAATAGTGGGTGTGTGTTAGGATATAACTGGGATTGTTGTATCTTCACCCTGTACTAATGAAATCTTTGAAAGCATTTCAGGAAAAAGTGGTTTAAACTCCCCATTCCATCCATCTGAAGCCTTATTCATATTTTGAAAAACTTTTGGCTCAAGATAGGGGTTTTATAAACTCTTTTGTGAGGTTGCAGTGGAAATTCATTTAGCACTGCTTGCACAAACCTTGGATACATCAAAAATTTATATGAACTCTTTACATTGCCTTTCATACTATTAAAAATAAACTTTGAAATATTGAAAGTCCTATCTGTAGCTAAGCAAACCAAAGGGTAAGCCATTGTTGAACTGCATTGTTCATAAGAAGTTTTCTTAGGACTTAGGCAATGTAGAAGAGTATTAACGAAAAATCTCTAATGGGGACAAAAACATCCTTTTCTGAATGTAACCTTTTTATCAGATGTATCATACCCCATTGATGAGAGATGTTTATGTATATCTGAATTGGGTAATGTGATGATACCATTAAGATCATTCAATTGGAGAATTCTCCTCAAGGATGATTCAGTAACATCAATAGTTACCCCATCCACTGTGGCTCTGAGAGTATCCACAGATTCATGTGTGTCTCCTTGTTCAATGGTTATGGACTCCACAGAGTTTCAGAACTGTTTGATTTGAGAGACATATATTGTGGGATTTAAAGTTAAAGCATACCTAATATGGGTGGTATTAAGAAAGTCCACAATCTGATGAAAAACAGGGCCACTCTTTTTGTCTGACTTCTGCAAGTAGGCCACTTGGTTGTGCTCATCTGCAAAGTTTAGTCTTGCCATAGTTTTTGTGAGAAAAGTATGAATGTGTTAGTAAAATTTAATGGTGAACACGCCGTGTGAGAGATAAAAGATATATACTATTAGGGTTTATGAAGTATGCGCAATTGGAATTATCTTAAGAAAGTATTTATCTTAAAGAAAAGAATAAATTAAAATAGGTAAGAAGATAATTCACCAAAAATTAACCCTATTAATATGGAAAAACAGTTACTCTCAACGGCTAGTAAAAATAATGTTACTGACACAACAGTTGTAACAGCTAGTTCGTCAGTGGTAAAAATTACACTTGCAGTGGTAACTGTGATCTAGCACTGGGAACTTTTCACAAAAAAATTTCAAGAGCAGTGGTAAGAAAATCATAGAACAGTTTAACTGCTCTTTGCATAGTTTTTAGCAAACTATCTGCTATCAACAGATTTGATATGTCTTACCATGAGCCGTTTGCTATGGACTAGCCAACTCTTCATCACTTGGAATATGGTGAGTTGATGACCATATAGTTTTTGGTAAACTATCAACCATAAACAGATTTGTTAAGTCTTTACCAGTAGCCATTTGCTCTAGACTAGTTGATTCTTATGTGGATTAGACATGGTGAATCAATAACCATTTGTTGTGTGTCTCAGTTACACACCATTTGATCAACTCTTAGCCAAAATTTTGGTTATTTACCTGCACATGTTTGTATAAATCATATAATATGAATAACCAAAGCTCTAACCAAAGTTACTTTTTGTCCAAGCCACTGTTCCTAAAAATATCTTCCCAAAGTCATCCCGATATAGTAAATAATATCCATATTTACTTACCCAAACTACCAAGATAGATAAGAGTTATTACGTCTCTTAATTGTCCATAGGGATTCACTTTGCCTATAAAAAGGGCTCGAATCATCAAAACTCTTCACCAAAACTTTTCTTTATCATCACAAACCCTATAAACACCATGAGCCATTTTCCACTTATCTACATCTCTTCTGATGATTCTTCAGAGGAGAAAAGCTACTGTTTTGACTTTGCAGATGAATCTTCAGGATGGGGTGACTACTTTCCACCATGTGCTTCAAGCTCAATAACAATGAAGCCAAATAAGAAGATTTCTACCCCTGCTCCATCTCTTGAGTTTTACTCCAGCTCTTCTAATGATGATGATGAGCCATACACCCTCTCCAAGGAGTTACCACAAGCACTGACACAAGCCTTGAATCTGCATTGGTAAACATGAAGTGGCTGCCCCAAAGAAGCCTGCAAGACTCCAAAAGCCTCCTAAACGAGTGCTTGGTCTTGCTTGCCCAAGGAAGCAGTCAACCTTTGAGAACAAAAGGAAGAGTGCTCAAAAGGCTATGCATGACTACAAGGGGAAGGGCAAGAAGCCAATGGAGTAGCTGGTGTAGGGTGTTTAGAATTTATGTTTTTGGTGTTTGTTGATTGTACTCTCTTTCCATGGAATGTAACTGTTGAATGTTTTTAATGATGAATAAAGTTACATTATGTTTCTTGTTTCCACTTTGAGATCAATGATGCGTTATTTTCATCCTGTTTTACATTTATTAATTTTGAATTATAAGGATTAACACATACTAACGGGCAGTGTACCTGGTCATGTGTAGTATGCCTTTAGATAAATCCGAATGTCGTCCCAAGAGCTGTTGGTCTGGCAAACTAAGGTAAGTACTAAAAAGGGTATTAGTGAATAGAGTAAATAGTAACCAAGACATAAAATAAACAAAAAAGAAAATAAAGATACTAAGGATAAAGATATATTATGATATTAAGGTGAAGCCTAATTCATATATTAGTGTTCTATGTAGTGGGTGCAAGTCGACAAGAGTCAGTTGGTCATATCATCAGGACTATCTTGCATCTCATCCTATTCTCAACTATTGTAAAGCCAAGAGTTCATCGGTTAAGATACAAGAGTCATTAAGTGCGATGTTTAATAGACTTGTTCTAGTGGAACCCAGCATGGTCAGATCTTAGATTCCCTCTAGCTTCTTAAATACATCCGGTTGGTAGGTGGTCCTAGGGTTAATTCGCACATAAGGAAAGGTAGTACTATGGCCAATTCTTACCAATCCCTATAACCTACCAGTCTAGGGTCCTAGGGTTAATTCACCTAGACTGAATAGATTCAACCAAGCTTACATATTACCGAAATGAAAGAATAATGAACAAGCTAAGATAACGTCTACAAAGATGAATATGAATAAATAACTAAAACCAAATCTTAATAAAGAGAATTCATAAAATTGCAAAACAAAATAGAATTCAAACATGTGTTAGACTAGGTGGTTCCTAGTCTAATTGCACACCATCTCTCTAGCCTTCGTGGTCTTCATTCTTCTTCTGGGTCGTTTTCCCCAAACCCTAGTGCAGGTTCGGGGGGAGAGGAACTTGACAAATTGTGGACGAAAATTCCCTTGGTATTTATAGGGCTCGTCTTTGCTACGGCGTAGTCGTATGGTAAGACTACGCCGTAATCTTTTTAATAATCACTACGCCGTAAATCCATCACTTGTTACGGGCGTAGTCTTCATAAAATCTTTCTTCCGTTGTAGTCCTATTACTAACTACGGGCGTAAGGCTCATATCATCAACATTACGCCATAGTCCAATGACTAACTACGGCGTATTCTTTGGTAATCTTTGTTACGCTGTAGCTTAGTGGTTTGCTATGGCGTAGTCTTCACTGAATGGGGTAAATCTTCTAACGGTGTAGTATCATTACTTAACTAGACCGCCGTGTTTGTGTCATCAATGTAACTTTAAGCTTAATTCCCACTTTTTAGTCAATAAATCGTCAATAACGTACTATTGCTCATCTTTACCTTGAAACCAAAATAGGAAGAAATATGAGTATACATTCTTCATATAAGTAGAAAAGATGGGCATTATAAAGGGGAAATTAACACTTAGATTGGGGGTAAATTTGATGTTATCAAATATCCCCCACTTAAACTCTACTTGTCCTCAAGTAGACCGTATTAATAATTAAAAGAGCATCCTCTTCATTACTTAGAAGATACAAATTTGAATTAATAAAACTGCTAGAAATAAAGTTAAGCCGAACACCTCACGAAAATAAGGGAAGAAATTCACTCATACGCTCCCTAATTTAAGTGTTAAATTTCGGGGTGCTCTCATAAATGCTCAGTCATAGCAGGTATTCTATCATAAGCTTGACATTTACACAAAACTCCACCACTAGAGCTAAGGTTGAAACAGTTTTTGAAAATAATATTGTTTAGATAATCGTAAGGTTAAGGGTGTAAAGTCGTTACTAATATACTACGGCAAGGGCGACAAAGGCAATGAAACATGACCGGAATACCAGGCAAGACACCACTGACTGCTCGAATCCCTCACCTAAGAATACTTCACAACTAAAAAGGGTAGGTTATGATGTTGACTATTGTAAGGGTAAAGAGGAAAAAGTAATCTTATCTTTCAACCGAGTTGTCACCGATTGCCCTTTTGCCAGAATATGCCAATCTCCCGAAGTGTAGTCTCTTGTTAGTGACAAGTGATACAGTTTTTCTTCCAACAATTCTTCCGGTAGAGAGAGCTATGCCTTCCATGATAAGCTATCTTATTTGGTGCTTATGATTTGTATACTTTATTTTATTCTAAATACTGAAATTCACATTTTTTTTAACGATGGACTGATAACATTATCCCCCCACTTGAGATTAACTTAGGTGGAGAACATTTGGGGGTCTTCAAGCATACTTGTCTTTCTTGATTCTTGAACTTAGGCATTTTATGACATTCAGGCAACGGAGATTTCTCAACCAAAAACATAAGATTACAAAATTGTAAAAGTGTAATGGGATAGTAAGGTAAGGAATGAAGGAAATGCAATAAGGTGTATCTGAGGGTATCTTATACTAAAAGTGAGTGCAAACAAGGGTAATAGATCGAAAAGTCGATGTGACTAATCGAAGGGTTTAAGTGTGCATAGTTATGGTTGAAAATCTTAACAAAATTGATTTATCAAAAGGTTTCTTCCAAACGTATTATAAAAACACATTACTCGTTTATGGTCTCGAAATGATGTAAAAGCCAATTTCTAAAGTCTACGCTACTACCAGCACACTCAATATTTGGTGGATTTGGGGTAAAATGTATGAAAATGAATAGGCTAAACCTCACCATGTTATCAAGGGTTATTGTGTGCTCGGGGTTAGTTTATTCTAGCTATGTAAAATTATATGTCAAAATTTTAAAAATGGCATAATTTATAATTTGCACTTGCGTTTTGTAAAGCTAGAAAAATGAGGACAAGTATTAATTTAAGTGATAATTTCATATTCTATTTCGTACCCCCCCCCCCCCCCCCACTTAGTTTGTGCAAAGTCCCTTTTGAATAAAATAAAAATAGAAAAATAGAATAGAAATGAAAAAGAAAAACTCCCTTCACACGCTTGTGCTCTCGGAAGTTCTCTAAATAAGTACGCAAAATTTTGGTACTAGCTACGGCGTAGGTCTATGGACCCTGCTATGCCGTAGCTCCAAAATCTGGACAGAATGTCCATTAGTTTCTCTATGGTTGCTATGGTGTAGGTCAAAGACCTGCTACGCCGTAGCAACAGTCTGCAATTTGAATATCCAAGCTAAAAACCTGCATGCTGTCATATCTAATACCAAAATGTAAATATTAGTAGCAAGTCATGTTCTAGCGAAGTTATTACAGACCCTAAAATAGTAAATTGTTTCAAAGATAATGATGGATAAGTTTGTATGGGCTAAGAGTGATCATTCTTGATCTCGATCTCCCTCCAAAGGTGTATCAAATTGAGTGGTGGGGTCATGACCACCTTGAGGGGCTGAAGACGAGGTGCAAGGATGCATGAAGCTGACACCGTGCTGGACTCCCATATCAGGTATGTTGGACAGATCCACAAAATCCGGCCCATTCCAACAAGGGTGGTTCAAATGCATATGTGTGAGCATCTGACTGGAACGATCGGCGGTCCATTGATAGTATTTGGTTTGTTGTACCTGCAAGTTTCTAAGGTCAGTGCAAAAACTATCAAACTGTTCACTCATTCTTGCGATCACTGCCATCATCTCGTCCATGTCTTTGCCAAATTTGGTCATGCTTAACTCCATAATCCCCATGCGTCCATTCAAGACGTTCATTTTTTCCATCATTGTCATCGTGGGTCGGACGCGCTCCTCGGCCACAGTTTGGTTAATACTAACTCTGGAACTACCTTCCCTACTTGCTCTTCTCATAACTGGCCTCAATACGGGTTCGAAGGGTTGTAGGTGATGATCCCAAACTCGTCCAACTTAGCAATCCCGATTAAAGATGTCTCAACTGCCTGATTAACCTTGGCCAAAGCTGCTTGTGACATCAACTCAAAATTCCTAGCTAATCTCGCAATGAAGTGGGCCCCCTGATCAAACTCCCTTGTTTACCTCCCTTAGCTCTCCCGGTCATAAACTTAGCCAAACACCGTGGAATATCAACAAAATTCCCTCCTTCCATACTTTGCATTAAGAACAGATCTTCAACCGTCACTTTCTCTCATGCCGAATGCCTGGCACGAACTGATACAGCCAAGAGTCGGTGCACGAGACGATGGAGGGGGTCCATGATGGTTTTGTAGGAAGGTGGACTCCTGGACTTGTAATCTCCTAACCCTGAAATTTGCCGATAGTAGGTTGTAGGATTATAGTCATGTGGTCTCTCTCTTAAACAAAGTTTGTGGTATTCTTGAAAAGCGGGAGAGTCTAATGTCCTTATAGAATAAAGTCCCATAGTAGAGATGAATTGCCTCATAGTCATCTCTCTCCTAACTCCACCAAGTTGGAAAAACAAACAATTCTCCGTCATACTTGTAACTTCTTCATCAAAATCAAATGGGGCCAAGAATTCCCAAACATATTCTTGGACAACTGGTTCATTAATAGTAAATATGTTTATCCAAGCCCTGCATGTAAAACTTCCATTTGGGCACTTGAACACGATGTCACACAATTTTTCCAACTCGGCTATGACATCTTCCTCGCTAATGTTGTTGAGAACGTCTTTATCAAGAGCTTCCGGGACCTCAATTGTTTTACTCCTTAGTTCACGGAGTTCATCTCTGCAGATCTTTCTGTCAGCCGGGTCATAGTCCAAGAACTTGAGCCATTGAGAAAGCCCTTTGTTATTGTTTCATGAAAATAAGAAAGTTAGAAAGACAAGAGTAATGAGGTTTACAGCGCAACGTTGTTAATAGCTACGTCGTAACTGATTTTTATGATAACTACGGCGTAGCGCTCTTACTAGCTACGACGTAGTTCTTTTCAGGTATCATGTTAAAACTAAAACTACGGCGTAGCGCAATCACTAGCTACGCCGTAGTTATGAATATAGTAGTTCTGTTTAAAATTCTGAGCCACGGCGTAGTTCAATAACTAGCTACTCCGTAGTCAACTAATTAGGTTTTGGGAACAATTAAGTGCTACGGCGTAGCGCTATGACCAGCTACGCCATAGCGTACTCTGTTGTCGCTTTCTAAAATTGTTACGGGGCAATGATTAAATTGCTACGCCGTAACCATAAAAATTCATCCAAAAGTTTCAAACTTAAGTTTCCCACTCGAATAGTTGGCTGGGTAAGTTCAATTACATCGACTAGTAGCAATTTAAACCTAACCCTAATTATGTTAATTAATTTTAATCGAGCAAACTTAAACCATACTCATTCATATGTTTAAAACATCAATTAATAGGTTACAACCTAGCCCTAATCGCGTTTAAATCCCACTCATCTAATGCTAGCAAGAACAAACCCTAAAAATTGTAGATTAATTATAAGAAAGGTCAAGACAAGAAGTTGGGGGTGTTTACATGCCATTGTTAATGCAAAGGTGATGGAATGAACATGTTTCTTGGAAAAAAAAAATTGACAGAGGGTCGTGTGTTTGTGAAGAATGGGTTGCAAAAGTGAATGTGTTATGCAAACCCGTATATATATACCCTCAGGCAGCTACGCCGTAGCTCTTAGAAGTAGCTACACCGTAGTTAGTTCAAATTTAGGCTATTGATTTTAATTATAAAATATTGCTACGGTGTAGTTTGTTAAGTGTCTACGCCGTAGTTAGTTTAAAATTGCAGTGTCAATAAAGTATTGCTACGGCGTAGTTCAGCTAGCTGCTACGCCACAGTTTGGTTAAATTTTAAATGACAAATGTAAATTTGTGTACCTGGATTTCATAACGAGGTCAAAACTCGTATGTAGATCGTCAATGCTTGTTTTAATCTTTTAATGTAGAAATTGAAACATACCTTAACTTGCCTAAATAAACTACTCCCCTGCAGCGGCACCAAAAACTTGATGCGTTATTTTCATCCTGTTTTACATTTATAAATTTCGAATTATAAGGATTAACACATACTAACGGGCAGTGTACCCGGTCATGTGTAGTATGCCTTTAGATAAATCCGAGTGTCGTCCCAAGAGCTGTTGGTCTGCCAAACTAAGTTAAGTACTAAAAAGGGTATTAGTGAATAGAGTAAATAGTAACCAAGACATAAAATAAACAAAAGAGAAAATAAAGATACTAAGGATAAAGATAGGTTATTAAGATATTAAGGTGAAGCCTAATTCATATATTAGTGTTCTATGTAGTGGGTGCAAGTCGACAAGAGTCAGTTGGTCATATCATCAGTCCTCTCTTGCATCTCATCCTATTCTCGACTATTGTAAAGCCAAGAGTTCATCGGTTAAGATACAAGAGTCATTAAGTGCCATGTTTAATAGACTTGTTCTAGTGGAACCCAGCATGGTCAGATCTTAGATTCCCTCTAGCTTCTTAAATACATCCGGTTGGTAGGTGGTCCTAGGGTTAATTCGCACATAAGGAAAGGTAGTACTATGGCCGATTCTTACCAATCCCCATAACCTACCAGTCTAGGGTCCTAGGGTTAATTCACCTAGACTAAATAGATTCAACCAAGCTTACATATTACTGAAACGAAAGAATAACGAACAAGCTAAGATAACGTCTACAAAGATGAATATGAATAAATAACTAAAACCAAATCTTAATAAAGAGAATTCATAAAATTGCGAAACAAAATAGAATTCGAACATGTGTTAGACTAGGTGGTTCCTAGTCTAATTGTACACCATCTCTCTAGCCTTCGTGGTCTTCATTCTTCTTCTGGGTCATTTTCCCCAAACCCTAGTGCAGGTTTGGGGGAGAGGAACTTGACAAATTGTGGACGAAAATTCCCTTGGTATTTATAGGGCTCGTCTTCGCTATGGCGTAGTCGTATGGTAAGACTATGCCGTAATCTTTGTAATAATCACTACGCCGTAACTCCATCACTTGTTACGGGCGTAGTCTTCATAAAATCTTTCTTACGCCGTAGTCCTATTACTATCTACGGGCATAAGGCTCATATCGTCAACATTACGCCGTAGTCCAATGACTAACTACGGCGTATTCTTTGGTAATCTCTGTTACGTCGTAGCTTAGTGGCTTCCTACGGCGTAGTCTTCACTGAATGGGGTAAATCTTCTACCGGTGTAGTATCATCACTTAACTAGACCGTCGTGTTTGTGTCTTCAATGTAACTTTATGCTTAATTCCCACTTTTTAGTCAATAAATCATCAATAACGTACTATTGCTCATCTTTACCCTGAAACTAAAATAGGAAGAAATAAGAGTATATATTCTTCATATAAGTAGAAAAGATGGGCATTATAAAGGGGAAATTAACACTTATATTGGGGGTAAATTTGATGTTATCGAGTAACTATTACCACTGTTTGATTTATATTTTCCACTGTTGTCTTTATCCGCTGCACAAAAGTTAGTGGACAAACATATTCAAACAGATATGACAATTTAAGTACCAAAAATCTCCCCACAACACTAAAAATTTATTAGACATCAAAATTTTATGGGTTAAGCATTCCAATACCTGTTACTAAGTACTGAAACCTACCCACATCAAGTCCTTTTGTTAATAAATCAGCATAGTTGTCATCAGTATGAATTTTGACAACTTGGATAAGCTTTTTCTCATAACAATCTCTTATAAAGCGATGTCTAATTTCAATATGTTTAGTTTTAGTGTGTTGAACAGGATTTTTAATTATGCATATGGTACTACTATTGTCAATAAAAATGATGGTGTTCATGAAATTGTACCTATAGTCCAAAAGTTGATTTTGAAGCCATAAGACCTGAGCACAACAGCTTGTAGCAGCTACATACTCTGCTTTAGTGGTTGAAGTAGCCACCATAGTCTGTTTCTTGCACTGCCATGACACCAATCTACATCCAAGAAATTGACATCCTCCTGTGGTTGACCTTCTATCCAAACTTGCACCAGCATAGTCACTATCTGAGTAGGTAACCAATTCCATAGGAGATTCTCTTGGATACCACAATCCTAGATTAGGATATGTCTTCAAATATCTGAAATCTTCTCCACTGCAGTCAAGTGTGATTTCTTTGGAGTGACTTGATACCTTGCACAAGCACACACAACAAACATAATGTCTGGTCTGGATGATGTAAGATACATCAAAGAACCAATCATTGATCTATAAGTGTGAACATCCACTTCTTCTCCACTATCATCCTTCAAAAGAAGATGTGTAGTCTTATCAGCAGGAGTGCTTGAAGGCTTTGCATCAGTAAAATGGAACTTTTTGATTATCTCAGTCACATATTTGTCTTGACTGATAAAAATTCCATCTTTTCTTTGTTGTACTTGAAGTCCCAAAAAGAAAGTAAGTTCCCCCATAGAACTCATTTGAAACTCATCCTTCATCAGCTTCTCAAATTCTTTGCACATCTCTGGCTTTGTGGATCCAAAAATAATATCATCAACATAAACTTAAACCAACAGGATATCATTTTTGTCTTTCTTGATGAACAAAGTCTGATCAATCTTCCCTCTATTAAACCCATTATTCAATAGATAAGCAGCAAGGGTTTCATACCATTTTCTTGGAGCTTGATGTAAGCCATAAAGAGCCTTGACTACTTTATAAACTTTATTAGGATGTTCAGGATCTTCAAAGCCTGGAGGTTGTGAAACATAGACCTCCTCATCAATCATCCCATAAAGAAAATCACTCTTGACATCCATTTGATATACAGTAAATTCCATAAAAGATGCATATGCTAGGAACAATCTAATAGCCTCAATCCTTGCAACAGGAGCAAAAAATTCTTCATAGTTAATGCCTTCTTCTTGAGTGTATCCTTGAGCAACTAGTCTAGCTTTATTCCTGATAACTATGCCTCTTTCATCCTTTTTGTTTCTGAAGACCCATTTTGTAGCTATAACCTTCATTCCATCGGGCAGATCACAAAGAAACCAAACTTTTTGAAGCTTGAATTGCAGCAATTCCTCTTGCATTGCCTCTACCCTTCTTGATTGTTCTAGTGCTTTTTGCACATTCTTAGGTTCCACTTGTGATAGAAAACAGAAAAACAAGCATTCATTCTTCTTTGCATGCTTCTTGGATTCATAAACTTCACTAATGAATCCATGATCATTGGTCATCTTTGTTTGTTTTCTAGTCTTCACTCCTGATTGTAATTCACCAGTCACATTATCAAGTGGATGTATTTTGTGAATTGAAGCTTGAGGAGTATGTGAAGCATCATATGCAGGAGGCATATTTGTGATTTCCACATCATTTATGATAGTTTCCTAAGCAACAGGAGTAGAATTTTCCACATTTGGACCATCAGTGGAAACTTCTGGTATAGCAGTGGGAAGTGAATTACCACTGCTTTCAGGAATATCTTTGTTCTGAGCTTCCAAGTTCACAACTTCTGCATCACCTTCTTTTCTAATATCAGTTGAAGGTTGTGGATCTTCCTTCTTTGCAACATCATCATTTTCTATAAAGTCCCAGATTGGCATAATAATTTGATCTTTATCATCCTTAGAATCTTTAGTAGGTTCATCTTCATCAAGAAATTCTTCTGAACATTCAAAGTTTTTATCCCCAGTACCTGAAGCAACAGGTACATAGTTCATTGTGTTTGAGGGTGTATCAAGATCAAATAACCAATAAGGACCTTCACCTGCAGTGTTAGCTTTATTTTCAAGGAACTCAACATGCAGATTCTCTTCAATCTTCTTTGATCTTAAATTATACACTCTGAATGCTTTACTAGCCATAGAGTATCCAACAAAGAAGCCTTCATCTGACTTTTCTTCAAATTTACCCAGATGATCAATGGTATTGAGAATTGTGACATGACATCCAAATGGTCTCATAAAATCCAGGATAGGGGGTCTTCCTCTGAATAACTCATAAGGTGTCTTGTTCTTAGTCTTTACCACCAAAACCCTGTTCTGAATATAACAAGCAGTATTCACTGCTTCAGCCCAAAATGTCACTGGTAGCTTAGAATCAACTAACATGGTTCTAGCAGCTTCAATTAGTGTTCTGTTTCTTCTTTCAGCTACACCATTTTGCTGAGGGGTTCTTGGAACACTGAATTCTCTCTTAATACCCTTCTCTCTGCAGAAATCATCCATAACTCTGTTCTTGAACTCTGTCCCATTGTCACACCTGATAACGTTGACCTTCTTATCAACTTAGTTTTCAACTTCAGTAATAAAAGTTTTGAGGATGCCAGTTATTTCATCCTTGGTTCTTAGGAAGAAAACCCATGTAAATCTCCTGAAGTCATCAGTTACAGCAAGACAATATTTCTTCAAATTTATGCTGCTCACAGATGTAGGACCAAATAATTCCATATGCAACATATAAAGAGGATGAGCAATAGAGTTATAGGCCTTGTTCTTGCAAGATGCTCAATGTTTCTTGCCTTTGAGACATGCAACACAGGTTTGGTCATTCTGAAATCTCTTCTCTGGTAACCCTCTTACTAAGCCATCTTTCACAATTTTGTTGATTGTCTTAAAGTTAACATTACCAAGTCTTCTGTGTCATAGCATTAATTCATCCAAATGGCTTTTGCAATTAAGCAAGTATCAACATCATTAGCCACAATCTTCTTCATGTCAATGCTGTAAAGATTGCCTTTTCTAGGGATTTTAAGTAAAACCTCACTTTCATCAGGTAACTTATAATACTTGGAAAGGACATAGCATTCATCTTCTGAGAAAAGAACTCTGTGCTTCTTATCACACATCTGTGACACACTAAAAAAATAGTATTTGAGTTCTTTTACATAGTACACATTCTCAAAATCCAAGTTTCCAGCCTTGATTGTTCCTTTGCCAGAAACTTTGCCACCAATTCCTCCTCCAAAGCTGACAAATTGTCCATCAAAAGGTTTGAAGTCTATGAGATAGGACTTGTTGCCAGTCATGTGCCTAGAACATCCACTATCTGAATATCCTTGATCTTCTTTAGGCTTTGAATGTTCCTGCACATAAAATAAAGGAATTAGTTCCTTTTGGGGACCCAAACCACAAATGACTTGGATCTGCCTCGTGTATCAATATAGTTATATCTGTCAAAGGTCATTGATACACCATTGGGATTGACTTAGGTGTTAATTCCTTTAGGTTTCCATTCCCAACATGCTGAGGCCTTCACAGCATTTCCCAATTTTACCCCATTTTTGTTTGCAGAACCACCAGTGGAAACTTTTGGTCTAGCAGTGGCAACTATTGGCTTTGAAATTTTTGGTGCCCACTTATGGTTGTAGTAAACCTTCTTTTCATAAAAAGTCTTTTTGCCTGTTTGTACAGATTTAACAAAAGTTGTAATGGGTTTTGCACTTTTAACAGGTGACTTTGGGCAAACTCTGTTCACTTTTCTAGCAGTGGAAAGAGATTTGATGCCAGATTTTAGTAGAACAGCCCTGTGAATCATTTTACTTAGTGGATTTGGGTGAGTATTTTTCTGAACATTGTTTTCATTCACCCTGGTATTCCCAAAAACTTCCCTTCTTCCCTTGTAATAGTTACAGTAAGCATGAAGGTGTTAAAAACTACCACAGATGTGACATGGTTTGTTGTTAAACTCAAAATCACTACCAAATTGTTGAGATTTTACATGATTCCAACTCCTCTTGTTGCCCCTAGGAGTTGATGACTTACTTCTATACATCTCAGCATATTTAGTTGTGGGCCTAGTATGATTAGCTTGTTTCCTAGGCTTTTCTTTTTCAACCTTAACAACTTCAGGAATACAATTTTTAACTTCCACTTTAACTTTTTCAGGAACAACTGTTTTAGTCTCAACTCTCATACATTCATCCTTAAGAGATGAATCACTAGCACTTTCAAATGCATTAGCCTCAACCTTAACCTTTTCATTAATAACTTCTTTGACAAATTTAGGGCCATATGTCATGGTTGGTTCCTGAAACTCTTCTAACCCTGTATGTGCTAAGTCAATACCAGGAGGTGATGGAACACCTCTTAGAGGTGGTGGAACAGACTTGTATCCTACACCTGATTTGACTTTACTAACAACTTGTGCCTCCCAAATTTTGTCAATGCACTTAGATTGATGATCTAATGTATTACAAGTTATCTGAATGTTTTCATTAGCCTTTTTAATCTTCTCTAATTCTTCTCTAAGAGCCTCATTCAAAGCTATCTTATAATCTAAGTCTCTTCTTAAAACAACAATATCATCACTAAACTTAGATTCATTAGCTCTATAGTGTTCTATCTGTGCTTCTAAAACAGCAAGACCTCTCTTATGATTAGCTAGATTATAACTAGTTTGATTTAGCTCTAACCTCTGTTCATCATATTGCTCTTTTAGATTTTCATATTCTTTTAAAGCTTTACAAGATTTAGAACAACCATTATTTGAATGTACCTCAGAGTTAGAAAAGGCCATAAGAGCAAGTTTAGTTGCAATCATTGCAGATTCCTCAGATGCTTCTTCTTCATCAGCCATATAGCTCCAATCATAGCTCACACCATCAATGGCCAACAACACCTTTGGTTCTTCAACTGTAGTCTCTTTCTTCTTATCCTGCTTGTACCATGTAGATCTATTATTTGGCTTCTTTGGCTTCCTGCATTCCCTGGCAAAGTGTCCCATCTTGTGACAGTTGTAACACTCCACCTTCTTTTTATCAAAACATGCAGTTTCATTACCATTGATAATGATCTTTCTCCCAGTCCTTTTCGAGAATTTCTTTGCCTTTAAACTCAGCAATGCAACTTGCCATTTTATATCCATCTCTTCCATGTCATCTTCATCAACTTGATCCAAGTCTTCATGTGTCAGAATTGAACCATTGACTTGACTTGAGAGATAGGCATAGAAGGTAGAATCTCCAAGACCAACAATCTGCTTCTTAGAACTAGCAGTTGTAACACTTGCACTGCCAGTGGAAACAGCAATGTGAGCAACATCCTCATCATCATCATCACTTTCATCATCAGAACTATCAACCATAGATGATGAGATAAGAGCTAAGTTCCCTGAACTTGTACTTAGCTTACCAGCCTTCTTCAACCTTTGTTCAATAACTTTAAAGTTATTGTACAGATCATTGAGCTTCATATTTTTCTAATTCAGGCATGTCTTCCCAAACAGCAACATTTGTGTGAAACTCAGGAGATAGACTTCTTAAGAACTTCAAATTGAGGTCTTCCCTTTCTACCTCAATTCCAAACACTATGAGTTGTGTAACAATCTTTTGAAGCCTAGTAAAGATGCTGTCAATTGATTCATTACTTGTTGAACAAAAAATTTCATAAGTTTGTTTCAACAAGGTCTTCTATGTCTTCTTGGTAGAATCATTACCACCAAAAACAGAGCAGATCTCTTCAAATAAAGTCTTTGCAGTCTTGTACTTACTGAAAGCTAAGATCTGATCCCTAGGAAGGGTCATAAGCAATAAACTTCTAGCTTTCAGATCATTCTTCTTTTGGAGTCTCTCTTCAGATGTAACTGGACATGTATTCAACTTCTACACTTCCTTGCCATCAATAGTCTCTGTGGAGGTACCTAGTTTAAAAGAATCTCCATACATAATGTTCTCCCAAAGTGCATAGTCTTGCACAATAAAGAACTGTTCAATCATTATCATCCACATCTCATAATCATTCAGTTTAAGCTTAGGAAACTTAGCAGCAATGTTGGACTGACTGTTCTCCATCTCCATTGAATCTTGTATGAATTAGTAAACTTCGGATCTTCTAACTCAAAGTATCAGAAGCCTGGCTCTGGTATCACTTGATGGATCTAAACACATGACTTGTGTTATAGTGATACTTTGAATGATACTAACAAGTATGCAGAATATACTTATTAATACTTAGAAGATTTGTATGTAAGTTTGTTTGTGAGTTGTATATGAATGAGAACAGTTGTATGAACACAAAATATTAATCAAACTTTTAGCTCCAATATTATTAAGAATAATAATACGAGTGATCTTGCTTATCACTAGGGTTACACCTTGAAGCTCTTTAAATTGATATGTGCATAAACCTAAACCTAGGATCTCCTTTTATAGGACACAAGGAGTCCTTTACAAGATAAGTATAAGCATATAATAATAGAATATACACAAGATCTTTTCTATACTTATCTAAATACACGTTTCCTAACAATTATCCTGCAGCAGTGGCAATGATATGTACTAGCAGTGGTAATGTGTTTCCACTGCTAGTGCATTCTTCAACAGTGGTTATCTCCATGCTGATCAGTGGTAACTGATAGTATAAATCCCAAAAGACTCGCCCTAGCGAGCTACTAAGTTTTTGCAGGATATGTTTGAACAAATCCATATTTAACCCTTAAGCCTCATCATAACCCAATTTACTTCTTTAGACTTATCACTCCTTAGCTTTAGTGGTGGAGATGTGTATCCTTGCCAAGCTTATGATAGAATATTCATCATGACCGAGTAATTGAGCGAATTACTTAAGTGTTACCACATAGATTAGTTGAGTGATTTGAGTGATTTCATTTTCCTACTTCGTGAGGTGTTTGGTTGTGCAATTATGATTTAAAATGAATGAGTGCTTTAAACTATAAAAATAAATCCTAGATTATATTTACGATACATTTTCGTAAGTTTAAATCTAAGGTTTACTTAAGGACAAGTAAAGTTCAAGTGCGGGGATATTTGATGACATCAAGTACATTTTATTGGCATCATTTATCCTATGTTATTTGTTTTTTTTCTATTATTTGATATGAGCATTGATACTTAATCGCTTACTTTTGTAATTCTCAGTTATAAACAAGCGTTTGATGAAAGTTAGCTATTTTGGACGTAAAATGGAGCAAGTTGGAAAAGTCTACTGAACTGATGGAAGATACGCCATATCATTTTAGACATATATGCCGTATATAAAGACTTAGACGAATATGAAGACCATTGCCTATATTTCTCATGTTTATAAGGCATTAGCCTGCATTTGCTGCATTCGAGTCACATGGCATTTTGAAGACTTGGGGCATTACATTACAATACGATAACCTTTTGAAAATGTTTATGCAACTTTACATTTTCAAATCTCATATTCTAACTCTGAATCATTTATCGAATAGTAACTTTTGAAAACGTCTCATATAGAGTTCAATCTCTAAAACATGAACATTGTACTATGAAGTGCACCAGAGTGAATATCTTCCGCTGCGGTATTTTAGGGGTGTTACAGGTTTAAAGTTAGTTACCCAAAGTCTAATATTTATTCTAGATAAATGTTAGAGGGTAGTAAAATGATAAAAGAACAAACAAGCAACCCTAAGGGTTGTTTGGTCGGTTTGGACGAAACCCCGCATGGGGGTCTTTGTATTTTTGTCTAACTCTAATTAATTGGTTTCCAAGTAATTCTAGAATCCTCTTAAGGAACTATAAACACAAAGGGGTGTTAAGGGATGCTCATAACACAAATACAAACCCTAAACTCTCTCCTCGCTCTCTCTCTCTCTCTCTCTCTTCTTCTTGCGATCGATCGAACACAACAAAAGGAATAAATCCCTTTGGTAGGTTAGCTTAAGTCGACCCGTATTCGACTTCCTTTGTCGACCTAGAACCAAAAACTGAAAGGGTTTAAACACTTTTGGTCGATCGCAATAGCATAAGGTCGACTTTGGTTTCCTAAACCCTAATCACAACCCATTTTATCTCGAAGATCAAATTAGGGTTTTACCCAAGTTCATAACTCGCCTAACTTGTGATAGGTTCATAGCCCTAGTCCTATCTGTGTAGTATCAGTGGATACCTGACGCAACCCTCATGGTGATATTCTTGAGAAACCCTAATCTAGGACGTAGAGGATCAAGAAGTGTAAAGAAGGTGTTCCGTGTAGCTGACTTAAGTAAAGAAGCTTACTGTTGACAAGGATTAACAAGTATGTATTCTTAACACCCTTATTATGTGTTAAAACGTAGGTTATATCATTGTTTCGAAGATCTGTGTACACGGGTTTTGGTCTGCACAGTTTCTGTATTCATTTTTTGTTGTGCACGTTTTAGTTGTGAAGACAACCACCAGAACCCTACATATATTTATATAGAGAGAGTAAAGAGACAAAGGGAAAGATGTATGTGTGTTAAATTAGAGGAAGAATTACACACACTTTGGAATGACGTACACACTCTAATGGAAGTCTATGAGGGCTTATGTAGCTAGCTACACTCATAACTTTGCTATTGTTACACTTCTAGTATTCGCGTACTAAGCTAACTATTATACTAGTGTAAATCCCGTAAATCTCGACACATTTTGAGTCTAAAAAAAATTGCAATACTGGACTCATTTTGTTCCAAATATGATAAACTCTTCAATTGCATATTTTTTATAACGAAATCACTAGATATTTTTGATAAATAAAGTTTGTTATATAAAAGAAACCGTAAATAGCTAAAAGTACAACGTAGTTATCGTTAATTTGTCATACATTCCAGAGAATGCTTTGTAAATGTCTTTTTTCCCCTTCTTATCAAACGACTCCTTCTGTCATCAAACGACAACCCCTCTGTCAAAACGGTACCGTTCGGATGGCTATTGTATAATAGTATAATTAAATTGATTTAATACGCACGGGTTTATAAATTAGTTTGAGTAGAGGTTTAGATAAATCTTTTGTCAAAGCTGCTTATTTGCATTAGAAAGTTATCAACATACGGTTTAGTCAAATAATAGTGGTCTTGGCCAAACACTCATAATTGAAGCATCTTTTTTGTCGATCAAGTAGTTGTGTTTGGAAGCTCCCAATGCTTGATATATTTACAATTGTGCTTCATGCATGTAGGTACGACACACAATTTAAGGTGCTGTTTGATTTCGACTTAAAAGAAAAAGGCACGAGGGCGTTGCTTTTATTAGAGAATAAATTGGCCCAAGGCCCTCGTTGCTTGTGAATTGTGAGTTGTTAGGATCAAGACTGTCAAGATCGCGATCTGATGAGGCAAAAAGTGTACCGCTTTTAAGGGGTCATTTAAGCCCGAATTCGAGATTATTTGATCAATTATTGCCCTAAATCGTTCCTTTTGTCATTTTAGGTACTTTTGGAGAGAAATCTGGAAAGGAAGCATTTTGGATTTTTTTGGAGCATAAAAGTGAAGAAAACGGCAAAGTCTCAAATTCCTTGCTGGGAACAGTACCTGACGGCGTCAAGGTTTTACAAGTGACGGCATCAAGAGTGACAAAAGAGGTGGATGTGGAAATTATAACGTGATGATCCAGAATGTTTAGGCTTATTGGCCTGACGGAGTCACCAAGGTCGTCAGGGTCCAATTACACGTGACGGACCAGAGCTCTTTCCTACATGACGACGTCACAATTGGATCTAGGCAATATGAATTTCATCATGGCGGCGAGTTGACGGCGTCAGAGGTTAATACATGACGCTGTCAGGATACATAGTCTATATATATTTTTCTAAATTTTCATTGTAATGTGTGGAACTTTATGTGGGATATTAGGGCATAAACCCTAGATGAATTTTACAGCTTTTTCAAGGGTTTCAACCCCTTGATTCTTCCATGTTCAATTGAAGATAAGTACTCATTCAAATCATTCAATATTTCTATGTGTTGTGTGATTATATCTTACGCTTGTCTTCTCTTTAACATGCTAGGCTAGGTTTTTATTGTGTTTGCTTAGATGTAGTGAAACCTAGATGTTGATTATGGGTTGATTGTTTGTTTATAATTGTTACGGAAGATTGTATTCGATGTTAGGCTTAAGAAAACTGGCAAACTTCCATTGGTAACTTGATTGAGCGTCTTAAGAAACATGATCGGGGGTGTACTACGATTTTTGGTTGTATTTAATGCGTAAGAGAATTCTAATGATCCCATGTTAGGAGCTTCTAACGGCTCGACATAGGCGTGAAGTAGGATCTTATAGAGTTAGGGAATATTGTACACGGCCCTACGACTGGTATTAAGGAATATAACCCGTCATCCATGCAATTGTAACAAGCTAATCAACCTGTAAAAGATATCTAGGGAGTAATGAAATCTAAGTAAACACAACTTTTCTCATTATTGTTTCCACCAAATTAGTAATTTAGTTTAATTTTCATTTCTTTTATTTTATTTTGATTGCATCTAAGTAAACACAACTTTTCTCATTATTGTTTCCCCGAACTTTAGGAGAGTATTCCCGTCCTAGCCACCAAGGCTATCGAAACACCATTGAGCTCACTCTAGGAGCCAATGTGTCTCCCTTGCGATACGACACCATCCGATTGGTGCAAAGCGGTTGTGCATTCCATGGACTTTGTTCCGAAGATCCTAATCAACATCTCAAGGATTTCCTTAAAATCGTAGATTCCATAGACCTTGATGTTGCAACTATAGAGTCAACCCGATTACGCCTATTCCAATTCTCTCTACGTGATCAAGCTAGTCAATGGCTTGAACGTTTACCCGCGGGATCCATCACCTCATGGAATGATCTCACCACTCATTTCCTTGCTCAATTTTTCCCACCGGGGAGAACTACCAAGCTTAGAAATGATATCTTGATGTTCCAACAACGTCAAGGTGAAACTCTATATGAAGCATGGACTCGTTTCAAGGACTTACTCCAAAAAGTCCCTCATCATGGCATAGATCTTTGGCTCCAAGTCCAAATCTTCTATGACCATATCGATCTCTCAACAAGGCGAACCATTGACCAATCGGCTGGTGGCAAGCTACGTGATCTAAGTGCGGAAGAATCATGGGAACTCATAGAAGATCTTGCTCTCAATGACAACGAAAGTTGGAATGATGCCCGTGGTTTGAACAAAATGGTCAAGGCAATATCTTTGCCTTTGAACAATTCTAGCACTCCCGACCGTAGGATCATGGAACTTGAGGACCAAGTCAAGTTTCTCATGAAATCCTACGAAGCTTCTAAGCCTTCAAGCCAAGTGAACAAAATCACTTCTTCATGCGAATTATGTAGTGGTCCCCATGACACTCATGATTGCGTGGAACTCCCCGGACAAGCTTTTGCGGATTACGCATCCTCGCGTACCGACGAAGTGGGAGACAAGTGGTACACTTTCAAACCTGAGCCAAACCCTTCCGGTGATTCGTACAACCCTTCTTGGAAAAATCACCCGAACCTTAGGTGGAAACAAAACCAAAACATGCCCCAAAACAATTCTTCCAATCCACCTAATCGTTACCAACCAAACGGTCCACCCTCTAACCGTACTTTCAACAACAATCCTTCCAATAATTATAGTAGTACCAATACTCTTGAAGGATTGATGTCCAAGTTTATGGCATCTCAAGAAGCTTGCATATCTAAGTTTGAAGCCGATTTCAAACAAAAGCAAAGCGAGATTAAAATCGACACATTGTTGAAAGTTCTCAATGACCGAGAAATGAGAGCACTCCCAAGCGACACGGTCAAGAACCCAGAACTAAACATTAATGCCATATCATCGGTTTCATTACCTACTTCTTGTCCACAATACTATTCGGTCAAAGCAATGAGCACGTGTTTCAAGCAAACCCAAATTCTTCAAAAGGACCAATTGAATAAAACATCCGATCTTAAACCAGTCAATAACATAGTTGAAATACCTCCTACACAAGACCTTGACGATGAATTCAAGGAGATCCACCTTGAACGCCCCGTCATTGATGTCTTAGCCCATGCCCCCTACTATAGTGCCCTCCTAGAAAAATATGAGAAGCTTAAATTGGGTAAAAATGGGACCACCTTTGTTCAAAACAAATTGCCTAAGAAGCTTGATGATCCGGGTATATTTGTTTTGCCTTGTAAGATAGGAAAATTTGAAGCTTTCGACACACTAGCCAACTTAGGATCAAGCCTCAACTTGATTCCCGTATCCCTTTTCACCACTCTTAAACTAGGAAAATTAGAGGAGACGGAAGTACTAATTGGTCTAGCGGATGGAAGTATTGCCCACCCTGTCGGAATGATCAAGGATGTAGTAGTTCACGTAGGAAAATTAACTGTCTTAGCGGATTTTCACGTCCTAGATATGGTTAGTGATACTACATGCCCATTGTTAGTAGGAAAAGGATTTTTAGCAACCGCTACTGCCATAATAGATTGTAAGGAGTCTAAGATAGCAGTAGGAGATGGTGAGACTTGGTCGGTTTATGATGTTAAGAAGCATAGTTACGATTGTGAGGACGAACCGACACCACATTGGGTAGAGATGAATAGGAGACCATCTAGATATGTACCTTGGATAGAAAGGAACTTTATAGGTCCTTAACGCCCATTCTATCTAGAAAAAGATTTCATTGATAAGACACATTCGATGGAACAACTCATAGCTAGAGATGAGGAACTAAACCCTTTTGAGGATCCCCTAGTCTTTAGAAAAATGATTGAGTTCTTGAGCGTAATGCCTATCAACCTAGAGATGAACAAGTGGAAAAGGGAAGGGGATAAGTGTAAATGGAATTGGGACAAGCCACCTAAGGAAGGTGACGGATCATGGCATATGAAGATGATTTTATATGATCCGGATGGAGAAAAATTTGAGAAGTCATACCGTACCAAGAAAACCGATAGGAAATTGAAACCTAAGTTTGATCCCAAAGATGTCCTCGACGAGGAGCTCATACATATAGGATAGCCCATAACCTTGAGTCTAGCTACAAGACTCGTAAATAAAGAAAAGCGCTTCTTGGGAGGCAACCCATGTTTTGTGTGTTTTTATTTGTTTGATGTTATTTGTTTCCGTATGCATGTTTAATTTTTATTGTTGGTAGATCAAGTTTCAAACTAAATTGTGAAAATACTTTATTTTATTGTTTAACTTCGTCTTAACTTCATATAAAGGTATTTTGCAAAAGCTAAGTGTAAGGAGAAACCCCAAATTTGTTTATAAGAACGAAAATGATCATGATTCGCCACAATATTAAATGAGCATGTATATTAGTAATTGTTGGTAGATCATGTTTCAAATTAAATTGTGAAAATACTTTATTTTGTTGTTTAACTTCGTCTTAACTTCAGATAAAGGTATTTTGCAAAAAAAAAAAAAAAAAAAAAAAAAAAAAAAAAAAAAAAAAAATCGAAAAAATTAAGAAAAAGAAAAAAAAAAATAGAAAAAGAAAAAGAGAAAAACATACGGACTACCATCCCGTTTCATTCTATGTTTGTTTTATGTGTTTGTTATTTTTGATTTATTAGCTTAAGTTGAGTCTAGTCTTGGCTTAGCAACACCATATTGTACATGTAATTAACCAAGATGATTAACTCGCCACTAGTAAATATTGCCTTTATCCAACAAAACCGTGTTTTCTATATCCCTACACCTAACGTTATAACCCTTTAAAGGTCCTCTTTGATAGTTTATCCTAGGTGCTTACGCCAAGTGGTGGAGGTTTGATCCTTTCCCAAGCCTATGGTAATCTATTTGCTATGACAGGTAGTGAGAGATGTTTTCCATTTCCTTATTGTGATATATACTTTATTACACCCGAGAGATGTGAGTATCTAAACACTATTTGTGAGGTGCTAGTGTATGACCTCCGTGCTTGTTTTTGGTTTTTAGTGGAACGATTATTTGTTGTAATTACTTTTATATTAGTGTTAAATGACCTCTAACTTGTATTTTGATTAGAATAAAAGCGCATTTGCTTGAGGACAAGCAAATCTCAAGTGTAAGGGTGTTTGATGAGGCGAAAAGTGTACCGCTTTTTAGGGGTCATTTAAGCCCGAATTCGATATTATTTGATCAATTATTGCCCTAAATCGTTCCTTTTGTCATTTTAGGTACTTTTGGAGAGAAATCTCGAAAAGAAGCATTTTGGACGTTTTTAGAGTATAAAAGTGAAGAAAACGGCAAAGTCTCAAATTCCTTGCTGGGACAGTACCTGACGGCGTCAAGGTTCTACAAGTGACGGTGTCAAGAGTGACAAAAGAGGTGGATGTGGAAATTATAACGTGACGATCCAGAATGTTTTTACGCTTATTGGCCTAACGTCGTCACCAAGGCCGTCGGGGTCCAATTACACGTGATGGCCCAGAGCTCTTTCCTACACGAAGGCGTCACAATTGGATCTAGGCAATACGAATTTCATCATGGCGGCGAGTTGACGGCGTCAGAGGTTAATACATGACGCCGTCAGGATACATAGTCTATATATATTTTTCCAAAGTTTCATTGTAATGTGTAAAACTTTGTGTGGGATATTAGGGCATAAACCCTACACGAATTTTACAGCTTTTTCAAGGGTTCCAACCCCTTGATTCTTCCATGTTCAATTGAAGATAAGTACTCATTCAAATCATTCAATATGTCTATGTGTTGTGTGATTATATCTTACACTTGTCTTCTCTTTAACATGCTAGGCTAGGTTTTTATTGTGTTTGCTTAGATGTAGTGAAACCTAGATGTTGATTATGGGTTCATTATTTGTTTATAATTGTTACGGATGATTGTATTCGATGTTAGGCTTAAGAAAAGTGGCAGACTTCCATTGGTAACTTGCTTGAACGTCTTAAGAAACATGATCGGAGGTGCACTACGATTTTTGGTTGTATTTAATGCGTAAGAGAATTCTAATGATCCCATGTCAGGAGCTTCTAACGGCTCGACATAGGAGTGAAGTAGGATGTTATAGAGTTAGGGAATATTGTACACGGCCCTACGACTGGTATTAAGGAATATAACCCATCATCCATGCAATTGTAACAAGCTAATCAACCTGTAAAAGATATCTAGGGAGTAATGAAATCTAAGTAAACTCAACTTTTCTCATTATTGTTTCCACCAAATTAGTAATTTAGTTTAATTTTCATTTCTTTTATTTTATTTTGATTGCATCTTTAGTTAATTGGGTTAGTTGGCTAGAAACTAATTCCGCCCACTCCTTCAAAACCCGAGATTTTACTTGCTTTCCATAAAATATAAAAATACAAAAAGAATCATTCCTCACCTCTAGACCTAGTTTAGTAGGCTTTCTAATCCTAAAACACTATTCCTGAGTTGAATGATCAATCCCCCGGTACTTGTCACTATACTATACTACAACGATCAGGTACACTGCCTGGTGGGGGTTGTAAGCTTCTCAAGATCCCTTGAGAGGTAAAACCTGTTGCGAGGGCGCAATTCCCATGTATATCACGATCCCACCTAAGATCGTTTTTATCTTTGCAAGATCGTGATCGTAAAATCGGATCGAGATCCTACGATCCTACCAATTGTCATATTTTGTAAACAAAGGATGAACTAGCCAAACTATTTTACATTTTTACTCAACGGAAAAGATAAATTCATATAATATACTCTTGAAAATTATGTGAATGATCATTAGACATCCAATATGAAATGACGTACACCCCATATTACATATATTAGAATCAATAAGAAAGATTGCTTACATTTAATTTAAATTAATTATTAAATGGCAAGTGTAAACTCTATAACTAATAAAAAGGTATACATAAAAATCAAGAACCAAAAATAATTACGAAATTACGTGTTGGTAGTTAAAATACAAGATCTTCAATCAAGTGATGAGATGAAAATAAGACTTTAATAGTTATCTATTAGAATTTGATTTAGGGTTAATTGAGATGTCACCAGTTATTGACTTATTGTTACCTGTCTATTTTCTTTGGGGTTAAGCAAATAGATGGGCAAAAACCCTAAAAGATTAGAAAAAAATAAAATAGGTTCGGGCCTAGGTAAGACACGCGATCTTACGATCTTACGATCTTACGTTCGATCCTACGATCTTACTTACGATCCTAACTCAGATGCGATCCTGTGACGATACTACACGGTTTTAGGTAGTGAGCACGTTGTAGAAACGTAGAGGGGAGGGGGTGAATACGTTCCTCTTTAAAACTTAAAATGTTTCGTATAAAATTTTCAATCAAGCGTGACTAAATATGAATAGTGGTTAAGTCACTCATAACAAGCAATCACATGAGCATGACACAAGGTTTAAACATTTCTAGGCTAATTCTGATTGCACTGTGGATGGTCCTTTAAATACACCGACGATCCCTTAAATGTTTGGGGACCATCCCTGTATAAGGGACCGCCGCCAGAGGGCAAGTCTATTTCATTTGATTAAGGTTTTCTTATGTTTTGTGTTTCTAAGTTAACTAGTTGATATCATAAGCATATACTCATCAAGCCACATAAACATAAATGCAATGTTGCAAAAATCGTGAATCGGTCCTGAGGCGTTCGGGGGCCGAGTTGCGTTTTTTAGCCGATTAATCGGCCCAAAACCTTGTAATCGCCGATTAATCGGCCGACTTCCTTGTAAATGTCTCCAAGTTCCAGGGCCTTGTAGCTTGGAATCGGCGATTACAAGGCCTTGTAGGCCGTTTTTTGCAACGTTGCATAAATGTAATGTAAGTATAGAAAGCAAAGAGAAAGGAAGAGAAAACGCAAACAGGACACGATGACTTATAGTGGTTCGGCACGAAGCACCTCTTCTTCCTACTCTACTCCCCGAGTACCACACTCGAGAGTTTAACCAACACGCTCCTTTATGGCGGAACAAACCTTACACACGCTTACACTAAGTTTACCGACACTAAGCGAAATGTCGAGTTATAATCCTAGCTAGAACCAATCTACACCAAGGCCCACGTGGCCACACGAACAAGCACTCTTATCCCACTTAGATTGACACATGATCTAAACCTTCACACGAACGAGCACTCCTGTTCACATGAATCTTCACACTAAGACACATTTGGATCTTCACCCAATCCAAGCCTTCACACGAGACATACTTAGATCATCACCCGATCCAAGCCTTCACACTCCAACTCAACTAACTCCTAGCCTACACAGGACACCACACACCATACAACAATTACATGACCTAATCTAGTTACAAGACTTCTTGCATCTACATCACACGCCAAGTTCACACAAGTCGGAAACATTGACAATATTTATAGAACCAATCACCGTAACACTTGTTATGTTTGTGTGTGGACACCTATAATATCTCGAATCTTTATCTATGTCGAGAGTTCTTCTCTTACCCATGAGGGAGAGGAAATCATAACACTAGTTGGTTTGTGGACTCAATAACACTTCGATTCTTGACAACTTCGAGTGTTCTTCTCTTGCACATGATGTAGTGGATGACAGGATCACTTATTAACACATACCAAAGAGTTATAGTGATCAAAGAATGAAAAGGAAAGACCAGGAAATTTTTACACAAAGAGGATTGGGTTTTCTGATGAAAATGGGTCAGTATTTATAGCCAATATGAGAAGCCAGAGATGGTCCCTTAAACCTTGCACGGTCCCTTATCAATAAAGGACCATCACCTATTTAAGGGACTTTTCCGACAGTTTTTGTCCTTTTGTGGTGAAATGTTACCTGATGAAATTTTATCTGAATTCGGCAGGAAATAAGGACATTTGGACAATTTGAAATTCAAATTCCAAATTTATTTTTCTTATTAAACATTTCTTTATAAATACAAAAATAATTTGTCTAGTTTATTTTTGTAAAAAAAATGTTTTGTCACATTATAAAATGTAAGGTTTAAGGACAAAAGTATTTTCTTTGATCACTTAACAAAGTTGGTAAAGTGTGTTTGTACATACCTGAAGCGATGTCGAGAGACGTTGATGTGTGAACGAGTAACTTGTGCATTTTACGTTATGTATTACAAGTTACCCATTTGTCATCATTAAAACATGAAGACATTGTATAGATAAAATGTCATAACATTTGCATTAACAATCTCCCCCTTTTGATGATGACAAATATGTAAACTGTAACTCATAGTAAAGTGTAGAAGTTACTAGTTTACACTTCCTCTCTCCCCCTTTTGTCGAAGCAAAAAGGTTTCGCCAATGTTGAGGTTGAAGAAGATCGGCATAAACTTGAGAAGACAATCTTGAGCATATAGAATGAAAGATGATCCCCCAATGTATTGAGCGTGCGTCATCCTAGTGAAGCCTTGCTCCTACCGCCATGATTTTACCAACTCTGAACTATTTATCCAACTACTTTCGAGCTCCCCCTAGCTTATTGCATCCTTATTGACTTTAGCATATCCATGAGCTCCCCCTAGCTCATTTCATCCTTCTTAACCAACATCAAGGGTTAGTTTCAAGCAAGAAAGTATGTAGATGCGCCAACACTTGCAAATGCTCACCTTTGGTGTATGCTCAAAAATAGTTTTGGCTACCAAAGAATCGAGCAATGAAGTAATGCTACAAAAGTGCACATATATAATAATGATGATATATATAGCAAGACATGCATGATTCAAATATGATTATTCTAAAGCATGACATGAGAGGGATTGAAACTAAACATATATAGTTGATTAATACACCATTCTCTATTATCTTCCAAGATAAGTGTCTAGTGTCTAGGTGATATGGGATTAGGATGATATGTTCCCAGATATGGATGAAGATGACTCTCTAATAGTGGAGAGGGATGAACCAAAATAAAGAGAGTTTGTATTGAGCTAAAGTTTGGCAAGGATGGTGTGAAGATGAGACGAAAGATAGGAGACTTCATAATTGAAGTTGGTGGTTATAGATGTGTGTGGGGATAATGAAAGGAACGTTTGCACTTACAATGAGTGAGGAAAATATTCAACGGAATACGAGCATCCTTAAACGGGCATCGTCGAATAGATCGACGGAATGGGAGACATCAAAGATGTAAATGTAACAAAGGAAGAGGGATGATACTATGGATTCTTACGAAGGAGTTTTTAAAGGAATTCTCATGGGTGGTACCAATTATATTGGATTCGTCATTGTAGGTGGATATGTTGGTGACAATGAGTGTTCTTGAGGATTGAGATTAGGATAATGGATGATTGGGAATCATGGAATTTTAAGGTGTTTAGTTGGTTGACGACCGAAGGTGGATATGTGAAATGAGGTGGTGATGATTCGACAACACTTGAAGCTTGGATATCTTCTTTGTGTTCTTCACTTGTTAGGAAGTGGAAAAGACGCATTTCATAATGAAATTCACTTGGATATGTGACATTAGATGGTGATGACTTGACAACACTTGAAGCTTGGATATCTTCTTTGTGTTCTTCACTTGCTAGAAAGTGGAAAAGATGCATTTCATAATGAAATTCACTTGACTTTTGACGATATAGATAAATAAGTTAATGAGTGTATGGATATGACGATTGCCCTTTGTTTCAATGAGCGACACAAGGGTGAACATAGGTTTATGTATCATGAAAGGTGGTTTGACCTCAATGGGGTAGGTTGTAGTAGTGATGACACACTTGTTTGGTTACATGGTGGAATCTTCTTGTGAAGATGACTCGGTGGAGTAATTAGTGGACGACTCTTGGTTTCTTTTAGGGCATGGAAATGGTGGATGACTCGATATTGGTAGAACAAGGATAACTCGGTTTCTCATTTCACATTGGTGGGTTGAGGTTTTAGTGATGAAAGGTTATGAGGAAGATGCTTCTTTGTGAGTTTTTGACAAGGCATGATGTAGGATAGTTCAAAGTATTGTAGAAGAGGAAAAACAGTGAACCAGTTCATGACACCTCTACTGGGGATGATCCTTTAAATCATTGGATGATCCTTTAAAGATAAGGGACCGTCAATGCAATAAGGGACCGCTGTCAGTTGGGTGC
This sequence comes from Artemisia argyi, assembly GCA_030686995.1. Lineage (NCBI taxonomy): Eukaryota > Viridiplantae > Streptophyta > Magnoliopsida > Asterales > Asteraceae > Artemisia > Artemisia argyi. Next base: position 75,461,703 of record CM060702.1, on the reverse strand, counting down.
AGAGTCTCTCCAGTTTCTATTTTTCCCAGTTTAAAGGATACGAATAATCAACTGATTACGGAATGGTTTAGGTAATAAGGCGGGATTGTGACACTAGACACCTTAAAGGAAATTATGATCAAGTGTTAGGAGGAATAAGCCTAGTTACCCAAGAATCAGAGATTTAAGCATATAAGTCATTTAAACATGCATCACATAACAATCAAGGACATTAGCATGTAAGAATATATGACATCTAGGAGGTATCATTAAAGGCATACCTAGTCCAACATAGTTTAGGTGCACAAATAACATGTAAGTCATGTAAAGAGATACATACAAAACATGATTACTATAAAGACAAGCATTAAGTAAAACATGTTGACATATATCACATAAGAGCATGTATCATGGGCATAAAGTAGTATCTTTCTAATGAACATGCATCCAATAATTAAGCAAGCAGGCATTAAGCATTTAAGAGAGCATCAAGACATTTAAACAAGTTTCACAAGAACAAGTTGATTTCAAACATCAAGCCCATATATGCAAGTAATCTAGGTTTGTCAAGGAAAATCCTAATTTCTATTTGTTTAAAGTCCAATCCTAACGGGAGACGAAGATCATCGATGTAAAATGTATTTAGTCAAATGTAGGAATGACAATTTTTTATGTTAGAGAATGGATATGGGATTATTACTAGCGGTGCTCAATTAAGGCTAAACACGACCATTTTTTAGGGTTTACCACAAACCCAACTTCTCTCCCGGAAGCAATTCAACCGTTAGGTTAAATTGAATTTCTAGTGCAATAGGTTCTCCAGTAGCCATTCTAATATTAGAAAAATTGGAATTCCTATACTTTCCCATCGAGGTTTTCCAAAGATGATATTGGCCAATTCCGCTATAACATATCCTAATATAACTCAACTATCAATATATTAAAAGTCGGTTAATGAAAACGACATGTCTTACACAACATCCTAACAAAGGCAAGTGTGGTATTTAAATCGCGTGTTTTGGTTTCAAGAATACTCCATAGTAAATCTTGAGAAAGAGAGTCTAATAAAGATTACTTACCTTAATTGATCTTGTAATCTTTTACTTTACATTATTGAGAGAAAACATATTGTATCATTTGACAAATATGCTTATTTAAGACAATGACCTTTTCACTCTTATGAGTTACAATGAGAACAAGTATTTTAGTTATAATGTGATTTACAAATTTTACTTGTTTATGTAGTGACACACGTTGTATAAATTATCCATTTGAGATAAATGTTATCTTCTTGAAGATAGATGATGTATTATATGTGATGTTCTTAGTTGACATGTGATTTTGAGTCTTCACTCCTTCATGAGCAAATGCTACATATGTTGTATGTTTGCTCGTGTTTGGTTTTTCGAAAATGACACATTTACAAATTGCTTGAATATTTCGGATGAAACATCCAAGTCGTCAACCCTACTTCATTGTGTATTTTAATCATTTTTTAGATATATTAGTCTTAATGATTGGAACACAACCTTTGGACAAGAAGACTCAATATGACATCATCAACACAAGTGTGAGTTATGATCCGATGCATATTCTTTTTGTCTTGATAAGGACATCATTATTTTCATACCAATCGAGTGTGATTGAGTATATAGGTTCAAGATGATATGTTATGTTATATCTTGAAGCTAAACAAATAATGACTCCAATTTCATGTCCACACTCAAAAACTTGTCAATTAGATTCGATAATAACATCAATCATATTTGAAATAATTAATCGATATAAGCTTGAAATCTTTCTTGACCCTCACAACCACTCTTTTTAATAAAGAAAGATAAGTAAAGATTTATGGAATGTGCTCTATCAAATTTAATACTTTTATATGTGTGAGGTTACTAATAATAAAATGTTAACTTAATGATTCAAGATAGTCATTTATTATGTGTGTGAAAACTATTTATTATTACGTATAATATGCATAGTTTTTGACATTACATAAGTTGAAAATTAATTATCCTAACCATTTTTATAATACACAAAAAAATAGTTTATGACTACATGTTTGAAACAATTAGTGTGTGTTTAAATACATGCAAGGTTAAAAATACATTTTCTTTTACTTAAATACTAATATATTATTATAAATCTTTATCTTCTTTAGGCAACCCATGACCACTCAAGATAAGTGCATGTAATGTTTTAGAAATCATGTTGAAGAAGTGTTAAATATCTTAAGGTGACACATTTTAACACTTGAACCTTTGGAGAGATAATTGTGTAAGACAATTATTTTAGACAAACATGATTAATCAACTTAGTCTACATATCTAAGTGATTTACTAAAACATTATAACATAAGCAAGCAATCAAAAGCACATAATCATTTAGCATAGCACACACAAAGATATTCGTAATCATTTTGTATGTTAGATACAACAATGTATACATAGCTTGATTTAGTTTTAAACCAAAATAGTTTTCCTCCCCATTTAAAAAATTTAGACAAGATTGATATTTTGAAAAGATAAAGACTTAATTTTTCAAAGATTCATTTACTAGAAGTGTCCTACTCGAAAGTAAGAGTAAGATGCAAGTTTTACGTTAAAACGTGACATACGGTTTTGACTACTATGTAGTGTTTTACATTATCGACTTAATTAAGTTTGGAATCAATCCTTGCAAGTATTTTTAAATGAAAGTACATTCAATTACCTTTAAAATGGCGGGTGGCACGACTCCTACGGACTTACGGTTGATTTTGTATGAATTTTCAAAGTTTGAAAATATTCAGGTGGAGGTCCCTTAAATACCAGACGGTCCCTTAGTGTTAAAGGACCGCCAAGTGATAAAGGACCGCCACCAGTAAGCCAAAAACACATTTTCGTGTAAAAATTCATTTTCTTCAAGCTATGATACAAAATGCATTTAACCAATAAAACTAGTACGAATCAAAGCATTTAGCACAAGTTTAGCAACTAAACACTTTTCATATTTAAAAACCATTTGATTTGAAAACTAGAGTGACCTGGCTCTGATACTAATTGTAGAAACTTAGAGGGGGGGGGGGGTAAATACGTTCCTCTTTAAAACTTAAAATGTTTCGTATCAAATTTCCGATCAAGCGTGACTAAATATGAATAGTGGTTAAGTTACTCATAACAAGAAATCACATAAGCATGACACAAGGTTTAAATGTTTCTAGGCTAATTCTGATTGCACTGTGCACGGTCCTTTAAATACACCAATGGTCTCTTAAATGTTTGGGGATCGTCCCTGTATAATGGATCGCCGCCAGAGGGCAAGTCTAATTCTTCTGATTAAGTTTTCTTATGTTTTGTGTTTCTATGTTAACTAGTTGATATCACAAGCATATACTCATCAAGCCACATAAACATAAATGTAATGCAAGTATAGAAAGCAAAGAGAAAGGAAGAGAAAACGCAAACCGGACACGATGATTTATAGTGGTTCGGGACGAAGCACCTCTTCTTCCTACTCCACTCCCCGAGTACCACACTTGAGATTACCTCACGAACCAACACGCTCCTTTAGGGCGGAACAAACCTTACACAAGGTTACACAAAGTTTACCGACACTAAGCGGAATGTCGAGTTCTAATCCTAGCTAGAACCAATCAACACCAAGGCCCACATGGCCACACGAACAAGCACTCTTTTCCCACTTAGATTGACACACGATCTAAACCTTCACACGAACGAGCACTCCCGTTCACTTGAATCTTCAAACTAAGACACACTTGGATCTTCACCCAATCCAAGCCTTCACACGAGATGTAACAATTCGCATTTTCAGGTTAACTTCTATTCCCGAAAATTTCACTATTCATTTTTACTATTCACTTTCACTATTCACTCCTAAAATTTTTATTTCATATTCTCGTAAGTTAAACTTTTTTAATGATAATCCGAAAGTTTGACACTCGTCGGATCATTTCTGTAAAAATCACGAAACCGTGTCCGAGATTTACTTTTAGGTTTAAACGTCATTCCAGCATCCCGATATGTCCATAAAACACTAAACAATAGAAATATGATTTTCACTCATTTTACAACAATTCCAAAAGTTTTAGAATTTTACGTTTTCCAGTTCAGCGTTTTACGCGAATTACGCGTTTTAAACCCGCGTTTCCAGTTTTAGCAGCGTTTAAGCAACCCGGTAGAACTTGTCACTCATTAAATATGCTAATATAGGTTATATTAATAAGTTTTAACATATTTATAAGTTTCATATTTTTAGGATACCCGATTTTAAGTTTCATGACTTAACGACTTACCGTTAGCGATTACCGGGACAAAACTCACTCCATAAAAGCAAGATATTTTCAAAACACATAGAGTCATCCAAGATAGGCATTGAACGAAATTTTAAGCCACATGGGGCATTTTCTTGGTCACTAAGTTAAGGATAGGAAGCTAGGAAGCTAAACATTTTACAAGTAAACTTGGTCACTAAGTCTTGGAAAATATCCTAAGTCTCTAACCTCCTCAAGGAAACTTCCTAGGCACCTTCCTAACCTCCTCTTCATGCTATAAATACAAGCCTAATCCTTTCATTTCTCTTCATTCCAAATGCCCAACAACAAATCCATAAACCATGATCCTTTGATTTCTAAGTTATAAGTTACATACCAAAGTTGAAGGCATAGTTAGTCTCTACATGAATCAAGAGTTTGTTTGGTGATTCCATGGTTGATTTAGGATCTACACAAGGTGGTTAGGGGCTGAACACATAAGGTTCTTACAAGGTTAGGCCAAGCCTAGCAAGGGTTAGCAAGGGTAGTGTTGAAGGATTGGAAGCTAGGGTTTTCGATTGAAGGATTTAGATCTTGTCTTAGTTCATGAGTTCCCTTTTCATTAAGGCCAAAAGTTGTAAGAAACCCTAATACACTTTCTTGCTCAATATCATTTTCATGCTATTTATATTTCATTCATGCTATATATGGTCTTGTTATTATATTCATGATAAATAAAAACTATTAAAACAAGTTTTGGAAACTATATATTAACTTATGTTAAGTAATCAAGGAAACTAGTGACTTATATTGAGAACCACGACCAAAATAGAGTAACCATGATATGTAACACTTACCTATTGTTATAGAGGACTTAAAAAGGAAAACATAGCAATTTGAACCACCTAAAACGAGTACACGAGTCAAAAGTTATGGCCATAAGAAGTTAGCGAAACCAAAACGGCGAAACTGCCTAAAACAAGCTGTAAACATTCTGACCTTTTTGAAAGTGGCACTTCTGGTCCGATTCATCAAAAAGTTAAAACATGAAAGTTGTCCGGAACGACGTTTTCGTTTAGGAATTAAGAAGCTCGAGCCCTGAAAACGCTTTACGAGTGATATTTTTCTTCAAATTCTTAACAGCCCATTTTTATACCAAATGACCATGTAATAGTTATGGTTTAATAAGACCAAGAGGTCAAAGCCAAGACCACAACCATGGCTAAGGCCAAGGTTGAGTCTCAAGATCATGGAACAATGACCAAGGTCATGGCAAGGCCATGACTAAATGACCGTATAAACTGACTTAGGCGAAAACATGAGCTAAAGAGTTAGCAATAACTTAAACATGCAATTTGGAATCTACTCCATCCAAAGAACCATGAGATCTTACAAGTAATTGTCATACAAGATTTAAGAAACTCATTGTAATAACAATCTTCATCCAAAAGTAAACTTTCCTAAGTTTATTCAAATAATGGGACATGTAACTTTTCGGATCAAAAACTTATATATATTTTATCAAATACTACAATAGTAGGGAGCCTCATGTGAGGGGTTCATTAAAGTAAGCCGTCGAGATGAGTTGTGGATTTACGAATTAAAGAATCCTGGCTCCTCGAACGTTTACTACATGACTTCTGAATCATGTCGGCCCGAACGGTAGTAAGAGATATATAAACTATACATGTTTCATAAACCATTTCTTTTCAAAGACTTACACTATACTAAGTACTACATCATGGACTAAATGCAAGACATATATAGGCAATTCTTCATATTCTTTACTCCAATCCTAAGTCGCAACATTCTATTATAGGTTGCTTGTAGAAACCTTCGCGATTCTACCATCACATTCACTACTTGCTATATAACTTAAGGTGAATTCATAGCCCCACTTTCCATTACTTAATTATTTTACAAACCCTTGGGGGGAATACATGCTATTTTAAACCGAACACAATGCTTTGAAATTATATGCTATCCGATTATTTTATTATCACTAAGTACCAACCTTGCCAAATCCAATATCCCTTATTATGAACCATTTAATCACTAGTAATAGTGAGCGCGAATATTGTGAATAGGCCTATTGGGATTGACGAATCCCATTTGTATTGACTAAGTTCAAACAAATGCACTATATTTGAGATTTAGGTATGACAGCAAAGTACCTACGGGATAACTCCGTCGATTGATATTAGTACCCGTTAACGTTTTTGTATCATGAGCTTAGTATAATAATAACTGTTTTGTTTTTCCAACCAGGAGTGTGAGTCTAATTAACTCACACTACCAACATATTGTGTTCAATCATTTAATAAACTCTATGAATTTCACTCAACCTTTGTGTTGACCTCTTAAGCATGTATTTCAGGTCCATGATGATCAAGGATGGCACAGAGGGGCATGGATATTCAAGAGGGCTATAAATTTTATTATCATTCGAAAACTCATCTAATGTAATTTGTAAACATGGAACCATCTGGGACCTCATTTTGTAATCTCTGATATTTATATAATTTGAATGATAAATGTTTTAAAACGACTCAATTAGAGATCGTTTTCTATTATTATGACTGTTATGCCCTCGAGTAACACCCAGTTTGAATTCCGCTGCATCACTGAATTGGGGGTGTTACACGAGACATACTTAGATCATCACCCAATCCAAGCCTTCACACTCCAACTCAACTAACTCCTAGCCTACGCACTAGGACACCATACACCATACAACAATTACATGACCTAATCTAGTTACAAGACTTTTTGGATCTACATCACACTCCAAGTTCACACAAATAAACCCATGCTCGACCCACAAACAAGTCGGAAACATTGACAATATTTATAGAACCTATCACCGTAACACTTGTTACGTTTGTGTGTAGACACCTATAACATCTCAAATCTTTATCTATGTCGAGAATTCTTCTCTTACCCATGAGGTAGAGGAAATCATAACACTTGTTGGTGTGTGGACTCAATAACACTTCGATTCTTGACAACTTCGAGTGTTCTTCTCTTGCACATGATGTAGTGGATGACGGGATCACTTATAAACACATACCAAAGAGTTATAGTGATCAAAGAATGAAAAGGAAAGACCAGGAAATTTTTGTGCAAAGAGGATTGGGTTTTCTGATGAAAATGGGTAAGTATTTATAGCCAAAATGAGAAGCCAGAGACGGTCCCTTAAACCTTGCACGGTCCCTTATTAATAAGGGACCATCACCTATTTAAGGGACTTTCCCGACAGTTTTTGTCCTTTTGTGGTGAAATGTTACCTGATGAAATTTTATCTGATTTGGGCGCGAAATAAGGACGTTTGGACAATTTAAAATTCAAATTTCAAATTTATTTTTCTTATTAAACATTTCTTTATAAATACAAAAATAATTTGTCTAGTTTATTTTTGTAAAAAAAATGTTTTGTCACATTATAAAATGTAAGGTTTAAGGACAAAAGTATTTTCTTTGATCACTTAACAAAGTTGGTAAAGTGTGTTTGTACATACCTGAAGCGATGTCGAGAGACGTTGATGTGTGAACGAGTAACTCGTGCATTTTACGTTATGTATTACAAGTTACCCGTTTGTCATCATTAAAACATGAAGACATTGTATAGATAAAACGTCGTATCGTTTGCATTAACAATCTCCCCCTTTTTGATGATGACAAGTATGTAAACCGTAACTCATAGTAAAGTGTAGAAGTTACTAGTTTACACTTCCTCTCTCCCCTTTTTGTCGAAGCAAAAAGGTTTTGCCAATGTTGAGGTTGAAGAAGATCGGCATGAACTTGAGAAGACAATCTTGAGCATATAGAATGAAAGATGATCCCCCAATGTATTAGAAAATCCCGAACCCCATCATTAAATGAATTGAGCGTGCGTCATCCTAGTGAAGCCTTGCTCCTATAGCCATGATTTAACCAACTCCGAACCATTTATCCAACTACTTTCGAGCTCCCCCTAGCTTATTGCATCCTTCTTAACCTATATCAAGGGTTAGTTTCAAGCAAGAAAGTATGTAGACGCGCCAACACTTGCAAATGCTCCCCGTTGGTGTATGCTCAAAAATAGTTTTGGCTACCAAAGAATCGAGCAATGAAGTAATGCTACAAAAGTGCACATATATAATAATGATGATATATATAGCAAGACATGCATGATTCAAATATGATTATTCTAAAGCATGACATACGAGGGATTGAAACTAAACATATAATAGTTGATTAACACACCATTCTCTATTATCTTCCAAGATAAGTGTCTAGTGTCTAGGTGATATGGAATTAGGATGATATGTTCCCAGATATGGATGAAGATGACTCTCTAATAGTGGAGAGGGATGAACGAAAATAAAGAGAGTATGTATTGAGCTAAAGTTTGGCAAGGATGGTGTGAAGATGAGACAAAAGATAGGAGACTTCAGAATTGAAGTTGGTGGTTATAGATGTGTGTGGGGATAATGAAAGGAACGTTTGCACTTACAATGAGTAAGGAAAGGATTCAACGGAATACGATCATCCTTAAACGGGCATCGTCGAATAGATCGACGGAATGGGAGACATCAAAGATGTAAATGTGATAAAGGAAGAGGGATGATACTATTGATTCTTACGAAGGAGTTTTTAAAGGAATTCTCATGGGTGGTACCAATTATATTGGATTCGTCATTGTAGGTGGATAAGTTGGTGAAAATGAGTGGAGGATTGAGATTAGGATAATGGATGATTGGGAATCATGGAATTTTAAGGTGTTTAGTTGGTTGACGACCGAAGGTGGATATGTGAAATGAGGTGGTGCTGATTCGACAACACTTGAAGCTTGGATATCTTCTTTGTGTTCTTCACTTGCTAGGAAGTGGAAAAGACGCATTTCATATTGAAATTCACTTGGATATGTAACATTAGATGGTGATGACTTGACAACACTTGAAGCTTGGATATCTTCTTTGTGTTCTTCACTTGCTAGAAAGTTGAAAAGACGCATTTCATAATGAAATTCACTTGACTTTTGACGACATAGATAAATAAGTTAATGAGTGTATGGATATGACGATTTCCCTTTGTTTCAACAAGTGACACAAGGGTAAACATAGGTTTATGTATCATGAAAGGTGGTTTGACCTCAATGGGGTAGGTTGTAGTGGTGATGACACACTTGTTAGGTTACATGGTGGAATCTTCTTGTGAAGATGACTCGGTGGAGTAATTGGTGGATAACTCTTGGTTTCTTTTAGGGCATGGAAATGGTGGATGACTCGATATTGGTAGAACTAGGATAACTCGGTTTTTCATTTCACATTGGTGGTTTGAGGTTTTAGTGATGAAAGGTTATGAGAAAGATGCTTCTTTGTGAGTTTTTGACAAGGCATGATGTAGGATAGTTCAAAGTATTGCAGAAGAGGAAAAACAGTGAACCAGTTCATGACACTTCTACTAGGGACGGTCCTTTAAATCATTGGATGATCCTTTAAAGATAAGGGACCTCCAATGCAATAAGGGACCGCTGTCAGTTGGGTGCAGAGTCTCTCCAGTTTCTGTTTTTCCTAGTTTAAAGGATACGAATAATCAAATGATTGAGGAATGGTTTAGGTAATAAGGCGGGATTGTGACACTAGACACCTTAAAGGAAATTATGATCTAGTGTTAGGAGGAATAAGCCTAGTTACCCAAGAATCAGAGATTTAAGCATATAAGTCATTTAAACATGCATCACAGAACAATAAAGGACATTAGCGTGTAAGAATATATGACATCTAGGAGGTATCATTAAAGGCATACCTAGTCCAACATAGTTTAGGTGCACAAATAAGTAAGCTGTTAGGAATACAAATATTCCTGTAAAAGTCTCGGTCACCTGATTATTATAATAGCATTAAGTTAACTCGTAGTTAGTTTATTTATAAGTTAGGTAGTATTAGTTTTAGTAACACAGTGGAAGAAGGACGGGTCTTCACCCATTGTATGCCTGATCTACAGCCCGGGTGTGGGCGTTTATGTTGTAAGTATAAATACCCCTCTCCACATGTGGAGAGGGTTGAACCTTCACTTAATCTCAATCTAATATTCTCATTTTCTCTCAAGGTTCCACTCTCCCTCTCTTTCTTTAATTCCAACACCACACACAAACCTCAAGCAATCATGTTTCCAACTTAATTAGTATTCTACAATTGGTATCAAGAGCTAAGGTTTCATCTTAGGGCCTTGTAGATTCGAATTTGATGTGGTTTTGTGAGTTTGGTGTAACTTTCTTGTAAAAATTCTTGGTTTGATCTTTCTAGTGTTATTACACATGTTAGTGATGTACTTTTATGATCATTGGTGTTAGTAGTGCATTGTGTTTCAGTTGGTTATACCGTAGCTTTAATCTACTTGAAGTTTGGATTAGGTTTTGGGCGGATTTCTAAGTTGCGGTTAAGTCTACTGTTCCATTGCCTGTCTGCGTTTATGTTCTGATATCTGTGGTTAGGTTGACTGCGTTTACTATTTTGGGAATACAAACAAATCGCAAGGAAAGTGACAGATTTGGATTTTTGTATACTGCGATTTGCTATTGCGATTAAGTAGTCTGCAGTTAGCTTATTGTGGTTAGCTCACTGTGATTTGCTTTCTGCGATTAAGTATTCTGCGGTTAGGTCTTTGTGGTTAGCATATCTTGCGGTTTGGGTATTCTGCTTCTGCGATTAAGTATTCTGCAGTTAGGTCTTTGTGGTTAGCATATCTTGCGGTTTGGGTATTCTGCGGTTGGCTTCCCTCTGCATTTATCTTCTTGACTGCGGTTATCTCCTAACTTGTGATTTGCTCCTTAATTGCGACTAACTCACCTGAGTTTAGTTTGGTTCTCATATGTGTGGTATGCTTCATTCACAAATGAAAGGACCAGTATCGTATGTTGACTCTAGTGCACAATCATGCTCGGACCCTAAAGAGATTGCGACTCCTCAGTCAAGCAAATTGCTTGAATTGGCAAGAGAATGTCACATTGAATGCTTTCAAACACTTCAGTCACATCTTTCTATGCTGCTAGAGGGCAATGGATTCACAATGGGATTTGAACGTGCATTCATAACACTTTTCGGTCAAGATGTTCAAACATTCACAGACATCATGATCTTGAATTTGGATCAATTACGTCAACAATTGGTCAGAAAAGAAACATCTAATGAGGGGTCCTCAGCTGCCCTATGTGTGCTCAGCAAACAACTGCATAGCTTCTTTAACTCTAAATCCTCCATGATCTATGATTACGACAGTCAGATGACTATGAAGTGCTTCGCTGACCACACAAATATAGATGTTGACAACTACAGAGATATGCTACGTCAAAACTTGGATAAGGTTAAAGAGTACATCGAGAGACAGCCAAAACATGAACCAGTGTATGAGGATAAGGCTGAGACACATGGTGGACAATTAAGTGATTGTTTGGGTTTGGGTTTAACAGTGGATGCTAAGTCTGTCAACACTGAATTCATGGATTCAGAAGATGATAAGAGTGTCACTTCTGATAAGTTGGTGACCCAGGCTATGGAGAACATACTCACACCGGACTCAAGCAATGAGGTATCGTCCATTGATCAATACAATACAATACACCATCTAATGTATGTCACCATACAGATCAAAGTAATCTTTGTTATAACACAAATCTGTTGAAACAGACTGACAGTGTATTACTCTTCTCTAATTCAACAAATATGTGTTATAAAGGGGGAGAAAATGATCTGTATGATGTCTTCAAAAATGATCTGTTTGATGAAAGCCCTTGTCTCAAAGCTGAGTTTTCTAAGACAATGGACTAGAACATGGTTGAAAAAGACACATTTAATCAACTCCAAAAAAGGTTCTCACAATTACAAAAGCATTGCATTGAACTTGAAATTGAAATACAACGTAAAGAAGAATGTCATCAAAACTGCAAACCAGTCTAAATCCGGAATTGCCTGATCTTAATGAATATTTTATGATTAACAATCTGAAAACTCAGCTGCATGACAAGGACTCTACTATCAATATTCTTAAAAATCAGATCAAGATATATGAGCAACGTAATGATGCCAAATGGAAACACAATACTTATGAAACTAAATGCAAAATGGCTAAATTACGTGTGGAAAATGAGACTCTTAAAGTAAAATGTAAAGAACTGTGTGAGTCACTCAAAGAAATAAATGCTGAGAACATCAATCTGACTACTCCACAATTTACTAAACACAATGATCTCTCTGCTCAAAGTCTGACTTCTTGTCCTAAAATTCCTGGTGAGCACATCGTGCCAAGTTTTGTTTCAAAGAGTCAAATGAGCCCTAATCTTTCAAAACCATCTATTTTGGGAAAACCAGTCTTGAAAACTGTTGGTTATCTAACCACCATTAGACAACCAAATGCCTTTATTTCTGAAAGACCTAAATTCTCGATAACTCGATGTGTTTCTCAAGTAGATAAAAAACGTGCTTTGATTAAGTTTGTGCGCTCAAAACCTAAAATTCATAAATCAAATGGTCATAAACCGGTAATACCTTTGAGACATAGACCAAGGAAATCTGACCGTCTAACCATTCACCAGAAAAATGTCACCATGCATGAAATAACATACAGGCTTAGATCTTCTTGGATATGGGTACCAACTGGAAGGACATTCGTGATGAATGGTCACAAATGGTCACATGTGTGTACCATAGACACTGGTTTTTCAAAGGGATTACACAACAGGTCCACGAAAACCTGTGTGTGGCTACCAAAGACACATATATCTCCCACGACTGGAGACATGTCTACTCACATGTGAGATGACATCATGTGGACTCCTGACTAATTCTTTTCAGGACTCGTATTTCACCTTTTACCTACTGATTTATTCCCTGCATATGCTTTGTGTCAGTAGTTTGTGTACATATAGTGTGTTTGTTTTACATTCATTCTACTTTCATGCTATCTTTCTGTGTATATTTTCCTACTACACATTATGTCTATATGCTTGCTCTTCGTGCTATGTGTTGCTTTAGGTTGTCTGTTGTTTCTCATATCTGGCCTCATGGTATTATATGTACATCCTGAAGACTTTCTCATCACTTGGGTATCACTCATAACTTCAGGGACCAATCTTGTGCACCGGTATCATTGTCTAAAGTGTGGTAGTGTAGTTCAAGGACTGTTTGTGTCATTATAGCTAAGTGTATCCCATCACATATTTAAGAGGTTATTCTTTTTGCGATTAAAAATTTAACCTCAACACCTCTTGCTATTTACTCTCACGTCTCTTGTTCTCCACTCTCTTTTATTGCGATTATTCTTGATTGTTTCCCTTGTTGATTATTTGTTGGTACGTCAAGTGTTTAATCTACACATTTACTTTAACTTTCCATGATTTCATATTCTCACGAGTTGCATTAATATAGGTGGGATTACGCGTTGCTTATTATCTCGTGTAATTGCGTTTTTGAAAATAGGTTAGATCACACTTGCTCTCTACTGCGTTTAATTGTTCATTAACTTCTTATGTGTGATATTCATGGATGTGAGCGTGAGATTTTGGTTTTGATAGAGTGGCATTTAGGGTGGAAATACCTTGTGTAGTACCTTAGGTGTTGGGTAGGGAATTGTATTGCTGTTTACTTTGATTGAGTGATCCTGTTGTCATCCTTGGTGTTAATCGTAAGATCTGATGGTTTGTATCGGAGTGTGTGGAGTACTCTTATCTGCGGTTAGCGTATGTTCTTGCTTGTGGTTAGTGTAGTCTCTTGACTGCGGTTAGCATGAGTTCCTCATTGCGGTTAGCGTAGACTCTTACCTGCGGTTAGTATGTGTTCTTGATTGCGGTTATCGTTTACCCTGATTGCGAGTTTCTCCTTAACTGTAACTGCGATTAGCTAATCTTGCGTTTAACTTGCTATGCGTCTACTATGTCTTGCGATTCAATTGGTTGCGTTTAATTATGACTATGACTGCGGTTAAGTAGTTTTTGCGGTTACCTGCACCTGCGTTTAAAGTGATGTGCGATTCAATTGGTTGCGTTTATCTTCACTTGTTGCGGTTCGCTTGTTTTGCGGTTATGTCACCTAGTGGATTACTCACTTTGCGATTAAATTGAGTTTGCGGTTAATTTGTTTTGTGGGCTTCTTATCTTATGAGTATCCTGTCCTAAGAGTTAATGGTTCTGCGTTTAACTCTTGCTGGGAGTTATTTTGACTCACTTTGTCTAGCATTGAATTTCTGTCTTACGACAATTATGTCAATCTATATTCTCTCTAATTAGGTGTGCACTGCTTGTTTGGTAGTAAATGGGTGTCTAATTATCTATGCATTGCTTGGTATGACCCTATGGCACTCATTCTTGTCTGTCCCAATTGCTATTCTATGTGATGTATGATATCCCTCATGAGTGCTTATCACTGTTCTATCATGGTTCTTGGACCTGATAATGTCTCCTTACCATGTGGTGCTAGGGTTTCACTAGTTACTAACACTCAATGTCACATGGTTTGCTTTCTTTGATGATTTGTGTCAAATGCAGCTATTATGGCAGAACCTATTATCGAAGGACCATTGGCTCCACCTGTTCGTTCTGACAACGACATTCTGCCATTCAACAAGTGGGTAGCTATTGGAAAGAGCAACTGCTATGTTAAGACTGATAGACCTCAGAATCATCCCATATTCAGAATGGCCCTGGACATACTGAAAAACACCACTTTCTTCAATGCCTTCACCGCATCCTCCTCAATCCCATCCATCTATATCCAGCAGTTCTGGAACACTATATGCCATGATAGAGCTACCAACACTTACAAGTGTCAGCTGGATGAGCATTGGGTGAACATCACAATGGAAACCCTTGGTAGCGCACTGCAGATATTGCCAACGGGTGACAATGTTGAATACACTCCCCCACCTAATCCCGCTACCCTTATTGACTTCATCAATGAACTTGGGTATCCCACTCAGGTATCTATGCTTTCCACGGTTATCACCCATGACCTCTATCAACCATGGAGAGCAATTGCAAGCCTTATTAACTTGTGTCTGACGGGCAAAACATCTGGGTATGAAAGACTTAGAGCTTCATCTCTACAAATTCTCTGGAGCATTGTTAATGGTAAGAACATCAACTTTGCTGAATGGATCTGGGAGGAATTTAGTCAGTCCATTCATTCTTTCTTGGTCGATAAGGCAAACCTTGAAGCAAACAAAGATGGTAAGAAAAGATCAGCCAAGCTCCTGATTCCAAGCATTCGCTTCACTAAGATGATCATACTAAGTCTTCAACGATCTCTCAAATTCCACCCTAGAGATGAATCTCCTCTTCATCAACCCACAGATGAACATCCAGTTGGATTCCTCAAATATGATGCAAAGAGTACAAGCGAGATAATCTTCGGTATGGACATTCCCACTGCCCTACTCACTCGTGATATACTGACTGCACTGTATTATGAGGAATATCTTAAAATTCTGAAAACAAGTCGGGAAGCATCTGCTAATGAGCCCTCCCTATCCACTAAGTCTGAAAGAACCGCATCCAAGAAACGCAAGGGTGTAACAACCTCAGCTGCGTCCTCTGAAGGAACTAAACGAGTAAAGCGGACCACAGGAGGTAAAAGAACCAGCACCAAGAATAAACCACCAAGTATTGAGGATCCTAAAGTTGCGCCTAGTACCACACAGTTGCCTCTCACAGAAGAAGAAATGGTTCAAATGGCAACTGCTGAAAGTTTAAAGGATGCATACATGCCACCAGTGCCACCAGTCGGTGGTGTCAGCATTAGAGAACATGTGTCCGACAAGACATCACAACTCCAGCATGTGGTAGGAAAAGGCAAGGATGTTGCCAAGGAAGAACTGGCTGCACACACTCTATTGAAAATATCATCTCCTGCCTCCAAATCGACCAGCTCCAAGTATATCCTCAAAAAACGATCACCAACATCCTCATCTGCCAGAATATCTCCTGAAAAAGCTTCATCACCAAGTCTTGGGCAACCTGCTAACACAAGCGGATCTGAGACTGATACCAGCTCAGCTCTCAAAGGTGATGAATCTAACTTGGCTACACAAGATGTTACCAGCCACCAACTGGTACAGGATAAAACTGTTGAGTCTGTAACACCAATTGATCCACTCGATGACGAATTTGTATCTACTGCTTATCCGGATCTACAAGGTAACTTCAAACTGAAAACTGATGATCCTAAGCTCGCCGTGGAACCTGACAGCTCTACTGGAACCCTGGCATCGTACAAGAATCTGGATACTTTTGGAGATCAATTCCTCGTGGATAAGCCGGATGATGCTGAAGGTGACAAGTCTGGTGATGAGCGAGAAGAAGTTGTGTCGATGGTTGATGTACCAATTGAGCAAGACAATTCTGCCATTCCTACCAGGTCTGCACCAATTCCTACTGCAGGTCCTGACAACACTGACACCCCACAAGCAGCTACAACTCAAGAGAAACCGAATGAATCTGCCACTCCTGCTACCACTGAGAAGAAACTGGATCTGAATACATTAGCTGGAATAACAGCTGATATTGTTCAAGATAACCTCACCATCCATGAGAAGTTGGATAAGCATGCCTCCTTAATTCAAACATTAGTAAATCTTGATCTGCCAAAAACTATTACTAATCACGGCAGCAGATTATACAAGTTGGAGCATCTTGACCTTGAACGACAAGTATCTCAGGTAATCAACGAACAGGTAGCTGAAGCTATCAGCATTGCTCTTGAAGCTCCCCTCAGATCAAGATTCAAAGACCTACCCATCAATGATATGAAGGTAATTCTGCAGAACAGCATGTATCAACAGGGTCAACATACAGGACATGATGCTCATGTCAAACTGTATGAAGCATTAGAGGCCTCCATAAAACGAGATGACGCTGAGGAACACGCCAGAGACATGGAAATTGAAAGAATAAGAAAACAGAGGCGTCAGGGTCATCCCAGGCCACCATCTGGATCACCTCCTCAACCACCTCCACCTCCACCACCTGCTGGGGCATCTGGTCCATCAGGCACTCCTTCTCTGCCTGGTGGGTCTCATGCTCCTAGTGGACCATCACAACCCACCTCATCACCATCCCACAAACAACAAACTGACAAGTCATCCAAGTCAGCACCTTCCAAACAGACAAAACAAGTTAAGTATGCTGCTTGGACTACCATTGACGTTGGTACAACTTCTATTGCATCTCAAGTCAATGATGATCTTGTCTTCAATGAAGCATCTGTCGTTCCTCAGCACTCTGATTCTTCCGATGACGATGAAGATGATGCCTCTACGACTCATATCCCTGGAAGACAGTGGTGGAAATCATTCACCGGAAGTGACTCCAATGATCCACCGCATGTTCTCTTAACCAAGGCTGACAAAGAGACATGGTGGAAACCCGATGACAAGCAATCACAATCACCTGAACCTGACTGGACAATTCCTTCCTCCGATCAGCTAACCAATGACAACAACTGGATCAATGCCATCACCACCAGTTTCGTCCCTCCATCCGAAGACTCTCTACTTTCACAAACTGGTGATATGGGGACATTCATCACGTGGTTCTGTAAGAAGCGTGGTCTATCAAGGCTCACTCAGAAAGACCTGGAAGGTCCGGCTTTCAACATTGTCAAAGCATTTCATCAGGATGTTAATCATCTACAATACCAGATGGAAGAGTGCCACAAAATTTTTAACGACATTGTGGATGAAGGGATCATGAAGTATAACTACAACAATCCACTTCCTTTGGGTAGAACTCCTGGAATTGTTACTATCCAAGCAGAATTCTTCTTCAACAAAGACCTTGAATATCTTAAGCTTGGGAGTAGACAATGCAAGTCGGCCTTGTCCATCACCAAGATGAAAACTGCCCTCTATTCAGATATCGGGTTGGAACAGCTTGTCCCTAACAGCATGTGGAGTACTTAAGAATGTGACTACGACATCTCGGCATCTCTGGGTATTTCTCACTGGTGGCTGAAGAAGCAGTAATTTTACATTGATCATTTTCAAGCTCAAGGTGACCGAAAGTCTGTTCGATCACCACTTCAAATCATCAGTGTGGTTAAGGTACAGATTCATCCCATCTATGGATATGACTACCTTAAGAGTATAACACTCCGTCGAGCTGACTTCAAGGACTACATCATATCCGAAGGTGACTTCAAACACCTTCGCCCTAATGATTTCGAAGATCTGTATCTGCTCCATCTTCAAGGAAAGCTACATCATCTACCATCTCGTAAAAAGAAGTCTCTTGTGTTTGCCGTACTTCACTGGATCAGGGGTATCGTCATTAGATAACGGGTAGAAGACTTCCAGCTTGGCATCGAAAGCTACCAATCTCAACTCAATCTCACGCGACCTCTATGGAATGTCAATAGTCTGGAACGTGTTGCTGACTTTACAGTCATAGAATCTCCTCTGGCTGTAGTATTTCGTGACAAATACAATGTTCCTATGGTTCTGCGCTTCAATGAAATACACATGTTCAGCGACGGTACGTTACGAATGGTTGAAGAGGCGTTGGACTTCAGAGTGAAATAATACCATGTCTATGACCATGGATCTAGATGTTATACCAACCACTGGACTGACAATGACATAACACGGAACAAGAGGTTTTTGGCTGGTATCCGCAAGAGATTGAAGTTGCGAAGAATCTTCCGTAGCTTGGAGTGCTACGTGGGTGGCAGAGTTCGAGCTGGAGACTACTGCCTTCTACAACGCACTGAATGATGTGCTCAGTGGTGGGGTTCAGTGTCATACATGTATTTTGGATGTGGTGATTGTTTTGTTACATATACTGTATTTAGTTTGTGGCTTTCTTCTTGTATCCTTATAACTCTTACTGTTCTCAATCGTATATCCTATCCTATATATATATATATATATATATATATATATATATATATATATATATATATATATATATATATATATATATATTACTAACTTGTATATAGTTATATATGAAACCTAGAAAATCCATAAAAAAAAATTTAAAAATCATACAAAAAAAATACAAAAATATTCCTCTCACGGCATGTCTCTTGTGTAATCAATATTATGTACGTCTCTAGAAATGTCATTTAACAATGACACGGAATCATACATATGCTTGAGCAAGAGTTTTTCGGTTTCAAATAATGTTTCTCTAAAACATGTCGTCTCTAAAATAAAAATTTCTTCAAAAGATGGCTTGTAGTCATTTCAGGCTACAACCCGGACTTCAAAAATATGGTTTGCTATTACTTCAGATAGCAACCCGTTTTTCAAAATGGGAAAACTTGTCGCCAAAAAGACGGTTGTTCCTTTGACCGGGTGAAGTTCATCTGGGCATGTATTACTTTACATCCATGCACCCTCGATCTAATGTACGTTTCAGTGCATTATTTCTTGATAAAGAAGAGAAGTCTTCTTTTTATTGCCAAATACTTTCCCTTCTATGATTTTTCCGGGAAGTATTTATGCAAAACTTGGTGGTACCATGAGATTTTGTTTGGAAATCAATTTGAACTCAAACTTTGATAAAATTTTCACTCAATCAATGACTTTAATATTTTATGTAAATATTTCAGTTTTAACATCCATCATTGATTGAGGGGGAGAGTGATTTCTCAAAATTTTATGTATCATCAAAACTCTCCACACTTTGTACAAAAACCTTGCAACAAAATGATTTGTGATGGTTATGTGTCAGAATGAATACATTTTAAAAGAGTTTTCGTCAAAACTTTGAATCTTTTGTAAACTCTTCGAATCTGAAACATAACAACCTCCCTCACAGATTGAGGGGGAGCATGGAAAAAGTTCCTTTTATCAGAAAATATTAAAAAATTAACCGCATTTCTCTCCCAAACGTTTTCTAACTTATTTAAATCAATTGGGATCCAAAATCTCAAACGATTTGAAATTTTTGATCGGGGGAGAGAATGTGATTTAAATATGAAATCTGATAATCAAATGTGATCTTTTGGACTCAATAAATGTGCATCCACATATGTGCTAAACTCTTTCGAATATCGATGCACATATTGAGGGGGAGCAAAAGGCGTTTGTGGAAGTAATACCTAAGACCGACCAGTTATCTTTGTGCATGGAGTTATAAGGATGGTTAAGGTTAGGTATGAGTTCCCATGATCCAACAGAACCGGAAGGATCTTCCCAGGGACAATCCATAGATAGATTAGAAGTCCTTAGGAATGATCATGAAAAAAGGAGTAAAATGAGAAAGGGAAGAGTGCGGACTGAGATAGAGCTAGGACTGGAACAAACCCAACAAGGTTCTAGTGGTGAAGTCTCGGTAAGCACTGAGGGGGTTGAAGAATTAAAAAGAAATAAAATGAGAAAGGGTGAAATGAAATAGCCCTCTATATATTCAACCTTAGGGCAGAAACCGGTTTCAATTCATAATCTACTAGTGGTTACTAAGGTAACACTAGTATTGAAGACAAGACGTCATGGACCCTGTGACGCACTGCACTAAACTTCCCAACTACTCAAGTTCTCTTAAAAGAGCTTGTTTCATTCTCACGGGGAACCCTGTGTAATGTATCGACCGCTCATTGCGAGCAATGTTGATACCTAAAACAAGAGACACCTCCCCAGTCTCCAGGAGCGGATCAAAACGCACTATTGAGTCTAGAGCCATGAGATCATCCATAAATCACGTTAGGACACACTTCCAATATGCTTATTGTTTCACACTATGTGGAAAGTAAGATAAAATATTTAGAGTCCTACGCATTATCCTTGTGGTATTGCCAGAACATCCGAGTGATATGAAAATATTCACAATGAAGATGGAAATCCTTCTAGAGCGAACATCACTCAAGCTCTTGGTAGGTGACATGTGAGATCCATCTTGGATCAATGATCAAGTGACAACTGGAAAGCAACAATGGTGCGATTCTAACTTGAATCAAACTTGTTCCAGGATATAGATTGACGGATACTTTTGCTAAAACCTTTCAATGTGCTCACAAACTAATTTTTCGAGCACATTGATTGTGTACAATATTTCAAACAAAAATATTTTTTGATGGAAATGTGATTCTAAGCTAAAACCTCTCGTCGTGTCTCAAAAATGTTTATCATATGACACGCGAGTGATTTCTATAAATCAATTTCTCATCAATCCGTGAATGTCAATTCACCGATTCACTCTATCGTGTTGTCTGCTTTGAGACGTTCCGGTATGAGAACATGCTAAGTATGAAGATTCCAAAGTGGATTCTTTGGAAAATTCATCACTACAAGCTGGAAATTCCTGTCAAGGAGAGTCTTCTTTAAAAAAAGACTCTACCTGATCACAAGTCGGTTTTCACAAAACCGGTGGGTAGTTTGTCCTCGCAGAACGAATGACAAAGCCATGTTCGTTCTCTATCTTTATTGCTAACTATTTTATTTCAGGGACACATATTAAGATGGCGTTGATGGCTCCAGTTTCCAGCTGAATCGGGTCAATCCATACCTCATGCTCACATATCCTCTACACTATCAATGAAGATGAGAGACTTGCTACAACAAATGTTGAGAGACTACCAACAACGTTTCCGAAACTCTGATGAAAAAGTCTCCTGATCCACAACTCTAATGCAAAGTCTCCAGATACAGAAGGGTGTGAGCATGATGGTCCTTTAGTCACTACATCACATGAAAGCAATACTACTATGGACGAGCTTGGAGATTTACTTTGGCTGATGATCTCAAAGAAGCTCAAAGATCGTACATCACAAAGGAATTCATATCACAAGTTTGTTTGCTTGAAGTACAAAGTGTGAAGTAAAGTGAAGAATCAGATCCTACGAGCTACAGAGACGAAAGAATGCTTAAAGACCAAAGAGCTTAATTTCAAAGGTGACCTCACTTAGGGGGAGATTGTTAGGAATACAAATATTCCTGTAAAAGTCTCGGTCACCTGATTATTGTAATAGCATTAAGTTAACTCGTAGTTAGTTTATTTATAAGTTAGGTAGTATTAGTTTTAGTAACACAGTGGAAGAAGGACAGGTCTTCACCCACTGTATGCCTGATCCACAGCCCGGGTGTGGGCGTTTATGTTGTAAGTATAAATACCCCTCTCCACATGTGGAGAGGTTTGAACCTTCACTTAATCTCAATCTAATATTCTCATTTTCTCTCAAGGTTCCACTCTCCCTCTCTTTCTTTAATTCCAACGCCACACACAAACCTCAAGCAATCATGTTTCCAACTTAATTAGTATTCTACATAAGTCATGTAAAGAGATACATACAAAACATGATTACTATGAAGACAAGCATTAAGTAAAACATGTTGACATATAGCAAATAAGAGCATGTATCATGGGCATAAAGCAGTATCTTTCTAATGAACATGCATCCAATAATTAAGCAAGCAGGCACTAAGCATTTAAGAGAGCATCAAGACATTTAAACAAGTTTCACAAGAACAAGTTTTTGTTTTCAAATATCAAGCCCATATATACAAGTAATCTAGGTTTGTCAAGGAAAATCCTAATTACTATTTGTTTAAAGTCCAATCCTAACGGGAGACGAAGATCATCGATGTAAAATGTCTTTAGTCAAATGTAGGAATGACAATTTTTCATGTTAGAGAATGGATATGAGATTATTACTAGCGTTGCTCAATTAAGGCTAAATACGACCATTTTTTAAGGTTTACCACAAACCCAACTTCTCTCCCAGAAGCAATTCAACCGTTAGGTTAAATTGAATTTCTAGTGCAATCGGTTCTCCAGTAGCCATTCTCATATTAGAATAATTGGAATTCCTATACTTTCCCATCGGGGTTTTCCAAAGATGATATTGGCCAATTCCGCTAGAACATATCCTAATATAACTCAACTATCAATATATTAAAAGTCGGTTAATAAAAACGACATGTCTTACACAACATCCTAACAAAGGCAAGTGTGGTATTTAAATCCCGTGTTTTGGTTTCAAGAATACTCCATAGTAAATCTTGAGAAAGAGAGTCTAATAAAGATTACTTACCTTAATTGATCTTGTAATCTTTTACTTTATATTATTGAGAGAAAACATATTGTATCATTATGCTTATTTAAGATAATAACCTTTTCACTCTTATGAGTTACAATGAGAACAAGTATTTTAGTTATAATGTGATTTACAAATTTTACTTGTTTATGTAGTGACACACGTTGTATAAATTATCCATTTGAGATACATGTTATCTTCTTGAAGATAGATGATGTATTATATGTGATGTTCTTACTTGACATGTGATTTTGAGTCTTGACTCGTTCATGAGCGAATGCTACATATGTTGTATGTTTGCTCGTGTTTGGTTTTTCGGAAATGACACATTTACAAATTGCATTGCAATGTAAATTGCTTGAATATTTCGGATGAAACATCCAAGTCGTCAACCCTACTTCGTTGTGTATTTTAATCATTTTTTAGATATATTAGTCTTAATGATTGGAACACAACCTTTGGACAAGAAGACTCAATATGACATCATCAACACAAGTGTGAGTTATGATCCGATGCATATTCTTTTTGTCTTGATAAGGACATCATTATTTTCATACCAATCGAGTGTGATTGAGTATGTAGGT
This sequence comes from Artemisia argyi, assembly GCA_030686995.1. Lineage (NCBI taxonomy): Eukaryota > Viridiplantae > Streptophyta > Magnoliopsida > Asterales > Asteraceae > Artemisia > Artemisia argyi. Next base: position 75,437,879 of record CM060702.1, on the reverse strand, counting down.
TCAAGATGATATGTTATGTTATATCTTGAAGCTAAACAAATAATGACTCCAATTTCATTTCCACACTCAAAAACTTGTCAATTAGATTTGATAATAATATCAATCATATTTTAAATAATGAATTGATATAAGCTCGAAATCTTTCTTGACCCTCACAACCACTCTTTTTAATAAAGAAAGATAAGTAAAGATTTATGGAATGTGCTCCATCAAATTTAATACTTTTATATGTGTGAGGTTACTAATAATTAAATGTTAACTTAATGATTCAAGATAGTAATTTATTATGTGTGTGAAGACTATTTATTATTACGTATAATATGCATAGTTTTTGACATTACATAAATATAAAAATAATTATCCTAATCATTTTTATAATACACAAAAAAAAATAGTTTATGACTACATGTTTGAAAAAATTAGTGTGTGTTTAAATACATGCAAGGTTAAAAATACATTTTCTTTTACTTAAATACTAATATATTATTATAAACCTTTATCTTGTTTAGGCAACCCATGGCTACTCAAGATAAGTGCATGTAATGTTTTAGAAATCATGTTGAAGAAGTGTTAAATATCTTAAGGTGACACATTTTAACACTTGAACCTTTGGAGAGATAATTGTGTAAAACAATTATTTTAGACAAACATGATTAATCAACTTAGTCTACATATCTAAGTGATTTACTAAAACATTATAACATAAGCAAGCAATCAAAAGCACATAATCATTTAGCTTAGCACACACAAAGATATTCGTAATCATTTTGTATGTTAGATACAACAATGTATACATAGCTTGATTTAGTTTTAAACCAAAATAGTTTTCCTCCCAATTTTAAAAATTTAGACAAGATTGATATTTTGAAAAGATAAAGACTTAATTTTTCAAAGATTCATTTACTAAAAGTGTCCTACACGAAAGTAAGAGTAAGATGCAAGTTTTACGTTAAAACGTGACATACGATTTTGACTACTATGTAGTGTTTTACATTATCGACTTAATTAAGGTTGGAATCAATCCTTGCAAGTATTTTTAATTGAAAGTACATTCAATTACCTTTAAAATGGCGGGTGGCACGACTCCTACGGACTTACGGTTGATTTTGTATGAATTTTCAAAGTTTGAAAATATTTAGGTGGAGGTCCCTTAAATACCAGACGGTCCCTTAGTAATAAAGGACCGCCAATAGATAAAGGACCGCCACCAGTAAGCAAAAAACACATTTTCGTGTAAAAATTCATTTTCTTCAAGCTATGATACGAAATGCATTTAACCAACAAAACTAGTACGAATCAAAGCATTTAGCACAAGTTTAGCAACTAAACACTTTTCATATTTAATCCGTCTTAATGAGAAATTTGATACATGGACCGCACTCTATTTTAAAAACCATTTGTTATGAAAACTAGAGCGACCTGGCTCTGATACTAATTATATAAACGTAGAGGGGGGGTGAATACGTTCCTCTTTGAAACTTAAAATGTTTTGTATCAAATTTCCGATCAAGCGTGACTCAATATGAATAGTGGTTAAGTCACTCATAACAAGCAATCACATAAGCATGACACAAGGTTTAAACGTTTCTAGGCTAATTCTGATTGCAATGTGGACAGTCCTTTAAATACACTGACGATCCCTTAAATGTTTGGGGATCGTCCCTGTATAACGGACCGCCGCCAGAGGGCAAGTCTATCTTGACTGATTAAGTTTTCTTATGTTTTGTGTTTCTAAGTTAACTAGTTGATATCACAAGCATATACACATCAAGCCACATAAACATAAATGTAATGCAAGTATAGAAAGCAAAGAGAAAGGAAGAAAAAACGCAAACCGGACACGATGATTTATAGTGGTTCGGCATGAAGCACCTCTTCGTTCTACTCCACTCCCCAAGTACCACACTCGAGAGTGTCCTCACTAATCAACACGCTCCTTTAGGGCGGAACAAACCTTACACTAGCTTACACCAAGTTTACCGACACTAAGCGGAATGTCGAGTTCTAATCCTAGCTAGAACCAATCTATACCAAGGCCCACGTGGCCACACGAACAAGCACTCTTGTCCCCCTTAGATCGACACACAATCTAAACCTTCACACGAACGAGCACTCCCGTTCACTTGAATCTTCACACTAAGACACACTTGGATCTTCTCCCAATCCAAGCCTTCATAGGAAACACACTTAGATCATCACCCAATCCAAGCCTTCACACTCCAACTCAACTAACTCCTAGCCTACACACTAGGACACCTGATGAGTGCTCAAACACTCATCATTTTTGGTCAATCTGAACTGCAAAAACATACAAAGCACTCAGAAATGCATCAAAATACAAAAAATATTCCAAAATTGTGTTTTATATGTTTTAGATGCAAAATGAGTAAAAACAGATGAAGAACGTACAAAGTTTGCATAATTGGCAGTTTCAGTCCCCCAACTTTCAAAAATTGGCAAAATTAGTCCCTGAGCATTTATTTTGAAATAAAAGTCAACCCAAGTCCCTTAAAAATCAAAATTTATCAAAAATGATCTTTGGGTGAAAGTTTTGGAAATTTTACAAGTTTGGTCCTTGTACTTTGAATCTTGGCAGTTTTGGCCCCCGGGAATTCTAATTTTGAAAAAAAAATCATTTAAGGTCCTTGGATAATTGAAATATGGCAAAAACAACCCTTGGAATAATATTGGAGTTGTTGGCAGAATTGGTCCCTCCATTTTGGATAATTACATTTATGGTCCTTGTGATATCTAATAAACCTAATGGACCCTTTTGCTATCTTTATCCAATCCCAAGTCCAAACAAAACACCCCTGATCCATGTAACACTTAACCTAATCCCTAATCCAGCCCACACCCTACTACCCTTGGCCCAATCACCTCCCAGGCCCAAACACAACCAAAATAAACACCCTGTTTATTATCTCCCCTAGTCAACACCTTCTTTGACCATCCACCTTATCCCTCCAACTTGTAACCTGCAAACACCCTTACACAATCAACCTCCCCCTCCTCTGCCCCTCTTCCCATACCATGTTCTCCTCCACCTTACAATAAACCCTAAATCATAATTAATGCCCTTAAAACTTTCCAAGTTACCTTCCCAGTTGATAACTCTTTTTCTCGCCAAAAATCTTTAAACGGCTTAGATGAGTTTCCAGCATCCAATGGTTCAGAATTAAAGTGGGAATGACAAAGAAACCCCCAAGGAGCTATAAAAGTCAAGAGAAAAAGGAAGAAAGATATATAGTTAGTAAGCAGTAGTGTAACTATAGTATAGCTTAGTGTTGTTTTAAATCTCTATTGTCAATTGTATCTTTTTAAGCTTTCAATTGTTGTATTAAGTTTCATTAGTGTAATTTGAACCTATTTCAAGCATTAATTCCAAGTTTCCCTTATTAATTCAGTTTTTACCACTTTGAGTGAGAATTTCGTTTTGACTTTTATGTTGTTAAAAGTTGTCAATTCCTGTTTCCTAGGACTCATTCAAGCTTACTAAGAAGCTTTTTAAAGCTTGGAAAGCATTTAGGACAGTTTAGGTAAGTAACTCAAAAATGAAAAAAAAAATCAAAATAAATAGGTTTAAATTCAAAAATTAGTGTACAAGATGATACAAGTCAGAGCAGGGTTGATTTTTCGATTGCCATTTGGTTTAGAGCTCCATGGGGAGCATTAGGATGGTGGTTTAAGGTTCTTGGTTCTCAACTGCTTGACATTGGATCATTTGTAAGGCGTTTTTCCTATTTACTTTTGCATAATCAGTGATTGAGGGTTATGATATTTACTTGTTGTTTATTTTCATTTATTTGTGTTCATTTAAGCTTATTTATGTTAGTATAAGCTCACTTGTCAGTTTCATGCACTAGAATTCCATTTTGCTTCATAAAATTGTCAATAGCAGTTTTAAAGGTAGTGTTTGGATCAGATTGATTTGCTGTGTTTCATGGTGTCTTTGCTGTTTATCTTGGTTCATACATGTTACTTTAGGTTATCTTAGGTCAATGAATACATAAAATCCAGGTCTCCTTAGTTAAAAGTCAAAATCACCATTTCACCCACCCATTTTGTTAACTTTGTGAATTTTTGGACTCCACAAGCATTCAAATCAGTCAATAGTTAGCTTAAGGTGTGCTATTTCATTGCATTTAGGCATATTACAACATAATCACTCATCTAGGGTAGTTAGAATCTCATGTAAGTCAACTTAGTAGTTTATATCTAAAAAGTCAAATTTTCATTTTCTCAATTTTTCCAAATGTTGTGGGATTTTTAGTGAATTTTCTGTTTGGAACTAGGCCTTGAAACTTTTTTCTATTTGTAGCCCCCCAGCTAAACTCTTGAATCCTACTTCCATCATATTTTTGTGATTTTTCCTATGAGTTCCATGAAACCTCAAAGTGAGCTGCAGGGGTGTTTGGTTCAATGAAGTTTTCTGTGTTCAAGGTGAATTTAGCAAGTATAAATCACTTAGGCAACTTTTATTAGGTTATATTAGTGTAGGTAAAACATAAAAACCAGTAGTCATTTGTCAAAAAGTCAAAATTCATTTCTAATTTCATATCAGTTAATTAACAGTTAGTGTTTTTAGGTTCTAATTCTCATCATATCATTGCGTATCTAGGTAACTTAGCTTATTTCAGTCCCAATATAGCTTAATATAACATATTATATCATTAGAATCAGTTTATAAGTCATAAAAGTCAAAAGTGTCCAATTTCTTAAAAAGTCAAAATTGCACTTCTTTGTAGAAAGTCAAATTTTCCAGGAATTTTGTAGAATTTTCTGTTAAGTTTTAGGCTTTGAAAATTCTTGGGTGTAAAGTATACCAGCTAAACTCTGAAATCCCATTGGCACTATATTTTTGTAATTTTTTCTGTGGGCCTCACAACCCCCAAAACAGGGCTGCAGGCCCCTGCTGCACCAGCAAATCACCCCACTGCCACCACTTTGGTGGGTTCCACAGGCTACCTCAGTGGGCCCCACAACCTCCCCCTTGGTTATTTGGACTCACAAGCTGGTCACCTTTCCAGTGGTACCAAGAATTTGAGCTTAAACACCCTTGTGGGCCCCCTAGATCAGCCACAACTTTGTCCCATTTTCTGTGTGTAATCAAGGAATTCAAGTGCTTATTTTTTCTTATTGGCTTATTCATTGGTACCATTTGGTTGTTTTAGCTTCATATCAGTTCACTTAACTTGTTTGCACTTAATTTCACCTCTGTGGACCCCACAAAAGCTTATTTTTAGCTTAAGTCAACAGAAGTCAACTGTTTTAGCTTTATGTGTCCATTTTGCTTATTTTTAAGCTTGGGAAAAGGTGTCTTCACTAAAGTTCTTAGTTTTAAGTAGTAAAATAGATTTCAAAAAGAAAATCCAGAAAAAACCAATTTAAAATTGAGTGATAGTTTCTATTTAATATTAATTATCTTTTTAATTTTCCTTTTTAGCTTTTTATTAAGTAATTTGCAATTTTATATTTTTCTTAATTTTCTTTTATGTTAAAGTATTTTTAGTAATTTTTCCAGAATTTTATCTTGTCATTTAGTACTTATTAGATTTAATATTAGTTTTATTAATAATTAATTAATATTAAAGTGTTAAATAGCATAATTAGTTTTTATCAAGTAAAACTTAGTTTTTATATTTTTCCTAGCTTTTATATGTTATAAAATAATTTTAGGAATTTTTCTAGAATTTTTACTGTTCATCTTTTAGTTTTTATACTTTAATTAGTTTAGTTAGTTATTAATTAATATTTAGAATAATAATTAGTAAAATAGTCTAAAAATAATTTTTATAAACTTTTTATGATTTTTTTAGGATTCCTGTGATGGTTAATTAGTTTTATAAAAATTTTCCTAATTATCTAAGTCACTTTAGTATTTTTAATAATTTTAATTAGGAATTAATATTAAATTAGTAATTAATTAATATAAAATCCACAAAAAGACAAAAGACATATTTTTAATTTTAAAATTTGTTTTTAGTTATTTTATAATTTTAGAAATTTAATTTTCATTTTTCTAGTATTAAAATAATATTATATTGTATTTAAGTTATTTAAATATTAATAATTAGTATTAAATAGTATTTAATTAATATTAAATAATTAAATAGTATAAAAATTAATTTTCTTTTTCTAAAAATTTTATTTCATCCTTTAGCTTGTAAAAACGTCATTTTCACCCCCTGAGGGTTTTCAGATTTCAGTTTTCACTTTTTATTTTGTACGTTCACGTAAATTTTAATTGAACGTACACGTTTTTTGGTTTTAAACGTTTCTGGTTTTTCCAATTTCACAATCTTGTTAATCAGTAGTGTAACCAATCACACCCCCTTTCCTTTCCGAATTCACCCGATCACAAACCCGTTTCATTACCATCCACACCTCGTCGGGACATAACGACCCGGGGAAACCCTATACTTCCACGGAGATTGACTCTAGGCTGTTTGACTATGTTGACCACACCTGTGGTTGACTTTGTGTTGGGTTTTGAGTTTTGCTGCTGAGTGAAACTGCTGCTATGATGAAACTGTTGCTAGTGAAACTGACTCTGCTGTTGATGACAAAGTGCTGCTAAGGAAAATGCTGCTGAAGGAAACTACTGCTAATGTGATAAGCATGTATTCGTAGTAGATAATTATAGAATAGATTGTATGTATATCTTATACGTCTAGAATATTCTTATCTTGCATAGAAAGTTATTGTAAACCTAGTAGGACTCCTTGGCCTATAAAAGGAGGATCCTAGGGTTAGATTGAGTACGTATTGTTTAGTTTTCGTTTACACTTCAAGGTTGTAAAACCCTAGCATTGTCGAGTACTCGTATTAATAATATTGAAGTGTTGACAGTGAATTGTTCTTCTTAAGTTAAGCTTTTACATTCCGCATTCAAGCTTAAGTGTTTACTTTAAGTCAACTTCTATATAAGATCGTTTGCTCAACTGGGATCAACAAGTGGTATCAGAGCTTGTGATCTAGAAGTTGTAATCAAGACGAATCTGTTCTTTGCAAGTTTGCTGTTCCTAATCAACTGCTAAAGATGGGTGATGACACACATATGGTGACGGCTTCAAAGGTACCCATGCTCAATCCTGGAGAGTATGAACTGTGGAAGATGAGAATCCGACAATACATTCGCATGATTGACTATAACATGTGGAATGTTATCATGAATGGTGACTCTTTACCAAAGAAGGGTACTGATGGTAAAGAGATACCAATCAAGACTGCTGAAGATAACTCAGTGAGGAAGATGGAGATCAAGGCACACAGTATTCTCTTAATGGGAATACCTAATGAATTTCAGTTGGACTTTGATAGCTGTGAGACTGCTAAAGAATTAATGGATGCTATTGAATTCAGGTTTGGAGGGAATGATGCTACCAAGAAGTCAAGGAAAAACATGTTGAAGCATCAGTTTGAGAACTTTACTGCTGAAAGTGGAGAGAAGATTAATGGCACCTACAACAGGCTCAATCAACTTGTCAGTCATTTAAAGCTTGTTGGCTATGTGGTTCCACAAAAAGATGTAAATCTCAAGTTTCTCAGAAGTCTTGCACCTGAATGGAGTATGCACAATGTTGTTTGGAGGAATAAGCCTGACTTTGAAACTATGAAGTTGGAAAGTCTCTATAACAACTTAAGAGTGTATGAACCAGAGTTATCTACTTCATCTACTTCTGGTTCACAAAATCTTGCCTTTGTATCTTCAAAGTCAAAGGGGTCTAAAGAATCTCACTCTGCTGCTTACGGAGTATCTACTGCTGATGGATCTGCTGCTAGTTCTAATGATAACAATTCCACCAGTGATATGGCTTTATGTGCATTCTTGGCTGATCTAACTACAAGTATAAGGTCACAGGCACTTAATCAAGATCTGGATCACCTTGATCAAGATGATCTTGAAGAAATGGATCTTAAATGGCAAATGGCCATGTTGACCTTGAGGGCTAGAAAATTCTAGAAGAGAACTGGAAGAGAGGTCAAGTATAGACCTAAAGAAAATGTTGGATTTGATAAGTCAAAGATAGAGTGCTACAACTGCAACAGAAAAGGTCACTTTGCCAGAGAATGTAGAGCTCCAAAGAAAAATGGTGAAGCATCAAAGAAGACTGAAGTGACAAAAAATACTACTACTGCATTGGTGTCTTGTGATGGATTGGGAGACTATGATTGGAGTGATTTGGCTGATGAAGAACCAAATTATTCCTTGGTGTCTCAAGTCAAGCCTGAAGTGCATAATTTTGCACTTATGGCTTATTCATCATCATCTTCTGGTTCTAACTCTGAGGTATCTAATGATTCTGATTTATCTGTGTGTTCTTTTAAGTCTTGTGCTGACACTGTAGAAGAACTTAAGTCTAGGAATGAGAGTTTAATTAGAGAAGTTGAAAACCTAAAACTTGATAACCTAGGTTACAAAGTAGGTATTCAAAATGTTGAAAGAAGACTTGAGTACTTAAAAGAGTGTGAGCTAGAGTATGTAGATAGAATTAACCAACAAGATGTTGAAATATTTAAGAAAAACAGTGATATTGAGTTTCTTAAAAATAAATTAGAAGAAGCAGAAAGAGATAGGGATGCAGCTCTTTCTGAAAAAGAAAACCATATAGTAAGAGTAAACAAACAACAATATGCTTCTGACTTGGTTAATAAATCTATTGAGAGCACCATCATGAGGAAAGGCAGTGGGATAGGTTATAAAGAAGTTGCTCCTCCTGCTAAAAGTGCTTTTGCTCCACCAGGAAAAGAGTTGTCCTTTATTAGTGAGCTTAATATTGAAAAACCAATAGGTGAGTCTAGTACATGTGTCTCAGAAACACCTAAGGTAGAGGACAGAAAATTTCCTGATGCTCCAATCATTGAAGATTGGTACTCAGACAGTGATGAGGAACAAGAAAAGGTTGAACTAAAACAAAGTGTAGAAAAGGAAGAAATTCTTGCTAAAGATGAACCTAAAATTGAACAGGTGAAGTTTGTGAGACCTGTGTTAGGTAAGGGTATCTCTAGGAGATTGGTTGAATATAATGAGATTTCTAGAGGTAGAATGAATGGTTTCAATAATAAGCCTAGGGGAAATCAGAGAAATTTTAATAACCTAGTTTCAAACAAATTAGGTAGTGAGTTTCAATTGAAGAAAAAGGCTTGTTATAAGTGTGGTAGCTTTGAACATTTGATTAATAGTTGTCCTGACCACAAGAAACCTATTTGGAATCAATACACTAGGGTGAATCACAAATATGTTAATCAGAATACTCACCCTCATCCTAATAGAAACATGATTCCTAGGGCTGTGTTGTTAAGATCTGGTGCAACTAGATCCATTTATGCTACTAAATCAAATGGTGTTTTTAAAACCACAACTGGTTCTGTTGCTGGCTCTACTGCTAGCAAGCACTCTGCTGCTAGTAAGCATTCTGCTGCTAGTAAGCAATCTGCTGCTAGTACAAAACTTTCTACTTCTGGGCCAAAAGTTTTATCAAATACAGTTGTTGGAAATCATTTTTATGTTGTTAAGGCCCAGTTTGTTGGGTTTGGAAACCAAAATCAAATGTTACAAACAATGTTTCCAAAACCAATAGTGCATCAAGTGATTTAAAGAAATTTAACTATGTTGATGCACAAGGCAGATCCAAGTCAGTAATGGCTTGGGTCCCCAAGAGAAACTAATTTCTCTATTTTCATGTGCAGGGTAATCTACTGGATGATCTTAAAGATATGGTTATAGTTGATAGTGGATGCTCTGGACATATGACAGGGGATGAGTCTCAGCTTGAAGATTTTGAGGCTTTTGAAGGTGGTTATGTTGCTTTTGGGAATGATCCAAAAGGTGGAAAGATTGTTGGTAGAGGCACTTTAAGAACTGGTAATTTGGACTTTGAGAAGGTGTTTCTTGTGAAAGGGCTTAAGTTTAACCTCTTTAGTTGTTTCACAAATGTGTGACAAAAGGAATTTTGTTCTTTTTACAGACACTGAATGTATGATCCTTTCTCCTGATTTTCAGTTGCCAAATGATAAATTTGTGCTATTGAAGGTCCCTAGAAACGAAAATATATACAGTGACCATATTAAGAACATAGTTCTCAAAAGAGCTTTAACTTGTCTGATTGCAAAAGCCACTGTTGATGAGTCCAAATTATGGCATAGAAGACTTGGGCATCTGAACTACAAGACAATGAACAATTGGTGAAAGGAAACCTTGTGAGAGGCATGCCTACAAAGTTGTTTGAAAATTGTGAGACTTGTATTGCTTGTCAGAAGGGAAAACAACATAGAGTCTCATTCAAGTCTAAGACAGTGAACACAAATATAGTGCCCTTGCATTTGCTACACATGGATTTATTTGGGCCTGTTTTTGTGAAAAGTTTAAACAAGAAATCATATTGCCTAGTTGTCACAGATGACTACAGCAGGTTTACTTGGGTGTTTTTCTTAGCCACTAAAGATGAAACCCCAGAAATTCTTAAGGAATTTATCACAAGAGTTGAAAACCTACACAACCACAGAGTGAAGATTATAAGATGTGACAATGGTACTGAGTTCAAGAATAGTGTGATGAACCAATTCTGTGTGGGAAAAGGTATTTTAAGACAGTACAGTGTTGCAAGAACTCCACAACAGAATGGTGTAGCAGAGAGAAGAAATAGGACACTTATTGAGGCTGCAAGAACAATGTTATCTGATTCACAATTACCTATACCTTTTTGGGCTGAAGCTGTAAACACTGCATGTTTTGTGCAAAACAGAAGTAAGGTAGTGAAGCCTCACAATAAAACTCCATATGAGCTTTTTCATGGGAAGAAACCAATGATTAATTTTCTCAAGCCATTTGGATGTCCTGTCACTATTTTGAACACTAAAGATCAGTTAGACAAGTTTGAAGAGAAAGCTGATGAAGGAAATTTGGTTGGTTACTCTGTAAATAGTAAAGCTTTCAGGGTATATAACAAGAGAACCTAACACGTGGAGGAGAATTTGCATATCAAGTTTAGTGAGAACACATCTAATGCTGCAGGAAAAGGACCTGAATGGATGTTTGATGTTGACATCCTGACCAAGACAATGAATTATGTACCTGTTATTGCTAGTGTTGACACTAACAAACCACAAGAAGACATTGTTTTGATTGAGAAATAGAAGGTTGGTCCTACTTTCATACCTTTACAGCAAGATCAAGATACACAAGAAGATGATGTTCCTCCAGAGAAACCTAAGGAAGCTCAAGCAGATGTTGAAACTCCTATTGATGCAGAAAAGATACCAAATGAAGATCCAAAAGTAGTTGTTACTGACTCTCCTACAAGGCCAGACGACTCTACTACTAACTCAGAAGACTCTACTGCTAGACCAAAACAAGCAACTACTACTTCAATCTATTCTGCTGCCAAGCCTTCTCACTCTGCTTCTACATCACAGTTTCCTTCTTTGGACAATCAGGGTAGATCTTTTAATGATCCAAACTATCCTGATGATCCAAATATGCCTCCTCTAGAGAATATCTATGATGACACAGATGATGAAGCTCTTGATGGTAAATTATTTGGAGCTGAAGTAGACTATACTAATTTGGAACTCAATATTCCTGTTAGTCCCACTACTACTACAAGAGTTCACAAGAATCATCCAAAAGAACAAATTCTAAGTGATCCTCAATCATCTGTACAAACAAGGAAAATGACTAAAGAGCTCAAAGATCTTCAACATCAAAGTTTCTTTGCAAGATCTCTGCATCAAAGAAACAGTCATAAAGATCTACAAAATTGCTTGTTTGCCTGTTTTCTATCTCAAATTGAACCCAAGAATACTTACAAAGCCCAACAAGAAGCTAGTTGGGTGGAAGCAATGCAAGATGAGCTTCTGCAATTCAAACTACAAGAGGTATGGACTTTGGTTGATTTGCCAAATGGAAAAAGAGTTATTGGTACTAAATGGGTTTTCAGATGTAAAAGAGATGAAAGAGGGATAGTCATCAGAAATAAAGCTAGGTTAGTAGCTCAAGGATACACACAACAAGAGGGACTTGACTATGATGAGGTATTTGCACCAGTGGCAAGAATAGAAGCCATTAGACTATTCTTGGCTTATGCTTCATTCAAAGATTTTGTAGTGTATCATATGGATATAAAGAGTGCTTTCCTTTATGGGACAGAAGTTTATGTGTCTCAACCACCATGTTTTGAGGACCCTGATTATCCTGACAAAGTTTACAAGGTGAATAGAGCAATGTATGTACTACATCAAGCTCCCAGAGCTTGGTATGATACCTTGTCAACATATTTGTTAGACTCTGGGTTCAGTAGAGGAAAGATTGACAAGACCTTGTTTCTCAAAAGACAAAAGGATGATATTTTGCTGGTTCAAATCTATGTTGATGACATCATCTTTGGTTCTACAAACAGGGCAATATGTGTTGATTTTGAGAAGCTTATGAAGGATAAGTTTGCAATGAATTCAATGGGAGAACTCAACTTCTTCTTGGGACTACAAGTGGTTCAAAAGAAAGATGGCATATTTATCAGTCAGGATAAGTATGTTAATGACATTTTGAAGAAGTTTGGATTTGAAGATGCTAAGCCTGCTAAGACAACCATGGATACCAACAAACCTTTGTTGAAGGATGAAAATGGAAATGAAGTAGATGTTCATTTGTACAGGTCCATGATTGGCTCATTGATGTATCTTACTGCATCAACGCCTGATATTATGTTTGCTGTATGTGCCTGTGCAAGATTCCAAGTATGTCCCAAAGAATCACATCTCAATGCAGTGAAGAGGATTTTTAGGTATCTAAGGCATCAACCTAAATTGGGCCTATGGTATCCTAAGGATTCACCTTTTGATTTGGTGGCATATTCAGACAGTGACTATACTGGTGCTTGCTTGGATAGAAAGTCTACAACTGGAGGTTGTCAATTTCTTGGAAACAGATTGGTGTCATGGCAATGCAAGAAACAGACAGTGGTTACAAATTCTACAACTGAAGCTGAGTATGTGGCTGCTTCAAGTTGCTGTGGTCAAGTGCTATGGATGCAAAACCAACTACTAGATTATGGGTACAATTTCATGAACACCAAAATTCATATTGATAACAACAGCACACTTTGCATAATTAAAAATGTTGTTTTTCATTCTAAAACAAAACATATTGAGATAAGACATCATTTCATAAGGGATTTCTATGAAAAGAAGTTAATTCAAATTGTAAAAATTCATACTGATAACAATGTTGCTAATCTTCTCACTAAACACTTTGATGTGGGAAGATTTCAATTCTTAATTGCAAACATTGGTATGATTAATCTTTGAAAAACTTATCTCTTATTGTTTTTGTAAAAAGTGTAAAGTTCTTGTGCTGGTTGTTAATCTGTTTCTGCTGCTTCTTAAGAAGCAAATGCTTAAGTTGTCATGTACTCTGCTGCTATTTTACTCTACTGCTAGTATGTCTTCTTGTATACTTTGTGGTGGTTGGACTAACATTTTGCAGGATAAGCTAAAAGTTGAATGATTTGCAAGATTCTTAAAACAGAAATTCAAAAGCTTTCATTCATCATTCAAATAGAGTACATCCAACAAAAGTACATTCACATCAAGTTCAGAAATAACAAAAGACTGCTACATCACAAACTAATATAAAAAGACTTAAACATCAAATTTTAGGGCATGGAAGCCCAAGTACAATCTCTCTCTCCTTTGGCAGAGGAGGGTTTGCCTTTCTTGCCTTAGTAGATGTCTTGGGTCTTGGCCTTGAATATGATGGTCTTTCTAGAGTGGATGATGGATTGTGATGTGGCTCATCCTCATCTGATGATGTGTAGATGAAGGGGGAAACAAGCTCCTTGGGAGATGGTGGTCTGATAGGGATCCAAGCAGGGTCTTCTGATGATTCTGAAGATGATGGAGACTTGGGATACATCACCTCCTTACCCCTCGAAGTGCTTGGGGTTTGATTCAAATGTAGGAGATCTTTGAAGACAGGAAGATCATGCTTCCTTTTTCTGGCTTGCTCCTTGGTTCTACAACCATTGTGAGGAGGACGGAAGGGAGGGACATATGTTTCAAATGGTGAATCATCCTCAGAAGAAGAATCGGATGAGAGGTTGATAATTTCGGGTGAAGATTTCATGGTTATTGATGATTTGATTTGGGTGATTGGATGATTTGATTGCATGGTTGGCGTTTCTGATTGTAATTAGGGTTTGATTGTGGTGAATTAGGGAAAATATTTTGTCCGGTTTTATAGGGATTACGGAGTATCAAGCTGTAACACCCCTAAAATATCACAGCGGAAGCTAGTGTCACTGGGGTATTACTTCATAGCACAAAGTATAAGTTATAGAAAACGTACTCTAAATGAGACGTTTTGAAAATTTTCCATTCGATAAATAATATCAGAGTTATAACAAGAGGTCCCAAAATATAATATTACATAATTGTTTTACAAAAGTTTTATCGAATGGTGAATACAATGCATCCCAGTCTTCAAAACAAGCCATGCGACTCTAATGCTCCAATCCAAAGTTATGTCTTACGAAACCTGAGAATAAACATGCTAAAAGTGTCAACACAAAGGTTGAGTGAGTTCATAGGTTTTAGTAAAAGTAACAACAGTGTGGACCACAAGATTTCAACAACAACCGTAATTCAAATATGTTCATGTATTCCTATTGCACTAAGCTCATGAAACCGAAACCTTGATAGTTAGTTATGTATTACCCCAACCAGGTGCTTTGCCTTACACCTGTACGACATCAAATGAAATGCGTCCGTTTTCTTGTTGGAGCGACCAACACGGACGGGGGAGTTTACCCCCAATAGATCTATTCACAGCGTTGGCGCTTACTCTCATAAGAGTAACTAACGGTTCATGATTGTGGGGATTTTATGGCAAATAAAGCAACTTAGGCAATCAACAAATGTTTAATGTACTTGTGTCCATATGTAAAACAACAATGAGTTTAAGTATAAATGAGCATGTATTCTTCCCCAAAGAAATTCAAAACAAGTAAAAGTGGGGCCATGAACTCACCGTATAGAATAGCAATAGGTTTCGACGAGATTATGTGCATAACTAGAAGTCGCGAGCTTTAACGACGACCTAAAAATATAATAGTCGCATCTTAGAATATATAACGAGAAAATACTCTTATAAAAGTATTTATATACTTTTGACATTGTACATATTTTTGTAAGTTTACAAAAATATGAGAGTTGAGTTTTTATCAAAAATAGTAACAAGCCCTATTGATAGGCTACCATAAGGTCAGGTTTATATCACTTTCAATATTTCACATATTCCGTAAATTATTATGTTTAAGTCATGTTTAAACTTATGTATAGGTAAATGAGTCATTTTTCCGACAGTGAGTCCTACCACTTCGGTTTTATATAACCGTGATCAAATGGTTCCCATTTATACTTAATGGTCATGGTTCCCATTTATACTTAATGGTCGTGTTTCGGTTTCTAGATATATAGTTATCCCGACTTGATCAATACACTATTTCAATCATGTAAACCAGTTTAACTTGATTCTTATTATGTCCTTAGAGTAGTATGTAAATGTATAATCAATTTCTAGTGGTCCATAGTTTTAATTTTATCATAGCACAAGTCAAATTACAATTTCAATTTCCTAGTTCAATGCAGAAAGTTTGGCAGTACACTGCAGTCCCACGGAAATGACCATAAGTAGAGTTCTACAACCCCGATTGAGGTGAGGTTTTCGGCTACGTTTAAGTCTAGATGTTACCTATATTTCATAAAACTGGGCCGAGCTCTAGAATTGAGAAGAACCATGAGCTTTTTCTAAATGAAATCTGGTGTGCAGATTTTGACACCTTTCGCCATTTTGGCTCTCATTTACTCATCGGAATGAGTTATGAGGTGCGCCACCCGGCGAAACGACCACAAGACATAGCTCTATCACCCAATCTAATTACCTCAGGTCCATAACTTACTGATTTGTGCAGACTTTCCAATCTTTGGGGCTGTGTCAGAATTCATATTCACAAAAACTACTTAGGGCTTGTTTGGACTTGTTTTCATAATTAAAACTTTATGTACAATGCCAAATACTTATAAAATCACTATTACCTCATGAAAATACTTAGAAGTTCAGTAGTCTATTACATCCAAATTGAAAGAAAACATGGAAATAAACAAAACCTTACAAGGATGATGATGCTATTTACAAGAATAACAACTAACAATCAAACTTAACCCTCCTAGTCTTTAATCCTTGTCTTCAATCTTTACCCAAGTCTTGATTTCAACCATATATAAACCTTGTAAGAACCCTTCTACCTCAGCCCCTAAACCTTTGTATATCTCCAAATTCAACCATGGGATCATCAAAACAATACTTGGACTTGTTGTAACACCTTGAACCTTCAATCTTTCATGTATAAATTTGCAGCTAAAATCAAAGGGATATGGTGTTTGTTGTTACTTAGACTCACGACAACAAGGGAAGGGCAAGGTGAGATTAGAGGATTTTCTTGATAAGTTTGCATGTATAAATGAATAATTTAGATTATAAATTATTAATGAAAGACAAGGTTTAGGAAAATAAAACACGTGTACATGTTTACTATAGAGGAACGCCACCTATGTTGTGAGGTGGTGAATTTGCTAAGTATTAAGATAATATTTGTACAATACTTGAGCTACGGGGTGTAGTTTGGTCCCGGTAATTACTAATATTAAGCCCTTAAGTTACGAAACTTAAAATCAGGTAACTTAAAAATATAATACTTATGAAAATGTCAAAACTTATCAATATACTACAACTAAGTATATTAGATGGGTGATAAGTGTAATAGAGTGCGTAAACGTTGATAAAACCTAATAACGTAGGTTCAAATATTACTTAGAGAGTATAAAGTTTATGTCAAAATGACAATAGTCCATATAAAATGTGACTATTGGTAAGAATAGAGTATAATTGAACACATACTCTTCATAGCCTTGGGTTGGTCACGAGGAAAGTTTAAACGATTAAACTTGCGTGATTAGTTATAAAAGTAATTTAAATATTAAAAGTAATATTATATGATTTAAAAAAAATAATCAAATCAATTTGCTTGATGAGTTTATTGTTGTGTCGATACGCGTTGTATGCAATTTCTACATTTTGCGAGATATCGTCTTGTTAAATAGACAAAGGTTCCGTTCAAAAAAAATAAAAAATAAAAAAAAATAGACAAAGGTTAGAGAAAATGTTCAGAGAGTAATAATTCAAAGTAGATTGAATTATTTAACTTGGAAAAATTTACCGGTTAACTACCGGTTACAATAATTGCTTTTACGTTACGGTAAAAGTCAAAATAGTCAAAAGTCAAAGTCAAAGGGCAAAATAGTCAGTTTTTCTTATGAAAATTTATGGGTTGCTACACAAGCGCATTAATTGTTGTGGGTTATTGACTTTTTGACCAAGTTTGATTAGTCAACTCTGCTGCTGGCTTATTTTCACTTTGCTGCTAGTTGTTTCATTCTGGATGACATGGTTATGCTGCTACGGTTGTAAGTGAGAGGGTGGTATGTGTAACTTCTACCAATCAGTTTAAAACCTAATTAATCTTCATAATTGGTTTTTACACGCTCCAAATTGAAGTTATCACAAACCCTAACACTCCATTATTGTCAAAATCAATTATCCCCAATTTCTCTAAACCCTAATTCATGGATTGTGTACATACCTGGGCAGAGCAACACAATAGTGTGGTTGTTTTGGATGTAGAGTTGGTTCCTGAAAGGCTCACAGATATGGTCAAATTTTTGAATTCTACTTCTCTTAGGTATGCACTCACTGTGAATCCTACTATATTTGTTTCCTACATCAAACAGTTTTGGCTTACTGCTAAAGTCAAAACTATGAATGAGGAAAATATGTCAGCGCTTTAGAAGATGGGCAAAAGGTTCGTATAACTGAATCATCTATAAGGGAATCTCTTCTCTTAAATGATGAAACAGAGACTACTTGTGTTGCTAATTCTGCTATTTTTGCTGGTTTAAAAACTTTGGGGTATGAGGGCAAGCATACAAATTTAAAATTTCAAAAGGCTCTCCTCTGTCCTCAATATAAGTTTTTGGTACACATTCTCCTTCATTGTTTGAGTCCTAAAACTTCTGGGTGGCATGAGTTTAGTACTACTATTGCTTCTGCAATGGTATGCTTAAGCACAGGTCAACCATTTAATTTTTCAAATATGATCTTGGAGGGGATTGTTAAAAGTGTTAAAGAGTCTGGTTCTTATTTGCTTTATCCAATATTTATCAAGCTCTTTATTGTTGACCAACTTACAGATTTTAGATCCCATGCTGGCTATTATGAAGCTCCAAAATTGGTTTCAAAAACTTTTACTTTCTTGGTTAAGCATGGAAAAGGTTTTTCAGGCACACATACAAATCTTACACCTTCAATGGTGCAACTTGTGCAAAGTATTCAGGGTGAATGATCAGGAAATCCCACTGATTCCCATCACACACCCAATTTTTCTGCATCTACTACACAACCCAAAATACACTACACCCGTAGGAAAACCAAAAAGAACACTGATCTACCTCAGGATGGTGTTAGTATGGCTGTACCAGATGAGGCTGTCCCAGTTGATGGAGGGGACATGTTGGTGAGGGCTGTCACTACTGCTTCTAGCTTAGCAGCAGAGCAGGATAGTGATAACATAAATAAGACCCAAACCAAGACAACATCTAGAGAAAAGGATTCTTTTGAATCTACTTCTCAAGATGGTAACCCTAGCCAAATGGAAAACATAGGGGGCTCAGATGATCAAACTAGGTTTGATACTGAGTTTATGTCCCAAGATTCACCTCTCGGACCAGGTTACACAGGTCGAAGTGATGAGGACAGGCAAGTGACAAATGCATTGACGGAAAATCTTGTACATGATGACAATATCCATGATTCACCTCTAGGACCAGGTAACACAGGTCGAAGTGATGAGACTACTATGCAACTCATTAAGGAATTGACGGTTACTTGTACCAATCTGGGGTTGAAGTGTACTACTTTGGAAGATAAAGTTCTTACTCTGTCTACAGTTGCTGATGGCCAAGCCAAGCTTATTTCCAAATTGAAGAAATAGATTAAGAACTTGAAGAAATCAAGATCTTCAACCTCATTGAAAAGACTAAAGAAAGTGGGCGCTTCTCAAGTTATCAGTTCACCTGAACTATCTACTCATTTGGAAGAGGATGCTTCCAAACAGGGGAGGAATGAAGATGTCATGGGTTCAAGGGAGGCAAATTTGAAGAGGGTTGAAAGTGCTCAGGTTATGAATGAAGAAATGGTTTCAGGGGAGGTTCCAGAGATTGGAGACATGGATGTAGAAAGTCCTCAGGATGCTAAAAATTTTGTGATTGCTGATCAATCAGGGAATGAGGTTGTTATGCAAGAGGTGATTGCTACTCAAGAAAAGGTGGTGGAAAAACTCAAGACTTTGGAGCCTGAGCAATTAGTGAAGGCAACAGGGTTGATGGGTGAAGCTTTAATGACTTTGGGAGATTCAATGGTGAAAGAGCTTGAAAATGATGCTATTGCTGACAAGACTAATGACTCTACTGCTACTCATGACTCTACTGCTAAGGATCTTGTTGATCCTGCTACTAGTGGAAAAGTGAATTCTACTGATGCACAAGACTCTTCTGCTGGGTCTAGTGATAATGCTGCTGCTGAGGCAATGGTTTTGTTAAGTAAGAAGACTACAGAAGTTCCATCTGAATCATCTTCAAAACATACACCACTACCAACACAATCACTACCATAACAACCAACAACAACAATCACATCATCAACACCAAGTTTACCTCTAAAAGGAGTTATAATCAGAGAACCTGCTGCTCAACCAAAGAAGATTGTATCATCATCTACTGATAAAGGTAAGGGAAAGCAAGTTGAAGAACCTCAATGGATGTATAAGGGGTTTGACTACTCTGTAATACCTTTTCATATGTGGCCTAAGGAATTACAAGTTAAACATGACTCAGCTGCTGCATTGAAAGAACAAGAGTTGATTGATCAAGAAGAACAGCAGTTGGCTCAGAAGGAAAAGGAAAGGATTGAAAAGGAAATAGAAGATTTAAGGAGGTATGAGGAATGGGTTGATGAGAAGATAAGAATGGCGGCAGATATTGAACTCAACAAGATTATCAAAATTGAAGAAAATGAAGTTCCAACTTTTGATGTGAGAACTTGGGTAAGGGAGTTCACTGCTAAGAAAAAGAAAGAAGATGCTGCTACTAGAAAGAAGAAAAAGATACTTAGAGGTCCAACTCCATTGCAACAAAGAAAAGAGCAAGAAAAATACCTGAAGAATATGAAGGGATGGAAATTGGTGCAGTTAAAACCTAAGTCTGATAAAGAGGTTTATGACTTGTATCAAGTGGCTAAGAGACAAACAGATACCTTCTATCCTATGGGTTGTGCTGAAGACTTGGAACATATTGCTCAGATGAATAAAAAGTTGGTACCTGAAAAAGTGGCTGAAGTAGAGCATGTTCAAGAAGCAGATGTTGTTAAGCAGCTTGATGTTAATGCAGATATGACTACTTCTTCTGTGCAAAGTGGTAAAAGGAAGAGTGTGGTTCATAAATCATTTGCAAAGAAGAAGAGGAAAACAGGGGAAGAAAGCAGTTCTAAGCCAAAAGGAGATGATTTTAAGAATGATTGTGATCATATTCCTCCTGAACATCTAAAGGAACAATTGAAGGTTTACACTATGGTTGGCAAGATGGAAGATCCTGAAGTAGTTGATGCCATACCAATAGGAATCAAATATCCTATTATCAAAGTAACTACAGGATATGATACTAACATTGGAGCATTTCATGATGTTGAGAGATCTGATGGTAAGACTCACAGGTTTCTTAGATTTCAACAGATGTTATACTACTTTGATAGAGAGGATATTGATGACTTGTGGAAGTTATACAAAGCAAAGTTTGGAGCTGAGAAGTTTGATGGTAAAAAGTATGAGAAAGATCAAGTTGATCATATCATAACTATCTCTGATAATGTTCTGTGGAGAGCTCTAAAACTTATGTATGAACCTTCAATGGATGATTCTGAGTGGACAGAAATAGTACAATACAAAGTAAGAAAATGGAGACTCTTTCAAGATTCTGGAGTTCATATGCTAGAAATTGGACCAATTACTTTGTATATGCTAGCTGAAAAGGATTACCCAGTGGTAAGATACTGGAATACTGTCAATCAGATGGTTAATGGTGCTGGATTACTCAACTTGCAGAAAGACTATGATACTGATGATCAGGCATTCAATTTGCTGTCAAAGTATAAGAAGATACTTGATCAACAGACATCTCAAGAATTAAGTGTTTGGAAGCATCCTCCTGGTGTTTAATTGTGCTTTGAAGAAACTTAATTATTTAGAAATAAATATTAAGTTTAGGGGAGGATTGTTGGGTTTTGAGTTTTGCTGCTGAGTGAAACTACTGCTATGATGAAACTGCTGCTAGTGAAACTGACTCTGCTGCTGATGACAAAGTGCTGCTAAGGAAAATGCTGCTGAAGGAAACTACTGCTAATGTGATAAGCATGTATTCGTAGTAGATAATTATAGAATAGATTGTATGTATATCTTATACGTCTAGAATATTCTTATCTTGCATAGAAAGTTATTGTAAACCTAGTAGGACTTCTTGGCCTATAAAAGGAGGATCCTAGGGTTAGATTGAGTACGTATTGTTTAGTTTTCGTTTACACTTCAAGGTTGTAAAACCCTAGCATTGTCGAGTGCTCGTATTAATAATATTGAAGTGTTGATAGTGAATTGTTCTTCTTAAGTTAAGCTTTTACATTCCGCATTCAAGCTTAAGTGTTTACTTTAAGTCAACTTCTATATAAGATCGTTTGCTCAACTGGGATCAACACTTTGGTTAACTATTTGGAGCCAATCAACACCACACACCATACAACAATTACATGACCTAATCTAGTTACAAGACTTCTTGGATCTACATCACCATCCAAGTTCACACAAATAACCCCATCATCGACTCACACACAAGTCGGAAACATTGACAATATTTATAGAACCTATCACCGTAACACTTGTTACGTTTGTGTTTGGACACCTATAACATCTCGAATCTTTATCTATGTCGAAAGTTCTTTTCTTACCCATGAGATAGAGGAAATCATAACACTAGTTGGTGTGCGGACTCAATAACACTTTGATTCTTGACAACTTCAAGTGTTCTTCTCTTGCACATGATGTAGTGGATGACAGGATCACTTATAAACACATACCAAAGAGTTATAGAGATCAAATATTGAAAAGCAAAGACTAGGAAATTTTTGTGCAAAGAGGATTGGATTTTCTGATGAAAATGGGTCAGTATTTATAGCAAACACGAGAAGCCAGGGACGGTCCCTTAAACCTTGCACGGTACCTTATCAATAAGGGACCGTCACCTATTTAAGGGACCTTCCCGACAATTTTTGTCCTTTTGTGGTGCATTGTTACCTTGTGAAATTTTATCTGATTTGGGCGAGAAATAAGGACGTTTGGACAATTTGAAATTCAAATTTCAAATTTATTTTTCTTATTAAACATTTCTTTATAAATAAAAAAATAATTTTTCTAGTTTATTTTTGTAAAAAAATGGTTTGTCACATTTATAAAATGAAGATTTAAAGACAAAAATATTTTCTTTGATCATTTAAGAAAGTTGGTAAAGTGTGTTTGTACATACGTGAAGTGATGTCGAGAGACGTTGATGTGTGAACGAGTAACTTGTGCATTTTATGTTATGTATTACAAGTTACCCGTTTGTCATCATTAAAACATGAAGACATTGTATAGATAAAATGTCGTAACGTTTGCACTAACACACGTAAACCCGTATGATCCTACCAGTTTACACGCGATCTTGATAGCCTTGGTTAGGATTAACATGGTATCGGAGCGGGTTTGATTCTCAGACCTAGGTGGCTACGTTAAACCGCTTTTTCTAAGTCACCCCGTCAAACCCTAATACTTTTTTCTTTTCTTTTCGGTCCCTTCCTTTGTGCATACGTATTTTTTTTTAATAAAGCCAACAATTGTTGACTTTTTTGTGGCTAAATATCAATTAGTTTTTAATCAAGTTACGAAATATTAGTCGATATCCTTATGGATCAAGATATGCACAAGAGTTGGATAAGCACAAGAGTATTAGTAGTAATCTTGATGTAATTTGCATAATTTGTGGGTGATTTCCATTTTCCCAAAATAGCTCAATTATAGGCTATATGTATCTTAGTACTTTGTATGGAATACACAAGACAATTGTCCATTCAATATGGTATCACAACCACTTCCTATCCCCTCCTAATTTCTCTCCCATATTACACGCCTCTCCTCCTCCTCCTCCTCCATTCCAACCGTATAATAAATAAACCTTAACCCTAAAATCGGCATCCATGGCCGTTGATGACAAATAAATCATACCCCTACTACCTTCAACAGCAGCTCTTCCTCACCAACAATTCTCATGGCCAATCACCAAACCGTACCCAAAGGTAACACCCATTCTCAGTCTACCAAATCTTCCAATATTCCTCACTCATGTAATCATTCTAATAAGGGTTCATACAAGTTCGGTGACCGTTGTAAATTTATACATGATCACCGAAATCGATCAGGACTGACCAACGTAAATAAAAGTGGGCGACATACTGGACAAATGCCATATACTCAGAATACAGTTTGTGGGGTAGCACCTGGTTACTATAACTCATGTATGGCACAACCTTATTCACAGCCCAATATAATCCCTCATCCAGCCCAAGCACAAAATATCCCACAAGCCCACTTAACACCACAATACCAATAGCAACCCATCTTACCACATGCCCAATACCAAGTCCAACAGACCCCTTACCACTACAACGCCCAGCAGCCCTTGTATGCAGCCCAACACCAAACAAGAACTCATCATTCCAATGGTATTTTAGGACCTGCTCCAACAGTGTACGCTTCACAAGCTACTACACTCCCTAGTGCATTGAGCACTATGACTTTACAAGACCCGACATGGAACATGGACACAGGTGCTTCTTCTCATTTAAATTCTAAAGCAAGTAATTTAAGTACAACTTTTAATAAACGCTTATTCCCATCTGTGCACATTGGTGACGGAAATTCTATTCCCGTTACTAACACTGGACATAGCGGTATTCCATCTACTCATCACCCACTTCATCTTCATAATGTTCTTGTCACCCCCAATATTATTAAAAATCTCATTTCTGTGCATCAATTAACTAGAGATAATAATTGTACTGTCGAATTTGACGTTTTTGGTTTTTCTGTGAAGGACTTCTGGCCTCGTCATATCCTCCTTCGATGTGATAGTTCAGGAGATCTCTATCCCGTTACCAAGACGTCATTTACACCTACCGCTCTTCTCTCAACAAGCTCCTCCACGTGGCATCAACGCCTCAGTCATCATGGTGACGAAGTGCTCCGGTCTCTTGTTTCTCGTCAATTTATTTCATGTAATAAAGAAAAGTCTCCACATTTATGTCATGCATGCCAACTTGGCAAACATGTGAAGTTTTCTTTTCATAGTTCCAATTCTCTTGTTGAACCTATTTTGATATTATTCATTCCGATTTATGGACATCTCCAATCATTTGTAAAGGTGGTTTTAAATACTACGTCTTATTTCTTGATCATTTTTCTCATTATTTGTGGATTTACCCTCTTCGTAATAAATCTGACATGCTTGACAAATTTTTACATTTTCGTGATTATGTTAAGAACCAATTTAAGTGCGAAATAAAAAGTTTCCAATGTGATCATGGTGGTGAGTTCGACAATAACCGCTTACATACCCTTTTTGCTAACCACGGTATACAATTTAGAATTTCTTGGCCAAAAACTTCTCAACAAAATGGCAAGGTGGGACGCATGATCCGAACCATAAACAATGTCATTCGTACACTTTTATTTCAAGCTCACCTACCCCCCACATTTTAGGTTGAGGCCCTACATATGGCCACTTATCTCCTCAACCTTTTACCCTCTACCACCATCAACAATGAAATCCCCTACACAAGTCTTTTCCACAAAGCCCCCGACTACTCTAACTTACGTATATTTGGGTGTCTATGCTACCCTCACCTTCACTCCCCTCACAAACTTGCCCCACGCGCAACACCATGTATTTTCTTGGGATATCCCGCCTATCACCGTGATTTTCAATGCCTAGACCTTGAAACAAATAAAATTTTACTTTCCCAACACGTCACCTTTGACGAAACCCAATTTCCTTACCGCTCAATGACACCCGAATCTCCACCTTCCTACACATCTTTAGAATCTTCACCATCCCCTCTACTTACCCAAATCTTTACTAACCCCCCAACACCAAATCCAGTTCAAGAAGTACCTAATACCCACCCTGAGCCCACTACATCAAATACTCACATGAACTTACCTAGCAGCCCACTACCCTCACCTCAACAACAACCCAACAGTCCACCAACCGCAGCCCAAAATCAATCATCACCAACACAACAACCTCCTATGAACACAACCATTCCCGAAGCCTTGGTCTGACCCACATAACCTCCCACCGAACCACCCCAGACTCACCGCATGGTCACTAGGTCTCAATCAGGCACTGTCAAACCCATTAAACGTCTCTCGCCTTATACTTCTTCAATCTCGCCCTTACCTAAATCTCCCTTTCTCGCTCTTCAAAACCCTCATTGGAATAATGCTATGTATGATGAATATAATGCGTTAGTTAAAAATGGTACTTGGATTCTGGTTCCACGGCCCTCTAGTGTTAATTTGGTGAGATCTTTGTGGTTGTTTAAGCATAAATTTCATGCTAACGGGACTTTGAGCCATTATAAGGCTCGTTTGGTTGCCAATGGCAGCAGTCAGCAGCTTGGTATTGATTGAAATGAGACCTTTAGTCCGGTTGTCAAACCGGCTACCATTCGCACCGTTCTTAGTCTTGCAGTATCTCGCAAGTGGCCTATCCATCAGCTTGACATTAAGAATGCCTTTCTTAACGGGGATTTATTTGAAACCATATACATGCACCAACCGCTGGGATTTGTTGTAACACCCCCAATTCATGGATGCAGCGGAATTCAAACTGGGTGTTACTCGACGGCACAATAGTCACAATAATAGAAAACGAACTCTAATTGAGTCGTTTTTGAAAGATTTATCATTCAAATTATATAAATTTCAGAGATTACAAAATGAGGTCCCAGATGGTTCCATGTTTACAATTTACATTAAATGAGTTTTTGAATGATAATAAAATTTAAAGCCCTCTTGAATATCCGTGCTCCTCTGTGCCAGCCTCGTTCATTATGGACCTGAAATACATGCTTAAAACAGTCAACACAAAGGTTGAGTGGAATTCGTAGAGTTTGTAGTTAAATCGTTGAACACAATAATCGTAGTGTGAGCTATAGACTCACACTCATAGTTAAAAAACAAAATCGTTATTATTGCACTAAGCTCATGCAACCAAAGCATTAACATCAAACCAAAAATTGGCATTATAGAAGCCCTACCAAGGTAATATTGCCATTATACCTCAAAATCTCAAATATAGTGCATTTGTTTGAACTCATAGTTGTTCAACACAAATGGGATTCGTCAATCCCAATAGATCTATTCACAATATTTGTGCTCACTAAGTAACGATTGCCATGTTCGAAGTCCCTATATCATGAACCATTAGTCACTAGCTTTCTAAGAGAAAGGAAAGTAACTAGTAAGGAAAGGACTTTGATTGACAAGCTTCTCTTCACTTTAGCAATCCTTCTACTCTTGTATTCTTGAAGGATTTGTGATCTTTGATAAACCGAGGTTATTTGAAGATTATAACTACGTCTTTTTGGAGACTTTAAAGTTATAACAACTTTTCTTAGAAAATTTCCAAGATCAAAGATCAAACACTAGTTTTCTTTCAAAAACTAGTTAACTTTCTTACAAAATATAAGAAAAGTGCCTTAGGGTTTTAGGACTTTGATAGATAAAGAGAGGAGGGTGCAAGGAATTTCATGTGTTTAGCTTGGTATTTATAGGGTAGGAAAAATAGTTAACCATATATTGGGTTAGAATTTAACCATGGTTAGTTAAGACACTTGTAATGATCTAAAGGATCAATGGTCAAGATCAAGCCACACCAAGGTGACTCCCCCCCCCCTATTGGCGGTTTCATGAAGCTAAGGAGGGTGAGGTGTGCCTTGGTTGATAATATCCAAGATTTTTGGTTAGTTTTGACTCCGGGAAATGCCAATCGTAAATGATTAAGCCTCAAAACGTAAAACCGGGTATCGTAAAAATGTGGAACTTGAAAGTATGGTTAAACATGTCAATATACTCCATAATAAAATATAAAATGAGTGGTAGGTTCCATTGGGGTGGTAAAACCCTGCTAAAACTGGAAACACGGGTCTAAAAAGCGTAATACGTAAAATGTACGAATATTGTGTAAAATTGAGAAAAGTAAAATGTTACTTTTCTAATAGGATAAAAATGATTTAAAACAAGTTATTGTAAATGATTGTTAAGTTAAGTTATTTAAACAAGTAAACTAGTGACTTTCTTGGTATAATCTGATCAAAATGGTAAAATTATGATATTGGATCATTACATATTGTAGTAGAGGACCTAACAAGGAAACCATAGCAATTTGAACCACCTAAAATGAGTATACGAGTCAAAAGTTATGACCATTTGAAGTTACCAAAACTTTGCGGCAAAACTGTCAAAATAGTTTCTGTGACAGAACATAAAACACGCAAAAAGAGGCTTTTCTGGTCCGTTTCATGAAAAAGTTAAAGCACAAAAGTTTTCCGGAATCACGTTTTCTTCAAAAACTCATGAGCACGTCTCCAGAAAACCAATAACGAATGAGATTTTTCTCAGTCTCTTAATAGCTATTTACATATATATAAGTCACTATATAATGGTTATGTTTTAATAAGACCAAGAGGTCTTATGACCTAGATTCAAGACCACAACCATGGCTAAAGCCGAGGTTGAGTCTCAACACCATGGAACAATGACCAAAGGTCATGGCAAGGCCATGACTAAATGACCATATAAACTTACTTAGGCGAAAACATGAGCTAAAGTATTGGCGATAACTTGAACATACAATTTGGATCTACTTCATCTAAAGAACCATGAGATATTACAAGTATTTGTCATACAAGTTATAAGAAACTTACCCTAATAACAATCTTCATGTAAAGATAAACTATCCTAAGTTTATTCAAATATTAGACATGTAACTTTTCGGATCAAAACTTATATATATATATTTTATCAACTACTACAATAGTAAGGAGCCTCATGTGAGGAGTTCATTATGTAAGCCGTCAAGATGGGTTGTGGATTTACGAATTAAAGTGTCCTGGCTCCTCGAACATTTACTAACATGACTTTTGAATTATGTCGGCCCGAACGGTAGTAAACGATATATAAACTATACATGTTTCATGAACCATTTCTTTTCAAAGACTTACACTATACATCGTACCACATCATGGACTAAATGCAAGACATACATATATAGGCAATTCTTCATATTCTTTACTCCAATCCTAAGTCGCAACATTCTATTACAGGTTGCTCGTAGAAACCTTCGCGATTCGACCATCACATTCACTACTTACTACATAACTTAAGGTGAGTTCGTAGCCCCACTTTCTATTGTTTAACTATTTTACAAACCCATAGGGGGGATACATGCTATTATTTTTCTACTCGAACACAATGCTTTCTACTGTATGCTACCCGACTATGTTTTATTGTTACTAAGTAACGATTGCCATGTTCGAAGTCCCTATATCATGAACCATTAGTCACTAGCTATAGTGAGCGCGAATATTGTGAATAGATGATGAGGCGAAAAATGATCCGTTTTTAGGGGGTCATTTAAGCCCGAATCCGACTTTATTTGATCAAATATTGCCCTAAATCGTTCCTTTTGTGATTTTAGGTGTTTGGAGAGTGAATTCTGGAAAAGAAGCCATTTTGGACGTTTTTGGAGCATAAAAGTGAAGAAAACGGCAAAGTATCAATTTTCCATGCTGAAGACACTAGGTGACGGCGTCAAGAGTTACACCCTGACGGCGTCAGACATCAAGAATAAAACACCGTAGTTGATGACGGCGTCAAAATCCATCCTGACGGCGTCAAAGTCCCAAGAATAAAATACCGTAGGTGGTGACGGCATCACATAGGCCGTCATAAGTAGATCAAGGCCGTCCGAGGAAGTATTTGGCGGCGAGGTGACGGCGTCACATGCTTGTCTTGACGCCGTGTAACACCCCGCCTTATAGACCACAATATTGTCCGCTTTGCCCGAAGGCTCACGGCTTTGCTTTTGTGGCCCTCATGTGAAGACTTCCCGGCAGGTCACCCAAGCCAGTACTACTCTCACATGAGCACGCTTAACCGTATGGCCGATTAACCGTTCCACCACAAAACGCGTTGTGTCATATAAGGCGAATGTTAACATATATGTCCCAGCATCACTCCAAGCCGTTCGGGATGTGGGGCAAACTTCATCGGGGATAATGAATCCCTACGGGGGGTGAATGTAATACCCCAGGCAAATCCCACATCGGCTGTGACTTGGAGTGATGCTGGGACATATATGTTAACATTCGCCTTATATGACACAACGCGTTTTGTGGTGGAACGGTTAATTGGCCATACGGTTAAGCGTGCTCATGTGAGAGTAGTACTGGCTTGGGTGACCTGCCGGGAAGTCTTCACATGAGGGCCAAAAAAGCAAAGCCGTGAGCCTTCGGGCAAAGCGGACAATATTGTGGTCTATAAGGCGGGGTGTTACAGATTAATGTAATACCCCAGGCAAATCCCACATTGGCTGTGACTTGGAGTGATGCTGGGACATATATGTTAACATTCGCCTTATATGAAACAACACGTTTTGTTGTGGAACGGTTAATCGGCCATACGGTTAAGTGTGCTCATGTGAGAGTAGTACTGGCTTGGGTGACCTGCCGGGAAGTCTTCACATGAGGGCCACAAGAACAAAGCCGTGAGCCTTCGGGCAAAGCGGACAATATTGTGGTCTATAAGGCGGGGTGTTACAGATGGTATCAGAGCCACTCCAAGCCGTTCGGGATGTGGGGCAAACTTCATCGGGGACGATGAATCCCTACGGGGGGTGAATGTAATACTCTAGGCAAATCCCACATTGGCTGTGACTTGGAGTGATGCTGGGACATATATGTTAACATTCGCCTTATATGAAACAACACGTTTTGCGGTGGAACGGTTAATCGGCCATACGGTTAAGCGTGCTCATGTGAGAGTAGTACTGGCTTGGGTGACCTGCCGGGAAGTCTTCATATGAGTGCCACAAGAACAAAGCCGTGAGCCTTCGGGCAAAGCGGACAATATTGTGGTCTATAAGGCGGGGTGTTACACGCCGTCAGCCCAGTTTTCCTATATATAGTTTTCTAGTTTGTACATTAAAAAGAGAGAAGTTTTGGTGAAACCCTAAAGACGAATTTGGTGCCTCTTTTACAGGTTTTTCAAGGGTTCCAAACCCTTGATACCTTGCATTGTAATTGAGATAAGTGTTCTTCTAATTCAATCAATATGTCTATGTGTTGGTTGTTTATATCTTGTTCTTGTCTCAATTCAATTATGCTAGGCTAGATCTCTCTTGTGTTTGCTTAGATCTAATGAAACCTAGATGTTGATTATGTGTTGATTACTTGTTTATTCTTGTTCTTGGATGAATGATTTATATGTTAGGCTTAAGAAAACTGGCAGATCTCCATATGGTAACATGCTTGAACGTCTTAAGAAACATGAACCGAGGCGTACTAGGTCTTTATTGGTTGTATTTAATGCATGAGCCACTGTTTACAATCCCTATAGTTGTGCTGGGTCATGGTGTAGGATGAGATAAGAGCTCATAGAGTTGGGGAGTTATGTATGCCACCCCACGAATGGTATTAAGGAATACAATCCGTCATCCATACAAGTATAACAAGTAATTAACGTGTAAAAGATATCTAGGGAGTAGTGAAGTCTAAGTAAACACAATTTCTCCAATTACTGCTCACAACCTTAGTATAATTAGTTTGTTTTCACTTTCAGTATTTTATTTTGATTATATATTAGCTTTGGGTTAGTTGACTAGCAACTAATTCCGCCCACTCCTTCAAAAACCGAGATTTTACTTGCTTTCATAAAAATATAAAAATACAAAAATAATCATCCCTCACCTCTAGAACTAGTAATTAGGCTTTCTAATCCTAGCGACACTATTCCTAAGCTGAACGATCAATCCCCCGGTACTTGTCACTATACTATACTACAACGATCAGGTACACTGCCTGGTGGGGGTTGTAAGCTTCTCGAGATCCCTCGAGAGGTAAAGCAAGGTGCGATTCTCACGCATCAAGTTTTTGGCGCCGCAGCCTGGGGAATAGTTATTGTCTAGGTTAGAATTTCTTTTTATTAGGTCTACTTGCTAGATTCCTTTCTAGTAAGATTTTATTTTTATTTTCTAGGTTTTCTTTAGTCTATCTTTTTCTTTGTGTGTTTGTTCGTAATTTCCATTGACTCTTCCGTTCACCATTATGGAGTACGCGAATCCACCATACCACCAACCACAAAGGCCATTCTACCCTATTGACATCTCGAATTTCAAACAATATCGAGATGAACCCATATATGATGCATGGACTCGTTTTAAAATTTTACTTCGAAAATTCCCTCATCATAGTTTCTCTTTAGCATCCTTAACCGAAACCTTTTACTATCGTGTCAACCGATGTGACCAAATGCGCATCGATGATTTTGCCAATGGGGGCCCTAGGGAATTAAATGATGAAGAAGCATGGGATACGATAGAAAACTGTGCCCAATATTATTATAGAGTAGACAACCCAACAAACAACATCACAAATCAATCAAAAACAAGTTTGATGGAGCAAACAGGAAGTTTATCTGGGGATGATTACTTAGGGATACCTGTGTGGATGTTACCTAAAGCCATAGTACAAAGCAAACACATAGGTAATCTAGATAAAATGGAGGATGAGGTAAATAACGTAAGCCCACCAAGTACCCCACAAATCCTACCATCATTTGAGGCACACACACCGCCCATGACTTACCCGGAAGAAGTAGAGGAGACTATAGGAATCCCAACGGAGGTAGAACCCTTGGACCAAGCACCACTAGAGGATATAGGTTTGAACACTTGTAGTGATAACCTTACTCTTAGTTCTAGGGAAGTTCCTAGTTTTGATAAACCGGAGCCTCAACCAAAACCGTTACCTACTCTTCCATCCTTGGATGAAAATTTAGGAATTGAAATAGGCCCCGATCCACCCATCAAACCATATAGACCGGGTAGTCTTAGGATAAAGGTAGTGGGCTCTAAGCCTTGTAGAGAGGAAATCAATATAAGAGTGGAAAACGACCTTACATGCTTACATCACCCATTCATGATTGATCACAAAACACATTATGGGTTTAAACCGGGTTTATTAGGTCAAGATGGATTCCTAACTAGGAGTCTCTCGAAATTGATAGAAGATGATCCCTTTCTAAGAGAAAATCTTAATTCATCCACTAACCCAATTAAATTAGGTAAGGCTATGATGATAGGATCCCGCATCTTTGAGCATACAATTCATCCACCACTCTTTCCTCATATGTCATACTTCCACCCTAAGGGTGTGTATCGCTACTTCCACCCACACTTAATCCTAGGTGTAGGGAAAACCTCCCTTCTTTCCGTGAAATAAGGGTAGAGTCAGGCTCGTGACTCAAACAAAAACAAGCGCTTGTTGGGAGGCAACCCAAGCTTTATTTTGTTTGTTTGTTTGATTGTTTATTTTGTTTGTTTGTTATTTGCTTCCGTATGCATGTTTAATTTTTATCGTTGGTTGATCATGTTTCTCAATTAAAATGTGGAAATACTTTATTATGTTGTTTGGCCTAGTCTTAACTTCAACCTAAAGGTATTTTTGCAAAAGATAAGTGTAAGGGGAAACCCCAAATATGTTTTCAAGAAACACCCCGATCATGATTCTCCACAATATTAAATGAACATGTATATTCGTATTTGTTAGAGTCAAATGCTTCTATTGAGTCATAATGAAGTTTTGCAGGATTTTCCAGGAAGTAGGACGAAGTTTTTCCAGAAATTTTCCGGAAACTTAACATAAGAATTTCTGCAGGTCCATTCTGACGGCGTCAGGAGTTTACTCTTGACGGTGTCAGGAGTTAAAAATCTGGAAATTTTACCGGTTTTGTTTTTCTAACGGAGTCTTATGGTTTTTGTGAATTATTAAGTTTTATAATCTCCAGGAAATCTGCAAACTTCATTCCACAAGCATTATATCTTATCTTTGTTTTCTAGGATTTAGTAACTTATATAGGATGCCGCCGATTTTACGCGAGGTTGTCTTGTCTATGTTGTCAAGATTTACAGGTTATTTTTGACAAGAAGATGATTTATATTCTGGAAGGGGAGCTTTGATTGTTCGTTTTCTTGGAAGAAGATTTAACCTGGTCAACCTAAAATCCATACCGAGCGAATCAGGGGAGTATTTGATTTCATTCTCTTTACTTTTTCACTTTTACATTCTTTACTTGAACATTAGGGACAATGTTCATCTTAAGTGTAAGGGGAGGGTAAAAAGATGATACCTTACATATGCACTTTCGCTTGAGTTTGTTTTGTTTGATAGTAGATGTGTAATAAAACTACGAGAAATACTTGTTAGTGTAATTTTAGCGCCAAATTTAAAATTTTTTACAACATTTAGGAGTGAAACTTTAGCCATAGCAAGCGTCTCATGGATAGGAGATTGTATGACTAGCACATAACCGTACTTTCAGAAAAATTTTCCACCTAAATATGTGAGGTTTGCCTTTAGATTTGATAGGAAAAGCATTTATTATTAGTGCTTATGAGTGTACCGGTAGCATTTAGATTCTAGAACTTGCGTTAGTGATGCATCCCGAGACCGCTAGTGAGACTACATTCGTGTGGTAGGATTTACTACATGATAAGAGGCATTAGGATCACCCTTGTCATGAGGGCCACAAGAACAAAGCCGTGAGCCTTCGGGCAAAGCGGACAATATTGTGGTCTATAAGACGGGGTGTTACAGATGGTATCAGAGCCACTCCAAGCCGTTCGGGATGTGGGGCAAACTTCATCGGGGACGATGAATCCCTACGGGGGTGAATGTAATACCCCAGGCAAATCCCACATTGGCTGTGACTTGGAGTGATGCTGGGACATATATGTTAACATTCGCCTTATATGAAACAACACGTTTTGCGGTGGAACGGTTAATCGGCCATACGGTTAAGCGTGCTCATGTGAGAGTAGTACTGGCTTGGGTGACCTGCCGGGAAGTCTTCACATGAGGGCCACAAGAACAAAGCCGTGAGCCTTCGGGAAAAGCGGACAATATTGTGGTCTATAAGGCGGGGTGTTACACGCCGTCAGCCCAGTTTTCCTATATATAGTTTTCTAGTTTTTACATTAAAAAGAGAGAAGTTTTGGTGAAACCCTAAAGACGAATTTGGTGCCTCTTTTACAGGTTTTTCAAGGGTTCCAAACCCTTGATACCTTGCATTGTAATTGAGATAAGTGTTCTTCTAATTCAATCAATATGTCTATGTGTTGGTTGTTTATATCTTGTTCTTGTCTCAATTCAATTATGCTAGGCTAGATCTCTCTTGTGTTTGCTTAGATCTAATGAAACCTAGATGTTGATTATGTGTTGATTACTTGTTTATTCTTGTTCTTGGATGAATGATTTATATGTTAGGCTTAAGAAAACTGGCAGATCTCCATATGGTAACATGCTTGAACGTCTTAAGAAACATGAATCGAGGCGTACTAGGTCTTTATTGGTTGTATTTAATACATGAGCCACTGTTTACAATCCCTATAGTTGTGCTGGGTCATGGTGTAGGAGGAGATAAGAGCTCATAGAGTTGGGGAGTTATGTATGCCACCCCACGAATGGTATTAAGGAATACAATCCGTCATCCATACAAGTATAACAAGTAATTAACGTGTAAAAGATATCTAGGGAGTAGTGAAGTCTAAGTAAACACAATTTCTCCAATTACTGCTCACAACCTTAGTATAATTAGTTTGTTTTCACTTTCAGTATTTTATTTTGATTATATATTAGCTTTGGGTTAGTTGACTAGCAACTAATTCCGCCCACTCCTTCAAAAACCGAGATTTTACTTGCTTTCATAAAAATATAAAAATACAAAAATAATCATCCCTCACCTCTAGAACTAGTAATTAGGCTTTCTAATCCTAGCGACACTATTCCTAAGCTGAACGATCAATCCCCCGGTACTTGTCACTATACTATACTACAACGATCAGGTACACTGCCTGGTGGGGGTTGTAAGCTTCTCAAGATCCCTCAAGAGGTAAAGCAAGGTGCGATTCCCACGCATCAATAGATCTATTGGGATTGACGAATCCCATTTGTGTTGAACAACTACGAGTTTAAACAAATGCACTATATTTGAGATTTTGAGGTATAATGGCAATATTACCTTGGTAGGGCTTCTATAATGCCAATTTTTGGTTCGATGTTAATGCTTTGGTTGCATGAGCTTAGTGCAATAATAACGATTTTGTTTTCTAACTATAAGTGTGAGTCTATAGCTCACACTACGATTATTGTGTTCAACAATTTAACTACAAACTCTACGAATTCCACTCAACCTTTGTGTTGACTGTTTTAAGCATGTATTTCAGGTCCATAATGAACGAGGCTGGCACGGAGGAGCACAGATATTCAAGAGGGCTTTAAATTTTATTATCATTCAAAAACTCATTTAATGTAAATTGTAAACATGGAACCATCTGGGACCTCATTTTGTAATCTGTGATATTTATATAATTTGAATGATAAATCTTTCAAAAATGACTCAATTAGAGTTCGTTTTCTATTATTGTGACTATTGTGCCGTCGAGTAACACCCAGTTTGAATTCCGCTGCATCCATGAATTGGGGGTGTTACATTTGTAGACCCCTGATACCCTCATCATGTCTGCCTTCTACAGAATTCCTTATATGGTCTAAAGCAGGCACCTCGTGCTTGGTTTCAGAGATTTGCAGGTAATGCTACGAGAGTTGGATTTTATCATAGTCACTGTGACTCTTCATTATTTATTCTTCGGCAGGGCTCCCAGGTATCTTATTTACTTATCTATGTGGATGACATTATTCTTACAGCCTCCTCTACTGCCCTACTACAACAGATCATTGCCTCCCTTCACAGTGAGTTTGACATGACTAATCTTGGGGCACTTAATTTTTTTCTAGGCATTTCTGCTACTTGGCATTCTACAGGTCTCTTTCTATCACAGCAGAAGTATGCTACTGAGCTCCTTAAGCATGCTCACATGACCAACTGTAACCCTTCTCGAACACCAGTTGATACTGAATCCAAACTGGGTCCCAAAGGTGTTCTAGTTCAGGATCCTACTTTATATCACGGTCTTGCAGGTGGTCTTCAGTACCTCACATTTAACAGACCGGATCTCTCCTATGCTATCAAACAGATTTGTCATTACATGCATGATCCTAGCGAGCCAAACTTAGCCGCTCTTAAACGTATTTTACTATACGTTCGAGGGACTTTGGAGTTTGGTCTACACCTATATTCATCCTCTACCACTTCTCTTGTTGGATACACAGATGCAGATTGGGCAAGTTGTCCATCCACACGATGGTCTACTTCGGGATACTGTGTTTTTCTAGGCGATAATCTACTTTCTTGGTCTTCCAAACGACATCACACCATCTCTCGGTCTAGTGTAGAAGCCGAGTACCGGGGGGTTGCTAATGTTGTAGCTGAGACTGCATGGCTTCGTAATCTTCTTCGTGAGCTGCATTCTCCTCTTTCTACTGCTACTCTGGTCTACTGTGATAATGTTAGTATTGTCTATTTATCTGCCAACCCTGTTCAACATCAACGTACCAAACATATTGAGATTGATATACACTTTGTCCGTGACATGGTTACTGCTGGTCAGGTTCGTGTTCTCCATGTACCCACCCGTTATTAGTACGCAGCTATCTTCGCCAAATGACTTCCCTCAGCCTTATTTGAAGATTTTAGATCCAGTTTGAGCGTCCGGCTTCCTCCCGCTCTAACTACGGGGGAGTATTAGTTGATATCCTTATAGATCAAGATATGCACAAGAGTTGGATAAGCACAAGAGTATTACTTGTAATCTTGATGTAATTTGCATAATTTGTGGGTGATTTCCATTTACCCAAAATAGCTCAATTATATGCTATATGTATCTTAGTACTTTGTATGGAATACACAAGACAATTGTCCACTCAATACGAAACAAATCAATTCTGGTAGAAAATAAGAACAACAATAACCCAAGATCCATCAAAGAAGACGAGCTTGACTGGATGTTTTTCAGTCAAGACTCTGGTCCTAAAATCCACCGTTCACGTCATCATTGATCATTCGAAGCCTTGTTATCATTGATCGTTGGTTGTTATTAGAGATATTTATTGTTTCGTTGGTTGAAGTTCAAGGTCCATCTCCTTTGCATACACTATTATCAACATGGTTACAAATGCTTTCAAGTTATGCATGATGAAGAGTTTGAAGATTTATCCGTGCTTCTGCTTGCTACAAGAAGATTTGTTTTAGTGTTAGGAAAAAAAATTGTTTTATTGTTTGTTTGTTAGTGGATTGTTCGTATGGCTTTGTTACCAGTTGACCGTTGGTACCAGTCCCAAAAGTCGACTGTTAGTACGGTTTAATTACAAGTCGACCAAAGTTATGTTTTTATTATGTTTTTCTTGTCTAGTTTACTACTACAGTCCGAACTTTCGTGATTTCGCCGCTCGGACTGCGGGGGAGTATTAGAGAATAAATTGGCCCATGTCCGGTTTGGAGGTCTAGGGTATCTAAAGTTTCACCATTATAAATAATGGTCATTAATAAAGTTACAGCCACGGGTTTCATCATCTAACAGCTTTATCCATTAAGTCACTTATTATGATTCAGACTCCAATTTAGCATATAAAACAAACAATAACCATTTATTTACAAACATAAAATCATACACACATACACTCTAGAGTTAATAACAATTTGAAACAAACAAACCCTTTAGCGAGTGTCCACAATCAAATATAAGGGTGCGTTTGGTATGATAACGGGTTTAGAATAGAATTTGAAATTGGTATAGAATGAAAGAAAATAATAAGAGAGAAAGATGGTGGGAACAAAAGAAATATTAATTATATATAAAAGATTATTTTTTTATTGTTTTGAATTAATATTTATAATATAAAAATATGTCAAAAAAAAAAAAAAAAAAAAAAAAAAAAAAAAAAAAAAAAAAAAAACACAAACTTGTGGTGGAGAGTTTTTGTAGAGACATGACGTCATGACTCACAAATATTTAATCAAAACCTATCAAATTATAATGGACTGAGTTTAAGAGTATTAACTCATCTTTTTGTTTTATTTTAGTGGGTCCGTTATAAATCAAACATAAAATTCAAGAATGAAAGGATTCTTTGAATCCCACGCCCTCAAAACAAACGCCCTAACTTTCGTATAATTAGGAGAGTTCCAGAAACCACAAATCTCTTTTTCTTTAAATGAGCAACAGTTTTACATTCTTAAGCTTTTATTTAAGCATTCAACAATGACAAAACAGACATACCCGAGCAATAACATTCAATTATCATGCCATCTCCAATGAACCACCCTTCTTCGAATCCTTCTTCGAACCCTTCTTCTTTTCCTTCTTTTGAATCTCGATATCATTATAATTGGAATTTTCAAGCCTTTCACCTTGTCCCCAAATGGCATATGCCTCTTCCCCATGAGCCGCCTCGTCTCCAACTTCCATATCCTCATCTGACATCCTTAATGGCACAATTAATTGGACAAATAAACAAACTAAGCTTGTCATCACAACGTTAAGAGTAACAACGAATATGATCCCGAGTAACTGAATCCCCATCTGCCTAAATCCACGTTTGACGCTTTCAGAGGTTCCATGGTTAAAACCTACCAATAGGCCCATGTTTTTAGTTGGATGTCCATAAAACAATTCACACAAATATGGCTCTGAAAACATGCCAGTGAGGATGCCGCCTAAGATTCCAGCTATTGCATGCGTGTGTAGTACGGCCATGGTGTCATCAACTTTCTGGAGGAGCTTAGATTTCTTATGCACAACCATCATAGTAAACCAAGGAATTGAACCGGAAAATAATCCCATAATTATAGCTGAGTATCCTTGAACCACACCTTAAAATGACACGACATACAATAGAAGAGCAATTTTGATTGAGTGTCGACTAATTTGACATGAAGAGTTCATTTGTAAAAACATTTTTGGGACGTTCATGTACCTGCAGCAGGGGTGATGACAACTAGACCAGTAATCATGCCTTGAACTGCACCAATTACAGAAGGTTTCTTGAAAAAAATTACATCAAGGATGAGCCAAGTGAGTAGGCTAGTAGCAGCACAGACGTGGGTGTTCAAGACTGCCAAGGAAGCATCTCCGCTAGCCTCATAAGGGTCACCACCATTGAACCCGGTCCAGCCCATCCATAACAACCCAGCCCCGGCCAACATAAGAATGATGTTGTTTGGAGGAAATCTTTCCCTGTCTTTTGTCAACCGTGGACCGACCTAAAGAAAAACATGAAAACTTAAAGGAAACAAATCTATTAAAGCCAAAAGGAGATTATTTTTCATTTTTTTGTTGGTTTTACTATGAGATACACATACCCAGTAAGCAGCAGTGAAACCAGCAACTCCGGAAGAAAGATGGATGACATAACCACCAGAATAGTCTATGATTCCCATCGTAGATAACCAGCCAGTAGTAGACCAAATCGTATATGCACCAACAGTGTAAGAAAAAGTTAGCCAAAGTGGAACAAATAACATCCACGCGTAAAAGTTCATCCGTCCAAGTACTGCCCCTGCAATCAGAATCAAAGTGATAGCCGCAAAAACAAACTGAAAAAACACCATGGTAGCATTTGGAAACATTCCAAGAAAACCCTTTTCGAGAAGATACTCTTGCTGTACAGCAACGTTAACTTTTCCCCATATAGGAATTAGCTGTTCACCAAATGAGAGCCTATAACCCCATAACACCCAACAAACAAGAACCATTGCAAATGCATAAAGAGCCATAAAAGCTGAGTTTACAGCCCATTTCTTCTTGACTGCTCCACCATACAAGATTATTAGCCCCGGGACACTCTGAAGGCCGACAAGGGTTGCTGCTACAAGCTGCCATGCATTGTCTGCCTTGTTTAACCAATCAGGACTGGCAGCATCGGGCAACAAGTTTGGAGGTAAGGTTCCATTAAATGGTGAATACGCACTCATATTTTCTTAATTCGTGTATTGAACCAAAGTCTTTTATGATTATATAGCAAATGGCATGGGTGATTTGAAGATATATACTGCATTTTCTAAGGGTTTTTTGGTTGATTCTCACGAAAAGCTGTTAATTTCTATGGGGACTATCTTTTATGTTTGTCACATCTTGAAAATGACAGGTTATATATGCTAAAAGATTCAAGAAACTGCAAAATTAGTTAAGGTGCTGTCGTTCTGTTAAAAACTCTATAGTTTCTTGTTTTAGCGATTTATTTTGAATCTCAATAAATCGACACATAATCAATTGCTGAGAATTGAAGGAGCTAATATCTTTTGTAGCCTTGGCACAGCAATTAAAGTTCAGTTTTTCTGATTATTGTTTTTGTCTACAAATTTGCTAATATGTGTTTCAGATGAATTAATAATAACGAAGTTATTGCTCTACTAATGTTTTATGACCAAATTCAGTTTATATACTTGTACTTAGCTTAAACATTTATCGGCGTAGTCCAAATTCATTTTCATCAATCATTATACGTGAGTTGAGATCCATGAAGAATCCATATATGCCATAGAACCTATCAACCAATCATATCCATCCATTTATATTTTTCATCTTTTTTTTCAAAACAACATATCTTGTAAACGGTAAATCTTCAAGCTATAAAAAAAATATCATCGCGACGAAAATTAAATGATCTTTCTATAGATATGCATTGTTATATACTTTCGACGAACTTTTTTTTTTTAGTTTCCACCCAGAAAGAATCATAATTCGTAAAAATCATATATGATTCGTAAAAAATCATATATGAATCGATTCTTACAAATCATATATGATTCTTACGAATCATATATGATTTCTTAAGAATCATATATGATTCGTAAGAATCATATATGATTTGTTAAAATCGAATCATGTATGATTCTTACGAATCATATATGATTTTTTTTTAGCGAAAAAAAAAGTTTATCGAAAAAAAAGTTCGTCGAAAGTATATAACAATGCATATTTATAGAGAGATAATTTAATTCTCATCACGATGGTATTTTTTTTTGTAACTTGACGATTTACGGTTTGCGAAATATTTAAGTTTAAAAAAAAGGGTGAAAGTTTATTTTTTTTATTTTGATAAAAAAAAATAAGTGGCTAAGATTGCTTGATGGCTTCTATGGTAAAAGTTGGATCTATAAAGAATTTTTGGCCATTATACGTACATATCTACTTTCTTGAGATAAAAAAGATAGTGCTATAGGGATTTTATATATCATAGCAATTTTCATTACATGTCTACATTATTAGTCTTGCTGATCTATGGTAGTGAGTTT
Organism: Artemisia argyi; assembly: GCA_030686995.1. NCBI lineage: Eukaryota > Viridiplantae > Streptophyta > Magnoliopsida > Asterales > Asteraceae > Artemisia > Artemisia argyi. The sequence goes on along the minus strand of CM060702.1, from coordinate 75,396,096 downwards.
CCATTAAAAAAAAAAAAAAAAAAAAAAAAAAAATCCCTACTAAACTACACAAAATCAACATGGTCAATACACTAGGCTCAACTGTCAATTCGTGAAGCTACTTTAATGAAACTGAATGTGCCAACCAGCATCCGATGGTTTGAGGCACTATGAATGTGTCAAATAGCACAAAAACAAGAAATTAAATTATCAAAACCGATTCAAGATGGGTGTGGCTCACCCCAACCTCAAACCTATAATATAATGTGACTATATATGCACGGTCATTAGAATCTAACACCCATCTATGGTAACTATATTATATGTTTTTACCACTACTTGCTTTAACACACATGCATTAGTAATTTAGACACGTCAGTAATGTCACAGGTAGCACAGATTTATATCAAACTTAATTTTTGTACTATATTACTAAGCGAGTCGAGTTATTCTACAAACCAAACATTCTTCACATACCAAGGGACTCATCCTCACCATTCATCTAAAAAGAAAATCAATGGTTGAGATTAAAAGCATTTTAATATTTCACCCATTTTTTATAATTTAAATATCTCTTAAACCGTTAATCGTTAAGCGAAAATAATTACACTATCGCGACGGGCATTTAATTATCTTTCTATGGACGGGCACTTCGATATACTTTCGAAAAATAAAAAAAAAATCATTTTATTCACGTTCTTTTTTCGTGGCCGAAAAAATATCATATATGATATTACATATCTTATATGATATGATATGTAATATCATATATGATTTTTTCGGCCACAAAAAAAACGTGAAAAAAACGAAAAAAAAAAATGTCGAAAATATGTCAAAGTGTCTATCTATAGAAAGATAATTAAATGTCCAGCGTAACGGTATACTCCCTCCGTCCCAAATTTATTGTCCAGTATTGACCTTTTTAGTATTCCTTCTTCAACTTTGACCTTAAATATTTTTGTGAGTGTTATATAATATTTGATGCAAAATATATAAATGGATTGGGTTTTAAGTCTACTTTTCAATGGTATAATTTTTCATCAAGTATTATATAATAAAAAATATATATTTGTGGTCAAAGTTATACTATTTTGACTTTGAAAAATCAAAGTGGACAATAATTTTGGGACGGAGGGAGTATTTTTTTTCGCTTAACGATTAACGGTTTGAAAGATATTAATATTTGAAAAAAAAAATGATGAAAGTGGTTTTTTTTAAATTGTCGCGATTAATCTCATCAATTAGATCAAATAAAGATGGAAGGTGGAGATTAGTCCCTTGGTATTTAAGAAAAGTTTGGTCCTCAAAAGATCTTATATCTTACTAAGCATGCAAGGCACCGGTTCTTGTTTTCTCTAATAACATATTAAACTAATCACACGACATATATCTACTTTACATGTCTTTCATAATAAGACTCGAACACACAACAACCTTTGACCCGGGTCAAATGTGTTCGGTTCATTTTTACTCCTTGTCAAACGGGTTCAAGCTAGATACACCATTTATATACTCTCCAAAAGTTGTCTGACGAGTCGATCATAATTTGTTTTCGTGAATGAATGTCAAACTTTATTGTTAGAATATATGATCAAAACTTTGAATATTCGTACGTAAAACTCTTGCAAGAAGCTTGTGAGTTGTGAGTGTTTAGTTTTTTAAGCGAATGAATCCCAAAATTTATTACTAAAACTATCTACAACTAATTATGGGACTAAACATGGCTTTGTTAAGTTTGTGGATGCAGGGACGGAGTGGGGGCTGGAGGGTACTCAGCCACCCCCAACCGGATGGCACAGGGCATTAAGTTTATGGTGGTTTGAATTGATTTTAAGTTGTGTTGTGATGATTGAATGATGTGTAATCTATACTACTATATAATGTATTTGGAACTATTCTATAATTAGAAAGGCTTAAAATTCCGACTTTTACTTGCTTATTATAGAAGGATTTTAAAATTAATTGGTTAGAAAGCAGGTTGATTAGGAAGTTGGTTAGGAAGCAAGTTGGTTAGAAAGTTTGTTAGGAAGCAGGTTGGTTGTTCAAACTAAAATTATTGGGTTTAACCATCTCTACTTATAAAGTATAAAAACAACTAAATGTGTAACCGAATAACGCAAAATATAATCACATGTACCCACCGCCGCATTGCGCGGGTACCGTTCTAATATACTTTAGTAGAAAGAAGAAATAAATGGCACAAAGAATGGTAAATAATGTAGAAGCAAAATCTTGAAACATATGAAAGTTTTGTTTGAAGTTTTTGTTACAGTCATGTTAAAAAAGATGAGTGTAGATGAAGACCTATAGATAGAGACACGTGGGTCATTTTTTCACCAATAAAATAAACTTGCTTTATGTATATACTTTTGAAAGTGTTGTATTATCTTCTTTTATCTACTCTCCGTTAAACTTCCATTATAATATACTATGTGTGGAAAACTAAAAAGGGGGGGGGGGGGGGGGGGGTTTGAATAGTTTTACGTCGTTTTTATTTTTATAAAAACTTTATTTACAAAATCTTCGATTCTATTTTTATGTGAGATCAATACTTGCACACTGGTTAATACAAATATATAAGAGACTAAATAATAACAATGTAGATAAGTAAATAAAGAGATAGAGATGGAAAGATCGCACCACAAGACAAAGGATTTATAGTGGTTCGGCTACGAAGCTCCTTTTCACCCTACTCCACTCCCTGAGCACCTAACTCGAGAGTTTCCTTCACTATTTCAACAAGCTCCCTTATGGCAGAGCAAACCTTACACAACTTTTGCTTACACCAATTAACGATACTAAGCTAGATGTCAAGTCCTAGTCGTAGCTAGAACCAATCTCACACCACTAGTCACTACACAACTTCTTCACAACTTATACACATCATTACTACTAGACAACTTCTCAAAACATCACTACTTCTTCCTCACAACAGTACTACTTCTTCACTACTTCTATTCACAACTTCTCTTCACTACTAACACACCTAAATCTACCTATTACAAAACCTCTACACCTTTACAAATAATTTACACAACTACCAGCAATATTCACAAATCTACAATACTTCATAACCAGATGTTGAAGGAGTATTATATCATTTTATATAATTTGTACACCTTTACAAATAAACATTTTCCTTTAGTTACCAAAAGTATTTTTCTAAATATATAAAATGTTTATATCATTTTATATAATTTGTAGTTTTTAAACACTAGTCCGGCTAGCTAGTGAGTGGTTCTTTCGGGCGGGAAGCAGGCCGGGCCCTACGGGCGGGCATCTCCCGCAACGCAAGCAGCATTGTTCGCCACCACCCGAGAAGCAAAAGATTCTAGAGTCCAGGCTGAAAATACATGCATAGATAGTGGTCTAATGACAAGGCCGACAACGGAAGCTCGGGACGGAGCCGTATGATGCGGAAGTCTCACGTACGGTTCCCTGAGAAGGGAGTGGCTACCTACTGGAGAGGCAATTGTTTATTCATACCTTAAGTGATTTAGTTGGATGGAATGATATTTTGTACCTAAATACTTGTTTACGTAATGGTTTTACGTTTAATGATTTAACATTTTGTGATCGTCAAAACGTAGGGATATCGAGAAATATTAATAATTGTTTTTATGCATTATTTATATCAACAATCTCCCCCTTTTTGATGATTACAAAATTTAACTCATTAACTCAAAAATTAATATGTATACAAGTATTTAGTGAGTTTATATCATTTCTCCCCCTTTTTGTTAGCATCAAGAAGGTTATCCCGATGAATGTAGAACTCCCCCTTGACGTATACTCCACTCATTTTAAGCTTATAAGAATAATCGAGACATGGAGTGCTTGCAAAAATATTTAGAGCACAAACAATATATATATGATGTATGAAACAAATATATAATAAGTGAACTAATAAAAGTGCATAAAAGAAATAAATCTCAAGAAGCATTCATTAGTTATTAAAATAGATTAAGTTGAAAATATAATCATTGGTACATAAGCATACATATATGCTTTTCTTAGAAAACTATAATAGATAATACTAAGTTACCAACTTGAGGTCTCTAGGACTTGCATGGAGATGTGGAGCATGGTGGTTGGAATTAGTGGATGTAGATTTTTGTGGGAATGTTGTTTGGAGAGTTTGGAGTGTTTGGTGGTGGTGAGTTTGGAGCGGAAGGGTTGGATTGTTGTGTTTGTGATGGCGGTGGAGAAGACCTTGTGAGGAGATACTCAATCCAAGTGAAGTGTTCATTGAGAGCAATGGTTTGTTTTTGAAGAAAAATGCAATAAGGACAATTGTTAACATGATTCTCAAGTTGGACCAAGTTGTTGGGTGGTGAGGAGTGAGTGGAAGAAGGTTGTTGATCCAAATTGCGTTGAGCAAGGTGTAAGGCAAGAAGAGCACTAAGCTCATGAGCTTTTTTGAGCTCCTCAACGAACTTTTTATGTTCGGAGGAAGGTGATGATGGTGGAGTTGGATTGTGACTAGGGATTGAGGCTTGAACATGGAACATAGGATTCATGTTGTCACACCCCCTTAAAATCGGGTCCAGCGGAAGCATATATGTAGTTGGGGTGTAACTCAATTGGTATTACAAAACACGTTCAAAAATGGTTTTCACTTCAATCATTTAGAATGAAATCGTTTAACTAAAAGTATTGAATTTACATTGTTTAAAATTAGTGCGGAAGTAGGCCCGTAAAATAGTTTAAAATGGTCCCCAAGTGAATATCAGAGTCTTCTATGACCATGCCATGCCCTGCCAAAACCTCCAGTAGCGTGCCATTGCTTAAAACCTGAAAATACATGCTAAATAGTGTCAACACGAGGTTGGTGAGTTCATAAGTTTGTATTAAAACAATAGCGTTGTGAGTACAATAGAGAGTTTTGTGACCATTGTGTAACTCACAATGTCATAAAAATAAAGTTTACCTTACAGTAAAATCAGGATTGTGGACCATGAGTAGAGTATGTGATCATTACAACAGATATAATATCACATAGAAAAATAGTCTATTACGCTAGCGCTAAGTTCATGCAACCGAAGCTGTAACAGTGTGCATGCTCTAGAAGCATGTTAAATATAAAGGCCCGGCAAGTGTTTATCCCGTTACACTTGTAATTCGACATGTTATACGCTCGCGTTTGCCTATCCGGTCAAACCGAACGGGGGAGTCACCACCAATAGATCTATTTATAACATTCGCGCTTCCCAGCAGGAATTGACGGTTCATGAGTTTGGGCATAGTGGGATTCAAGGGCTTAGGCTAATCCGCGTAATAGTTTAGATAAAACATAAGTTTCAGTATGGTCCATAAAAGGGTTTGCATAAACGCAATAGTTCATAAAGTGTGTTGCATAAAAGCAAGAGTTCATAAAGTGTGTTGCATAAAAGCAAGTGTTCATAAAGTGTGTTGCATAAAAGCAAGAGTTCATAAAGTGGGTTGCATAAAAGCAAGAGTTCATAAAGTGTGTTGCATAAAAGCAAGAGTTCATAAAGTGTTTTGCATAAAAGCAAGAGTTCATAAAGTGTGTTGCATATTTATCAAACGCTTGTGTATGCGAGAAAAATAATCAAGTATGCAACTGATATACCCATAGGTGCATTTAAATAATCAATCAAGCCTTCAAAGAACAGTAGTGTTTAAGTAAACAATTGCGCATTCAAGCATTAAGTTTAGTCAAAAACGAGCATGTATTCTCCCCCAAAACAGTTATAAAAACAGGTAAAAGTAGGGGGTATGAACTCACCTGGTGCGATAGCTATGATGACAAAAGTGGATACACTGAAATGAGGCACGATCTCTAATCGCAACCTAATATGAATGATAGTTTCTAATGTAAGAAACGAAATGATGCTACACATGCAAGTACGTATGTTATCGATACCACTCGTTAGTTTTGAAAATAGTGTTTATCGTCAAAAATACATTTTTGACGTCTCGTTAAGTTAATAACCACTTTTCATGTAGTTGTGTTGAAAAGGTACTCCACGATCCTCGTTTGGTGTTTTATCGGTAAATATAAGGTTTTCGCCGCAAAAATAACGTTTTCATTACTTGAAAATATGCCCCAAGTGGCCTCGCAAACAAGTCGCGAAATGTTGTACGTTAGGGGTTAATGGTCAAGCTCGGCGTTTTTGAAAACCTTGTAACAATATCTTGAAGTCGTGTTATTTATCTTTTGGCTATACGGGTCTTGATCAATGAGAGAATCGACTCTTATTGTTGCTATTTGAAAATATTATGTTCAACACTTAGAAAATTTCATTATAGCAAAGCTGTCAAAATATATAGTTTATCGGGTATATAGATGAGGTCGTAGTTTATTCGTTACAAGTCCAATGATCAAACGGCCAATTGATTTGAAAAGCTTGCTGGGAGATCTTGATTTCATAAAACTACGGCTCGGACTCAAACTGATCCGATCATAAAGAAAAACAGCCGTGAAAGTGGTGTCTCGCAAAGACAGTTTACGTCAAAACTCTATTAGTGTACAAAGCTGATGGAAATATATATATATCGTCGGATTTCAAACACTTGTATCTTTTTCGTTATAAGCCCGTTTTCTATGTTCTTTATATCCCCGCGAAGGTAATCAAGTATACTTTAGGTTTTTCAAGGTCTCGGCTAGTCAAGATATCATTTGATCTCAGTTTTCTTAGCTAGAAAAATCGGGACAGATTCAATATTTCAGAAAATATAGTTTTCGTCGTAAATCTTGAAAATAGCATATCTTTTTCGTCGTAACTCGGATTTTATCCCCGTTTTCGGCCATAGTTTCGTCTCGGAATGTATTTTCTAAACCTTTGGTCCAAAGTTACCCAAAACCCACTGATTTTCCCACGTTTCACAAAAAGGGACAGTAGCTTTTATATAGTTGTAAAAATCAACTTTCCTAGTTCAAGGGTTGTTCAAAGCTTAACCAAACTATCTCAAATCAACACCACAAATACCCAATCCTACCATACACCTTCTTAGGGTGTCATGGGTTCCTAGTCTTCACCAAAAATGGTGGATCTCATGAGATTGTTAATAAAAATTATAGATCTATGTTTATAAAAACAAAATGAGTAATAAGTGGCATGGATCTTACATACTTGCATGTTTTATCCATATATCTTGAAAATACATAAAAATATAAAGTAAATGAAAGTATGAAAAGATCAAAAATGTTTTTGAAGCTTACTTGAAGATTGGAGGTGATTTGATGAGAAATTGATTAATAATCTTGGGTTTTTACCACAAAACCCCAACTAGATCTTGATTAGGACTTGATTCAACACTTGGATCTTGAAAAGTTTATGGATTCTCCTTATGGTTGTTTCTTGGCCGATCACACACACAAGGAAGGAGAGAAGAGAGCATTTTGTTGGTGTAAAAATGAAGTGTTAATGTGATGAAATGTGGTGGAAAGGAGTATTTATATGGGTCTAGCATTAATGGTGGTCAAAAAGTTGGTCCAAGGGGGGGACATATGGGTGGCAAAAGGAGGGAGACAAGGAGTAAAAAGGGGAGGTTTGTTGGTGGCTCATTAATTGAGCTTGTCCCCAAAGTGTAAGTATTAGTTGGTTTTATGTATTAGGTGTTATCGGGTACCGAGTTAACTAAAAATAAATGTTACCGAGGTGAAATAAAATACGACGAAGTTGTAAAAGTTGTAAAATATTATTCCTGATGAGAATCGGGTGTTGGAATAATTATTGAATTGAAATAACGCAAACCGACAAAGTAATAAGCTCCGACCGTAAAGTATAGCCATTGGTTTTAAAACACCGGGTAAATTAATAATATAATTTTTATATTATTATTATGAGTATGTAAATATGTTAGGATCATAGTCGGGAGTATTGGGTATACGTTAGTAGTAAAACTGAGTGGTATCGTTAATTACAAATTAAGCATACGTAAATGGAAATAATGCATCTCCGTGTAGTAACTAATGCGATGATGATGTGTAGACTAATCCAGTCTATATCAAGTGTCATTACTGAATGATACATGAATTCGCAGCTAAACCCAACTGGTTACGCGAATTTAAAGACTCGTAAACTCAGTTTACGAAAAGACGAACGTTGATCATGAATAGTGATTTCCTTCCGGAAATGAATAGTGTCACATGAATAGTAAAATTTCTGAACGCTTCTCGGAATCACAAACTGACTCCGAAAACGATGAATAGTAAAATGATGAATAGTGACCGATGAATAGTAACCGATGAATAGTGAATAGGAGAAATGTCCCGAAAATGCGGGTTGTTACAGTCTCACCCCCTTAAAAGGAACTTCGTCCCGAAGTTCAGTTTGTGTTGGTCTCTGGAGTTGTATTGGTGATAAGATGATGATTCTTATCGTGTGAGCTATGGAGCTCTAACAAGGTTCAAGTCTGACGGCCACCAGGCCTACTCTGTCAGAAATGTTGAATGGTCCAGTGTATATCGGGTTCATGAATGCTTACTGGACTAGAGAGTTGGGCTTTTCCAAATTTCAATCCGTCAATGGATGTTGGCACTTCGACGATAAAGTGTCTCAAATGATGTAGTCCCTAAGCTCGTGTGGTAACTATGGTTGCAACTGAATTTGATTTATGGCAAATGGTTAATCCAACCATTTCTAGTGTCAATCACACCCGATTTGGGTATATCTCCCTATGTTTGAATCAACCTCCAATTCTGACCATTGGTCTGAAGATAATAGGGGGTGTAGTTCCAAAAGAATCTTAATGAAATCGCTAGGAGTTTGAGCTGAATCAAATTCCTCTATTAGGGATAATTGAAATGGGTATCATGAATCTTGTTTTGGAAAGACTTACAAGGTTAAGTCCGTCAAAGGGTGTTGTTGGAAATAATAGATTAGGATAAGGTTGTGATCCTCCGCAGGATGTCATGGATTGAGTTTTTCTCCACCTACGATGCTTAGTCTCCATTACTAAGATTTTCCCCAAGTTATAAATCACAAACCCCTAAAGGTATAAGAGTTGTAATATAGTGATTGATCTTCAAAGTTTGTTTTGGAGATTGGGTGTTTTGTTCATAAACCTTCCCTGAGTAAATAAATTTACAACTTCAAGCAACCGGCTTTCCAAGTAACCCTTTTTTTTTTTTTTTTTTTTTTTTTTTTTTTTTTTCTCGATGTTTCAAAATTTAGTAGTTATGCAAGATAGGACTATTTTCAATATAAAGTGGATAGTATGGTTTACCAAAGATTGTTGTTTAAAATTTCCTAACATTCAATAGTTTTGTGAAAGGTTAACCAAAAGGAATTTGCTTGTCAAAATAAGTGCCTCAGAAAAGTATTTCTTACAAGATATATGTTTTGTATAATGGTAGTTTGGAGAAAAATCCATTTAGAGTGAACGTATCAAGAGGATAAAAATAGCCAGGTATGTATGTCTGCACAAATGCATAGGTGTCTAACATGTTTGAATAAAGTCTATTGGTGAGGACATGTTCAACTGAAGGTTCTATAGTCTTGGTTAGGAGGTTGGATGTATCTCTACAGTGTTGCTCAGTGAGCATTCGCATCGAAACTAATCTTGTAATTCAGTCAAGCCAATACTTTCCAGATGGGGGAATTGTGGCAATCAGGCCAGTGATAGTGGTTCGATTGGTTTTGTGGTATCCTGAGATTTCTGTTGAGTTTTGAATGGTTTCAATGTTCCGAGGGATCCTCCTTTTAGATGGTATGGAAAGTCTTTCCTAGGGAGGTCTTTGATAATATCCACTTATCAATATATGGAGTAGTGAGGGATGAGTGACATCGGAGTCTATAGAGTGTTAGCTAATTCCTTATATATGGGGATGGGGAAAGGAAATGATAAGGAGGGTGAGAAGGGGAAAGATTGTGACAACTGCGACAAAATAAGATTGTGATAAAAGAAAATACTGTGATATAAATGTATCGTGCATAGACGTAAATGTCTATGAGATGACCAGTTGGCGTGCTTCCAATCGGTGGTTAACGAGATGGTGAAAAGTATGAATGTTCTGCCAACGAGTGTTTACACATACGTAAATGAAACATTTGGAAATTGAGTAGAGAATTCAATCCAGACAGAATTTTATTATAACCATTCTCAGTATTGCAAAATTCATTTCTGAGTCAGACATAGGTGGTCAGCCTATATCTCACTATCCCGGGTTGAATATAGATGACCAGTCTATATTCCACCGAGGTTCCATGAATTTTGAAATACTCAGCTCAGTTATACTAAGACTATGTCCTTCCCAAATACCAAGACGTTCTGAAAGACAAAAGCAAGTGACCAAACTCGAGGTCAAATTATGAAGCTATGCAAGGAAAAGCATAACGTGGTGACATATACGATACATGAGCATGCTTATATGAAAGACAATTATAGTAATCAACTATAATAAGTGAATATAACATATCAGATAATGAGACACAAATCTCATCACTTATGTCAGCAACTAACCACAAATGAGGCTTCAGCTTGGCAGGCAGGCATGTGGCGGTCATAGGGTTAAGTTTTCTTGAAAGTAGCTATAGACTAGGTTTTAAAAACACTTAGTTCGCTATAGCCAAAGCTCTGATACCAATCTGTCACACCCCCTTAAAATCGGGTCCAGCGGAAGCATATATGTAGTTGGGGTGTAACTCAATTGGTATTACAAAACACGTTCAAAAATGGTTTTCACTTCAATCATTTAGAATGAAATCGTTTAACTAAAAGTATTGAATTTACATTGTTTAAAATTAGTGCGGAAGTAGGCCCGTAAAATAGTTTAAAATGGTCCCCAAGTGAATATCAGAGTCTTCTATGACCATGCCATGCCCTGCCAAAACCTCCAGTAGCGTGCCATTGCTTAAAACCTGAAAATACATGCTAAATAGTGTCAACACGAGGTTGGTGAGTTCATAAGTTTGTATTAAAACAATAGCGTTGTGAGTACAATAGAGAGTTTTGTGACCATTGTGTAACTCACAATGTCATAAAAATAAAGTTTACCTTACAGTAAAATCAGGATTGTGGACCATGAGTAGAGTATGTGATCATTACAACAGATATAATATCACATAGAAAAATAGTCTATTACGCTAGCGCTAAGTTCATGCAACCGAAGCTGTAACAGTGTGCATGCTCTAGAAGCATGTTAAATATAAAGGCCCGGCAAGTGTTTATCCCGTTACACTTGTAATTCGACATGTTATACGCTCGCGTTTGCCTATCCGGTCAAACCGAACGGGGGAGTCACCACCAATAGATCTATTTATAACATTCGCGCTTCCCAGCAGGAATTGACGGTTCATGAGTTTGGGCATAGTGGGATTCAAGGGCTTAGGCTAATCCGCGTAATAGTTTAGATAAAACATAAGTTTCAGTATGGTCCATAAAAGGGTTTGCATAAACGCAATAGTTCATAAAGTGTGTTGCATAAAAGCAAGAGTTCATAAAGTGTGTTGCATAAAAGCAAGTGTTCATAAAGTGTGTTGCATAAAAGCAAGAGTTCATAAAGTGGGTTGCATAAAAGCAAGAGTTCATAAAGTGTGTTGCATAAAAGCAAGAGTTCATAAAGTGTTTTGCATAAAAGCAAGAGTTCATAAAGTGTGTTGCATATTTATCAAACGCTTGTGTATGCGAGAAAAATAATCAAGTATGCAACTGATATACCCATAGGTGCATTTAAATAATCAATCAAGCCTTCAAAGAACAGTAGTGTTTAAGTAAACAATTGCGCATTCAAGCATTAAGTTTAGTCAAAAACGAGCATGTATTCTCCCCCAAAACAGTTATAAAAACAGGTAAAAGTAGGGGGTATGAACTCACCTGGTGCGATAGCTATGATGACAAAAGTGGATACACTGAAATGAGGCACGATCTCTAATCGCAACCTAATATGAATGATAGTTTCTAATGTAAGAAACGAAATGATGCTACACATGCAAGTACGTATGTTATCGATACCACTCGTTAGTTTTGAAAATAGTGTTTATCGTCAAAAATACATTTTTGACGTCTCGTTAAGTTAATAACCACTTTTCATGTAGTTGTGTTGAAAAGGTACTCCACGATCCTCGTTTGGTGTTTTATCGGTAAATATAAGGTTTTCGCCGCAAAAATAACGTTTTCATTACTTGAAAATATGCCCCAAGTGGCCTCGCAAACAAGTCGCGAAATGTTGTACGTTAGGGGTTAATGGTCAAGCTCGGCGTTTTTGAAAACCTTGTAACAATATCTTGAAGTCGTGTTATTTATCTTTTGGCTATACGGGTCTTGATCAATGAGAGAATCGACTCTTATTGTTGCTATTTGAAAATATTATGTTCAACACTTAGAAAATTTCATTATAGCAAAGCTGTCAAAATATATAGTTTATCGGGTATATAGATGAGGTCGTAGTTTATTCGTTACAAGTCCAATGATCAAACGGCCAATTGATTTGAAAAGCTTGCTGGGAGATCTTGATTTCATAAAACTACGGCTCGGACTCAAACTGATCCGATCATAAAGAAAAACAGCCGTGAAAGTGGTGTCTCGCAAAGACAGTTTACGTCAAAACTCTATTAGTGTACAAAGCTGATGGAAATATATATATATCGTCGGATTTCAAACACTTGTATCTTTTTCGTTATAAGCCCGTTTTCTATGTTCTTTATATCCCCGCGAAGGTAATCAAGTATACTTTAGGTTTTTCAAGGTCTCGGCTAGTCAAGATATCATTTGATCTCAGTTTTCTTAGCTAGAAAAATCGGGACAGATTCAATATTTCAGAAAATATAGTTTTCGTCGTAAATCTTGAAAATAGCATATCTTTTTCGTCGTAACTCGGATTTTATCCCCGTTTTCGGCCATAGTTTCGTCTCGGAATGTATTTTCTAAACCTTTGGTCCAAAGTTACCCAAAACCCACTGATTTTCCCACGTTTCACAAAAAGGGACAGTAGCTTTTATATAGTTGTAAAAATCAACTTTCCTAGTTCAAGGGTTGTTCAAAGCTTAACCAAACTATCTCAAATCAACACCACAAATACCCAATCCTACCATACACCTTCTTAGGGTGTCATGGGTTCCTAGTCTTCACCAAAAATGGTGGATCTCATGAGATTGTTAATAAAAATTATAGATCTATGTTTATAAAAACAAAATGAGTAATAAGTGGCATGGATCTTACATACTTGCATGTTTTATCCATATATCTTGAAAATACATAAAAATATAAAGTAAATGAAAGTATGAAAAGATCAAAAATGTTTTTGAAGCTTACTTGAAGATTGGAGGTGATTTGATGAGAAATTGATTAATAATCTTGGGTTTTTACCACAAAACCCCAACTAGATCTTGATTAGGACTTGATTCAACACTTGGATCTTGAAAAGTTTATGGATTCTCCTTATGGTTGTTTCTTGGCCGATCACACACACAAGGAAGGAGAGAAGAGAGCATTTTGTTGGTGTAAAAATGAAGTGTTAATGTGATGAAATGTGGTGGAAAGGAGTATTTATATGGGTCTAGCATTAATGGTGGTCAAAAAGTTGGTCCAAGGGGGGGACATATGGGTGGCAAAAGGAGGGAGACAAGGAGTAAAAAGGGGAGGTTTGTTGGTGGCTCATTAATTGAGCTTGTCCCCAAAGTGTAAGTATTAGTTGGTTTTATGTATTAGGTGTTATCGGGTACCGAGTTAACTAAAAATAAATGTTACCGAGGTGAAATAAAATACGACGAAGTTGTAAAAGTTGTAAAATATTATTCCTGATGAGAATCGGGTGTTGGAATAATTATTGAATTGAAATAACGCAAACCGACAAAGTAATAAGCTCCGACCGTAAAGTATAGCCATTGGTTTTAAAACACCGGGTAAATTAATAATATAATTTTTATATTATTATTATGAGTATGTAAATATGTTAGGATCATAGTCGGGAGTATTGGGTATACGTTAGTAGTAAAACTGAGTGGTATCGTTAATTACAAATTAAGCATACGTAAATGGAAATAATGCATCTCCGTGTAGTAACTAATGCGATGATGATGTGTAGACTAATCCAGTCTATATCAAGTGTCATTACTGAATGATACATGAATTCGCAGCTAAACCCAACTGGTTACGCGAATTTAAAGACTCGTAAACTCAGTTTACGAAAAGACGAACGTTGATCATGAATAGTGATTTCCTTCCGGAAATGAATAGTGTCACATGAATAGTAAAATTTCTGAACGCTTCTCGGAATCACAAACTGACTCCGAAAACGATGAATAGTAAAATGATGAATAGTGACCGATGAATAGTAACCGATGAATAGTGAATAGGAGAAATGTCCCGAAAATGCGGGTTGTTACACATGTTTTGATAAGAGTGATGGTTGTTGTTTTGAGATTGAGTATGTTCCTCAAAAGGATCATTTGGAAGAAGTGAGTGAGATAGATGTGGAATTTTGTTGGAAAGTGAAATAGTGAGGTTGACATGTGGAGGTAAAAGAGAGGTTTCATTTGGGTGAGTTTGATGTTTAGTTGTTGGTTGGTTGGAGACAACATCATTGATTGAGGTGGACTTTTGACAAGTATCAAGTTTTCTTCTCCACACGGATTTGACGAAGATCTTTGCAACTCTTGAGGGCTTAGATCTTGGGTGGTTGGGAGATGACATGATGGGTTGAGCAATGATTTATGATGAAGATGGGTATTTTATACTGTGATGATTTTGTGTTTATGGAAGGATAATATGTGGTGCATTTGCTAGACAAAATATGTGTGAATTTAGGGAAGTAGAAAATTAAAATAGGGTGAAATGGGCAAAAAAGCAGAAAGCAAACAGGGAACCTCGACCTTCAGGTGGCCGGCCCCCTTAATTAATGGCCGGCCCCTTTAATTTTAAGGGGATCGCCCTTTATACTTATGGGGGCCGCCCAGGTCCTGGTTCTAGATTGCCAGAAAATGGTCTTTGGTAGAAATTTTTCCAGAAAGATGTTTGTTTTGAGGTTTGGTTTTGGGCAAGTCCATCTCTTTAGGCAACTATGCATGTATTATCTTAATGAAATATGCATGAAAAGTATATATGTAGGAAAATAAGCATATAATTTCAACTAAGAATGCATGCAAAAACAATAATGTAATAGAATAAATAAGCATGTCATTCTTCCTAAGACACTTAACTTAGTGTAAGGGCAAAGACAACTAGATAGTGAGAAACTAGTGATGGAACAAATGTGACTATGTAATTCTTGACTTTGTTCTAGTGTGTGCCTATATGCAACAAATGTGGAGATGCGATTGCTTCGACTCCTAATGCAAAGATGAAGATATCCTAAGAAGCAATCCAAATTCTCCTTGATTCAATTTGCATAACCCATGAATGTCAAGGATATATATTAGATTATATATTTTGACAATTTCATGTGAAATTTCATGCATGATTTAAAGAACGTTTTTAGCATTATTCAACAATGCAAGAAAAAATGATTTTCATGTGTTTTCTAGAAGTGAGAATTGTTTAAATAAAATTGATTGGGTTTTATAAAAATGTTTATGCAATGTAGAATTCCCAATCTTCAATTTTGTGCGAAATAGATTCCTAGACTCAGAAACAAAGAAAAGAAAAGAAAGAAATTTTATGCAATAAGTAATTAATGAAAATGCAATAGAATTTAGTCAATTTGCTCCATCATTCCTAATCCTAAATGCAAGTGGTTAAATAGTTCACGCTTAAGGGGTTTAGTGAATATATCCGCAATATTATCTTCCGATGCAACCTTTTCTATAGATATATTACCTTTTTGTAAATTATCCCTAAGGAAGTGGTGACATATCTATATGTTTAGTCCTAGAGTGTTGAACGGGATTCTTACTTAAATCTATAGCACCTTTATTGTTGCACATTATAGGAATATTTTCTAACCTAACGCCATAGTCTACAAGAGCTTGTTTCATCTATAGTGCTTGTTGACGTGCCTTTCCAGCACTTACATGTTCAGCTTCGGTAGTCAAAATAGCAAGATCGGTTTGCTTCTTGAAAATCCAAGATGTTAGGCAACATCTCATGAACGTGCAAATACCGCTAGTGCTCTTTCGGTCCACGTAGTCTCCCGCATCATCCGAATCCACATAGACAATGGTTTCTATACCGGATCCCTTAGGATACCATAATCCTAAGTGTATAGTGCCTTTAATGTATCGGAAGATACGCTTAACCGCTTCTAGGTGAGAGGTTTTGGGATCCTCTTGAAAGCGATCACAAAGGCAAACACTAAACATGATATCGGGTCTACTTGCCGTTAAGTATAGTAAACTACCTATCATTCCTCTATACTTAGTATTATCTACAGACTCACCTTCTTCATCTCTTGTGAGTTTCAGTTCCGTAGACATAGGTGTTTTTAAGGGTTTTGAGTCTTCAAGGCCAAATTTCTTAAGCATTTCCTTAATGTATTTAGATTGGTTAAAAAATATTCCATCCTTTAATTGTTTTATTTGTAATCCTATGAAGAAGTTTAGTTCACCCATCATACTCATCTCAAACTCATCATGCATGATTTTGGCAAATTCATCACACATTTCTTGACAAGTCAATCCAAATACAATATCATCGACATATATTTGAACAATGATGAGATTCGGGTTTTTCTTTTTAGTGAAGAGAGTGTTGGCTACCATTCCCATGGGATAATCATGTTTAATAAGAAATGCTTTTCATCGATCATACAAGCCTTGGGGGCTTGTTTGAGTCCATATAAAGCCTTCTTGAGTTTATAAACATAATCAGGTTTTTCGAAATCAATGAATCCCAGAGGCTGTGCCACATAAACCTCCTCATTGATAAAACCATTGAGGAATGCACTCTTGTTGAGTATGTAAATACTCATCATTTTTACCTAATCTGAGCTGCCAAAACATCTAAAAAAACACTCAAATATGCATCATAATACTAAAAATATCCCAGGAATGTGTTTTATATGTTTCAGATGCAAAATAATCAAAAACAGATGAAAAATGAACAAAGTTTGCATAATTGGCAGTTTCAGTCCCTCAACTTTCAAAAGTTGTCAAATCTAGTCCCTGGTTATTCTAAAAACTTGAAAAAGTCACCAAAGGTCCTTTTAAATCAAAAAGTTACACATTTAGTCCTTTGGTGCAAAGTTTCACGAAATTGCAAGTTTAGTCCCTGAACTTTGAAAAATGACAAAAATGGTCCCTGGGATATTAAAACTTTGAGAAAAACAAATTTTGTCCTTGTACTTCTCATATATGGCAGGAATGGTCCTTGGATGCAAAGTTTGGTGAAATTACAGATTTGATCCCTGAAGTTTGGAAAGTTGACAGAAATAGTCCCTGGAAATTTAAAAATGGAAAAATCACATAAGGTCCATGTACTATTCATCATTGGCAATATTGGTCCTTATAATAACTTTGGGAAAGTGGAAAATCAAGTCCCTCAAAAATCAGAAAGTTACATTTTTGATCCTTGGGCTTTATAAGCTTAAAAACCAAACCGGACCCTTAATATAATCCCAAACACCAATCCAGTCCAGTCCATACATACAGCCCACCCTTATATCTCCCAAGGCCCAATCCCAAGCCCAAACAATAAACCCACCCTGGTATATTAATACTAGGGTCAAACCCGGTCAAACACCCCCTTTTCCCTCTCCCTCACTCACCGTAGCAATACCACCTGGTTTTCACTCCACCACCACCACTTGCTAGTCTCATCATCACCTCCCCACACCCTCTGCACCTCAAATCACCTCAGCATTAAATGCCACCACCCCCTTGCCTATAACAGTCCAAATCCATACACCCAACTTTCCCGCCAAAAACAAAATGGAGGATCAGGATTGATTCAGAGAGATTCAAGGGTTGAGATTGATTGGGAAATGCTCAGAAAGCTTTGGGGAACCCTAATCCTCTGCTATAAAAGGGAAGAGATGCAAGGAAAGAAGAGTAGTCCAATCTTAGTTAAAAATATAGTCGTATTAATTGTAATTTGGTATTTCAGTGTAATCTTAAAGCTTTTAAGCATTGTGTTAGTTAATTTAAGTGTAACATCAACTTTCTCAGTAATCAATTTCAAGTTTTAATTTATATCTCAGTTTGTGCTATTTTCCTTTTATTTCAAAATCCTTAAGTTACTGCATTGTTGCTATTAATAGAGTACATGGACTCTTAGGTTCACATAAGCTCCTAGATAGCTTATAATAGCTATTAGTAACATAAAAAATCAGTTTAGTTACAAGAAAATTCAAAAACACAAAAAGTCAACAAAAGTCAACATTTGCAGGTTGTATGGTTATAGCAATTGGAGCACAGTGAATCTTGGATGGTTGTGGTTTAGAACTCCATGGGGAGTGTTAGGATTGGTTTCATGGTCCTTGGTTCATGGTGATTAGCAGGAATGCAATTTGTAAGGCTTTAAACTCATTTCTTGATTTCACTATAGCTTTGCTTATTTCCTTGCTTATTCAGCTTCTTTGTGCTTATTTAGTATTAAATAGTGATATTATTGCAAAAAATCAGTATCTTGTTCTTTGGTATTTGTAGTTGCTTTAGTTTCTAAATTTCACTATCAAAATAGTATAACTTGTAATCTTGTTCAAATGTTGTTGTATTCTGTGGTTAAGTGTTCAATTAGGCTTATTATATCATAAAAAGTTATTGTGGATCAGGTTCATAAGCCCTAACACCTTTTACCTTCACAAATCATAAAACAGTTAACTTATAAGGTGTGTTTGGATCAGTGAGATCCTAGGTGTTTAAGTGCTCAATTGTTATTGCTCTTGGTTCACACAAGTCACTTAGGTCATAACTAGCTCAGAACAAGCATAATATCTAGGTCTTATTCATAAGAAAGTCAAAATCAAACATAACTAGGTCTAATTATCCCTCTGTGTTGGATTAAGTGTGGCATATGCCCCAAATCCATTCACTCATGAGTGGTTTAGCTTAATTTAGTCTTAAATTAGCTTAAATAATCAGTTTCAATCAGTAAGGTAAGATCAAAGTTCATATAAGTCAACTTTTAGCAAAAACTCAAAAAGTCAAAAACTATCTTTGTTTCAGAAATCCAAATATTGGAAGAATTTTTGTGATTTTTGTGTTTACTTTGAGAGCTTGGCCTTTTCAGAAGTTAAAGTTTGCCACCTAGTGTTCAAAAGCCCATAGTCAGCTTATTTTTAGGATTTTTCTATAAGCTTGTGCATTAGCTTATTTTGACCTGCAGGGCAAACACATGCCCTGTGCACAGGTTTTGACCAAAATTCCCAAGGCCTTAGCTTCTTCATTAGTGGGACCCACCCCTAGCTTTTTAGCTTTTTAGAAACCCCATAAGCCCAGCTTTAAGTTTCTGAGCTTATTTCACCATTGTGAGCTTATTTGATAGGGTTGCAAGTGCCTTTAAGTTTGACCATTTCTTGAGTAAACACTGAGTACTCAGTGTGAGACCCCAACTTCCAAGGCTTACCTAGAGTTCATTAAAAAGCAATAAGCCCTGCTTATTGGCTTATTGTGTAGCCTACCAGTCCCTCTTTAGGTTTCAAGTTTCATTTTGGACCCTTGATCTCTTCTGTAGACCCCACAGAGGTCCAAAACCCTTAGTTTTGGCCTGTCTTGGCCTTGTTGAGTGATAAGTGCTTATTTGCTTATAGCAGCTTATCCAGAGTGCTTATTAGTGACTTTTGTCTTATTTCAAGTTGATATACATCTGTGGTAGCTTATTTGTTCATCTGAATAGCTTTTCACAAAATCACAAGTCCTAATAAGCTATTTTGTCAACTGTTAAGCACTTGGGGGTGCACATAGCTTATTTTTAAGCTATTCAAAAAGTCATTTCACAAAAAGTTCTTGTTTATAGCTTATTTTTAACTGTCAAAAAGAAAAACCAACAAAAACCAAATATAAAATTAGTGATAGCTTCTATTTAATAGATTTTATCTTTTTAATTTTTCATTTCAGCTTATTTATAAGCACTTCATCATTTTCATAATTTTCTTAATTTCATGTCACCTTTAAGTATTTGTAATAATTTTCCAAGATTTTTCTCTTTCAGTTTAATAATTATTAGAATTAAAAATAGTTTAATTAATTAAATAGGTATTATTAGTAATTAAATAGTTTTCTTAAATTTTAATTAACAACAGTAGGTTTTTATATTTTTTCTAGGTTTTATAAATCATTTAAGACTTTTAGAAAATAGTTTCTTAAATTCTACTATTCATTTTCTAATTTTCTTATTTAATTTAGTTAAATTAGATTTAAATTAATTAATAAGTAAATAATTAGTAAAATAGTCTAAAAATAATTTTTAGAAACTTTTTATAATTTTTTAGGATTCCTGTGATGGTTAATTAGTTTTATAATTTTTTTTTATAATTTTCTAAGTCATTTAGGTATTATTAGTAATTTAAATTATTTTAAATAGTTTAATTAATATAATTAGTTTTTAATTAATATAAAACCCATAAAAAGATAAAAATATTTCTTTTTAATTTTTATACTTTTTTCAAGTTCATTTTAAGGTTTAGAAATTAGTTTTGCAAATTTTTAGGTTAATTTGTAATCTTTATCATTTTTAGTTTAATTTAAATTAGGTTTTAAATAGTTTTAATTAATTAAATAGTATTTAAATATTAAAATAATCAAGTAAGTCATTTTCTTTTCATTTTTAATTTTCTTTTTATTTCAGGTTTGAAAAGTTTCACTTGCACCCCTTGTAGTTTGTAATTTGTCAAAACCCACTTTTCTTTGTCTGTAATCTGATTTCCCAATTTGAGCTTTTATGATTATATCTGTATCTCTGTGATTGTTAATTTTATTCCAAAATTGTTCAAATACCAAGCAATCAGTAGTATAATCATTCCCCAATCATCTTGGTTATTGTCCTCAGTGCCACTTATTCCCATAAACGTTCAAAATACAATTTCAATCTCGTTGGGACTTAACGACCTAGGGATTTCCCTGTACTTCCACGGATTATAAACACTTGACTTTTCTCTCCCAAGTGGGCCTATCAACTGCACCCGGTTGACTGGTTGGTTTGGGAGGAGTCAACTCTTCACATCCATTTGGCATAACTTAAAGTCTATGGCGCAGGCGTAAGCTAGGAGTATTCAAATAGATTCTAGTCTAGCTACTGGGGCATAGGTTTCGTCACAATCAATTCCTTCTTGTTGATTATAACCTTGGGCTACTAATCTAGCTTTATTCCTAGTTACTATTCCATTTTCATCTAGTTTATTCCTAAATACCCATTTGGTTCCTATTATGGTCACATTCCTAGGATTTGGGACTAGTTCCCAAACATCATTTGTTTTAAATTGATATAATTCTTCTTGCATAGCCATAATCCAACTTTCATCCTTTAAAGCTTCATTTACATTCCTAGGTTCTATTGTTGACACAAAGCAAAAGAAGTTACTTTCGTCTTGAGCTTGCGATCTAAGGGTTCTTTGATTCAAACTACCTATGATGTTACCTAATGGATGTGATTTTGCTTCCTTAATATTTACAACCTCATCTTCTTCTAATGTTTCTACTTCATTATCATTTCCTAAGGACTTATTTTTACTAACCTCAATAGCTTCTTCTTCAATCACATCATCATCTTCTAAAGGTAATGTTTTAGGTGGTGGAAGAGTTTTTATCAAATGTTACATTTAAGGATTCTTCTACTTTCATAGTATGTTTATTTGAAATTATATATGCTTTACTATTTTGTGAATATCCTAGAAAAATTCCTTCGTATGACTTAGGGTCGAATTTAGTAAGGTAATATTTTGTATTAAGGACAAAGCATTTACTTCCGAATACACTAAAGTAGCCTATATTTGGTTTTCTACCTCTTAATAACTCATAAGGAGTTTTTCCTAGTATTCGTCTAATAGAAACCCTATTAAGTATATATGTTGATGTATCTACGGCATGACACCAAAACTTTTATGGGATAGATTGTTCATTTAGCATTGTTCTACTCATTTCTTGGAAAGACCTATTTTTCCTTTCTGCTACCCCATTAGATTGAGGAGTACGAGGAGCGGAAAAGTTGTGAGATATTCCATTTAAATCACAATATTTTCCGAATTGTACTTCATTGTCAAATTCCCTACCATGATCCGTCCTAATTGAAACTATTGAGCATCCTAATTTATTTTGAATCATTTTACTAAATTTCTCAAAGGCTTCGGTTTTATCACTTAAGAACCTAGTCCACGTATATTGTGAATAATCATCTACTATAATTAAGGTGTAACGGTTGCCACCGTAGCTCCGCACTGCGGATGGACAAAAAAGATCCATGTGAAGTAATTCTAAGCACCTAGTAGTGGATACCATATTTTTAGCTTTGTGGCTAGCATGTATTTGTTTTCCAATTTTACATGCGTCACAAAAATGTTGATCATATCTTAGACTAGGCAAGTTTCTAACTAGTTCCTTAGAGACTAAAGATTGTAATTGTTGCATGTTAGCGTGATCTAATCTCCTATGCCACAAAGTGGAATTTTCATCTAGAGTTGCTAAGCATATCCTATCTTCCGGTTTGTCTCCTAATTTCATAACATATATACCTCCTTTCCTAATTCCTCTACCTATGACTTTCTCATCCTTAATTATTTCACTATCTTTATCCATTCATCAGGCTCCAAACCTACTCCTAGACATACTTCATTAGATACTTGAGCTACGAAACATTTGTGCTTCATCGTTTCGTTTTCGTCACTATATTTTCTTCTTCGGGTTGTTTTTCTTTTATCTTGTGCTTTTAGTCACTTTTTAATAATATTCTTGAATTCTTTAACGACCTTTGCATATTCTTCGTATTCACTTTCGGAACTAGAATCATCATCACCATTAAGTTCCTTTTCGATCGTTATCTTTATACAATCTTCTCGTTTACTCTTGACATGATTCATGGAATTTTTGCCATCATTACCTTCACACAAAAAATTTGAACTAGTAACACTTGTACACATTTCAACTAAATACTTATCTACTATACTTTCATTTTCTACTATTTTGTATGCAAAATTTTCTTTGGCTTGACACTTCTCTTGATGAAAATTTAAAAGACTTTTCCACATATCATTTGCCGTTTGACAAAAAAAATATTCTTTCGTATTCAATTCTTGGTAAAGCTAATTTGTATATAATTATTTTAGCTATATTATTTTTATCTAGCAATATTTTGAAACAATTATCTTGTTCTTCAAAAATAGTTTTTATTGGTTGAAAATTATCAATTGAAATGATATGTCAAAGATCATAATCTATTGACTTCACATAACTTTCGAATCGATTTTTCCATTCAAGAAAACTTATGTTTTCGAAAAATGGTGTTTTAAATGTCACGTTCCCTTCTAAATATTATTTCGATTCCTGATGAGGCGAAAAATGGTCCGTTTTTAGGGGGTCATTTAAGCCCGAATCCGAATTTATTTGATCAAATATTGCCCTAAATCGTTCCTTTTGTGATTTTAGGTACTTGGAGAGTGAATTCTGGAAAAGAAGCCATTTTGGACGTTTTTGGAGCATAAAAGTGAAGAAAACGGCAAAGTCTCAATTTTCCATGCAGGGAACAGTACATGAAGGCGTCAAGAGTAAATTCATGACGGCATCAAACCTCAAAAATTAAAATCCGTAGTTGATGACGGCGTCACATACAGGGCGTCAAGAGGAATTTGTGTGACGGCCTAGGCCTTGACGGCGTCAGAAGTAGATCAAGGCCGTCCGAGGAAGTATTTGGCGGCGAGATGACGGCGTCACACCTTTGTTCTTGACGTCGTCATCCCTATTTTCCTATATATAGTTTTCTAGTTTTTCACATTAAGAGAGAAGTTTTGGAGAAACCCTAAAGACGATTTTGGTGCAACTTTTACAGGTTTTTCAAGGGTTCCAAACCCTTGATACCTTGCATTGTAATTGAGATAAGTGTTCTTCTAATTCAATCAATATGTCTATGTGTTGGTTGTCTATATCTTGTTCTTGTCTCAATTCCATTATGCTAGGCTAGATCTCTTTTGTGTTTGCTTAGATCTAATGAAACCTAGATATTGATTATGTGTTGATTACTTGTTTATTCTTGTCTTGGATGAATGATTTATATGTTAGGCTTAAGAAAACTGGCAGATCTCCAAATGGTAACATGCTTGAACGTCTTAAGAAACATGAACCGAGGCGTACTAGGTCTTTATTGGTTGTATTTAATGCATGAGCCACTGTTTACAATCCCTATAGTTGTGCTGGGCATGGTGTAGGAGGAGATAAGAGCTCATAGAATTGGGGAGTTATGTATGCCACCCCATGAATGGTATTAAGGAATACAATCCGTCATCCATGCAATTATAACAAGTAATTAACGTGTAAAAGATATCTAGGGAGTAGTGAAATCTAAGTAAACACATTTTCTCCAATTACTGCTCACAACCTTAGTTTAATTAGTTTATTTTCAATTTTGTTATTTTATTTTGATTGCATCTTAGTTTTGGGTTAGTTGAATAGCAACTAATTCCGCCCACTCCTTCAAACCCCGAGATTTTAATTGCTTTCTAAAAAATATAAAAACACAAAAATAATCATCCCTCACCTTTAGAACTAGTAATTAGGTTTTCTAATCCTAGAGACACTATTCCTAAGCTGAACGATCAATCCCCCGGTACTTGTCACTATACTATACTACAACGATCAGGTACACTGCCTGGTGGGGGTTGTAAGCTTCTCGAGATCCCTCGAGAGGTAAAGCCTGTTGCGATTCCCACGCATCAAGTTTTTGGCGCCGCAGCCCGGGGAATAGTTATTGTCTAGGTTAGGATTTCTTTTTATTAGGTCTACTTGCTAGATTCCTTTCTAGTAAGATTTTTTATTTTTATTTTTAGGTTTTCTTTAGTCTATCTCATTTCTTTGTGCCTTTGTTAGTAAATTAAAGTCATTGACTATTCCGTTGACCATTATGGAAAACGCGAATCCACCCCTTTCCCCTAGAGAAGTGGCTGTGTTACGTGAACGAATTGAGAGTGAGATTAGGGAGCTTAGAGAGCTTAATAGGTTGATTAAGATTGAACTCGAACATACATTTAGTGACCTAGCAACCGCCTTGTATTCAAATAAGGACCTAGGGCCTAATGACTTTGTGAATGTTGTTGAGGGACTAGAAGAGGAGGAAATGGATCCGAAGCTTAACGACTACTTTAATCTATACCCCACTAAGGAGGAGATTGCATATTATAATAATCTTATTGATAACCCGCGATCTCCTTTCACCATAATTGAACCTAAGATCAAGAGAGGCGATCCTAAGAATGCTAAGATACCATGTATGATTGGATATAGGCACATTAGCAATGCTTACATTGACTTCAAATCTCCAATCAACATTATGTCCTCAACGGTTTATAATGATATAGTGAAAACAAGACTTGAACCTAGAAGGGATCCCAAGTACCCCGGTGGAGTTTGTAACTTTGTCGGGAGAGTTAAAGGTTTACGTGTCTTTGTTGGTAATTTCACTTTTGTCACCGACTTTATGATTGTGGAGGATCTTGCTAATGTTATTGATTGTCGATTATCCAATGTTGTGTTTGGCAAACCATTTGTTGAGGAGTCTAAGTTAGAATATGATGAGATAGAAAGCACGATCCGGTTTGCAAGTAACACCGATAGTATCACTTATAAGATGCCTAATAGGATGAAAGAATTTCGCTTTATATCTTGTTTTGATAAGGACAACGTTGGTGCTTTTGAGGATATTGATGAGAAGGATAAGAAAAAGGGCATGGACTATGTATGGGAAAAAAGGAGTCTTTACTACAAAGATTGCTTGGCCCTTGGACCAAAGTATAAAGTCGATGAAGAATTTGCCCAAATGATTATGGGGGCGGTTGAGAAAAAGGTGATTGGTTTCTACAAGGAATATCTACAATCGGAGAGTGGAACCAATGATGAAATCACGTAGTAACCCATGACCTTGAGTCTAGCTACAAGACTCGTAAATAAAGAAAAGCGCTTCTTGGGAGGCAACCCATGTTTTGTGTGATTTTATTTGTTTGATTGTTATTTGCTTCCGTATGTATGCTTTATTTTTATTGTTGGTAGATCATGTTTCTCAATTAAAAAGTGGAAATACTTTACTATGTTGTTTGGCCTAGTCTTAACTCCAACTTAAAAGTATTTTTGCAAAAGATAAGTGTAAGGGGAAACCCCAAATATGTTTTTAAGAAACACACGATCATGATTCTCCACAATATTAAATGAACATGTATATTCGTATTTGTTAGAGTCAAATGCTTGTATTGAGTCATAATGAAGTTTTGCAGGATTTTCCAGGAAGTAGGACCAAGTTTTTCCAGAAATTTTCTGGAAACTTAACATAAGAATTTCTGCAGATCCATTCTGACGGCGTCATGAGTTTACTCTTGACGGCGTCAGGAGTAAAAATCTGGAAATTTTACCGGTTTTGTTTTTCTAACGAAGTCTTATGGTTTTTGTGAATTATTAAGTTTTATAATCTCCAGGAAATCTGCAAACTTCATTCCACAAGCATTATATCTTATTTGTTTTCTAGGATTTAGAAACTTATATAGGATGCCGCCGATTTTACGCGAGGTTGTCTTGTCTATTTTGTCAGGATTTACAGGTTATGTTCGACAAGGAGATGCTTTATATTCTGGAAGGGAAGCTTTGATTGTTCATTTTCTTGGAGGAAGATCTAACCTGGCCAACCTATAATCCATACCGAGCGAATCAGGGGAGTATTTGATTTCATTCTCTTTACTTTTTCACTTTTACATTCTTTACTTGAACATTGGGGACAATGTTCATCTTAAGTGTAAGAGGAGGGTAAAAAGATGATACCTTACATATGCACTTTCGCTTGAGTTTGTTTTGTTTAATAGTAGATGTGTAATAAAACTATGAGAAATGCTTGTTAGTGCAATTTTAGCGCCAAATTTAAAATTTTTTACAACATTTAGGAGTGAAACTTTAGCCATAGCAAGCGTCTCATGGATAGGAGATTGTATGACTAGCACATAACCGTATATTCAGAAAAATTTTCCACCCAAATATGTGAGGTTCGCCTTTAGATTTGATAGGAAAAGCATTTACTATTAGTGCTTATGAGTGTACCGGTAGCATTTAGATTCTAGAACTTGCGTTAGTGATGCATCCCAAGACCGCTAGTGAGACTACATTCGTGTGGTAGGATTTACTACATGATAAGAGGCATTAGGATCACCCTTGTGTTAAACCCGTATCATAATTACTTGACCATTTAAGTCATATTACTTGGTTAGTTAAGTCAACTAATTTTCCCACACCCTTAGCGTTGTACTCATTTTTAGTACACGAAACCCCTAGTACACCCCTCCGAGCCTATCTTTTCATTTCTAACTTTAAGCATTTTACTTAAAGGAAGAATTTGTTACACCCCACTTAAATGTACACCCAAATCGCCTTAGCCTTCCGTGTATGCGCTCATCTTTAGTGCATTATTGTTATTTGTTAAACCCTAAGTTAACTTTCTAATTGATTACATGGTTGCTAAGTCGAGTCATATCCTTGTACATATTGTTTTGGGACGATTGGGACTCATGGGTAAGTACTTATTTTATGAAGTAATGGGGAAGAACATCATATATTACCCCCATATGTACGTTAATTTTAAAAGTGCTCCAAGTGTTTTAATTTTCTTAATTCGAGTCATTAGATTAGTTAAATGTAAAGTATATAAAGATTCAAGCGTAAGGGGAATTCTCATCCCCTATGATGTATTATTTTGGATGGTAGGGTAAGAGTGTATGCACAAAAAAAAAAAAAAAAAAAAAAAAAAAAAAAAAAAATCGAAAAAAATCAAGGAAAAGAAAAAAAAATAGAAAAAGGAAAAAGAGAAAAAACATACGGACTACCATCCCGTTTCATTCTATGTTTATTTTATGTTTTTGTTATTTTTCATTTATTAGCTTAAGTCGAGTCTAGTCTTGGCTTAGCAACGCCATATTGTACATGTAATTAACCAAGATTGTTAACTCGCCACCAGTAAAACTTCCTTTATCCAACAAATCCGTGTAATTCATATCCCTATACCTAACGTTACAACCCTTTAAAAAGACCTCTTTGATAGTTTATCCTAGGTGCTTATGCCATGTGGTGGAGGTTTGATCCTTTCCCAAGCCTATGGTAATCCATTTTGCTATGACAGGTAGTGAGAGATATCTTCCATTTCCATAATGTTATATTACTTTATTACACCCGAGAGATGTGAGTATCTAAACACTATTTGTGAGGTGCTTGTATATGACCTCCGTGCTTGTCTATTGGTCTTTAGTGGAACGATTATTTGTTGTAATTACTTTTATATTAGTGTTAAATGACCCCTAACTTGTCTTTTGAGTAGAATAAAAGCGCATTTGCTTGAGGACAAGCAAATCTCAAGTGTAAGGGTATATGATGAGGCGAAAAATGGTCCGTTTTTAGGGGGTCATTTAAGCCCGAATCCGAATTTATTTGATCAAATATTGCCCTAAATTGTTCCTTTTGTGATTTTAGGTACTTGGAGAGTGAATTCTGGAAAAGAAGCCATTTTGGACGTTTTTGGAGCATAAAAGTGAAGAAAACGGCAAAGTCTCAATTTTCCATGCTGGGAACAGTACATGAAGGCGTCAAGAGTAAATTCATGACGGCGTCAAACCTCAAGAATTAAAATCCGTAGTTGATGACGGCGTCACATACAGGGCGTCAAGAGGAATTTGTGTGACGGCCTAGGCCTTGACGGCGTCAGAAGTAGATCAAGGCCGTCCGAGGAAGTATTTGGCGGCGAGATGATGGCGTTACACCTTTGTTCTTGACGCCATCATCCCTATTTTCCTATATATAGTTTTCTAGTTTTTCACATTAAGAGAGAAGTTTTGGAGAAACCCTAAAGACGATTTTGGTGCAACTTTTACAGGTTTTTCAAGGGTTCCAAACCCTTGATACCTTGCATTGTAATTGAGATAAGTGTTCTTCTAATTCAATCAATATGTCTATGTGTTGGTTGTCTATATCTTGTTCTTGTCTCAATTCCATTATGCTAGGCTAGATCTCTTTTGTGTTTGCTTAGATCTAATGAAACCTAGATATTGATTATGTGTTGATTACTTGTTTATTCTTGTCTTGGATGAATGATTTATATGTCAGGCTTAAGAAAACTGGCAGATCTCCAAATGGTAACATGCTTGAACTTCTTAAGAAATATGAACCGAGGCGTACTAGGTCTTTATTGGTTGTATTTAATGCATGAGCCACTGTTTACAATCCCTATAGTTGTGTTGGGCATGGTGTAGGAGGAGATAAGAGCTCATAGAATTGGGGAGTTATGTATGCCACCCCATGAATGGTATTAAGGAATACAATCCGTCATCCATGCAATTATAACAAGTAATTAACGTGTAAAAGATATCTAGGGAGTAGTGAAATCTAAGTAAACACATTTTCTCCAATTACTGCTCACAACCTTAGTTTAATTAGTTTATTTTCATTTTTGTTATTTTATTTTGATTGCATCTTAGTTTTGGGTTAGTTGAATAGCAACTAATTCCGCCCACTCCTTCAAACCCCGAGATTTTAATTGCTTTCTAAAAAATATAAAAACACAAAAATAATCATCCCTCACCTTTAGAACTAGTAATTAGGTTTTCTAATCCTAGCGACACTATTCCTAAGCTGAACGATCAATCCCCCGGTACTTGTCACTATACTATACTACAACGATCAGGTACACTGCCTGGTGGGGGTTGTAAGCTTCTCGAGATCCCTCGAGAGGTAAAGCCTGTTGCGATTCCCACGCATCAATTCCATAGATCGATTTCAAGTTTTAAAATAAAATTTAATTTAAAAATCTTGTTTAACGTAGCTCTGATGCCAATTGTGGAAAACTAGAAGTAGGGGTTGAATAGTTTTACGTCGTTTTTATTTTTATAAAAACTTTGTTTACAAAATCTTCAATTCTATTTTTATGTGAGATCAATACTTGCACACTAGTTAATACAAATATATATGAGACTAAATAATAACAATGTAGATAAGTAAATAAAGAGATAGAGATGGAAAGATCGCACCACAAGACAAAGGATTTATAGTGGTTGGTGTGTGCTTATTCACACACCTTTTCCTCTCCATATTAAGACCAAAACAGACACAAACTAACCATAAATGCCAATGATATTATGTTTTTGTGTTTGTGATCGTGCAGGAACGGATATTTCAGAAATTGGCACAAATCAGGCCAAAATGGACAAAAATGAGCACGAGTTTGGAAATCATGTCAAAAGCTAAAGCTGGGGAAGCAAAGTACCATTTTTGAGCTCAGAATGTCAAATCACACCTTGGAGAATCACCAAATGCCAAAAATAGTCTTTGGAGCAAAAGTTTGCAAAATTGGCAAAAATGGTCCCTCTAGTTTGAAATTTGGCAGAAATGGCCCCTGAGCATTGGATTTTGGAAGAAAAAGTCAACACTGGTCCTTGGAGTTCATAAGTTGTCAAGTTTGGTCCCTGGGTGAAATGTTCAAAGAAATTACAAGTTTAGTCCTTGCAGTTTCAAGTTTGACAGATTTAGTCCCTAGGATTAAAATTATCATCAAGGGTCCTTGTACTATTCATACTTGGCAATTTCAACCCTTATGATGACTTGGAAAAAATTACAACTCAAGCCCCTCAAGTTTGCAGCTTTTACACAATTGGTCCTTGTTTTTATTACAACACCAAACGGACCCTTTGATATTATAAAAACCAAATCCAAATCCAAATCCAACCCAGACACAAAACCTAATCCAGCACCCTAATGCTAAGCCCAAAACCACCCTAGGCCCAATCCCTTTTTTACATTTGATACAACCACGGTCAAACACCCAGTCAAACTCCCCCTTTCCCCCTCAATACCACTCACCCTTCCCTGGTATTCACTGCAAAACCACCCTGGTTTACCACCCTCACTAGCACCATCACATCCCACCATCCCCACCATATCTACCTAACATCACCTCCACAATAAATGCACCCCCTTGCAAATTATCAGTGCAATTTGTAATAAACAATTTTGGCGCCAAAAAGATTTATAGGCCAAGATTGAGTATGAGTGATCCAATGGCTCTGGTTTCTGTTGGGAAATGATCAGAGGGACCCACAAGACCCTAATTCAGGCTTATAAAAGGAAAGAGAAGGCAGAAGACATAGTATATAGCTTAATTAGTTAAAATTAGTGTCGTACTTAGTGTAAACTCTAATTCAGTTGTAGTATTTTGTTCAAAAAGCTTGTAATCTTATTTCCTGTGTACTTGAACTCATTTCAATCAATTAAATTCAAGGTTTCTATTTTAAATCTCAAATTTGCAATTTTACTTTAACATTTCAAATTTAAGTTGTATTGTTCATAGTTGTTGATTAGACTCATAAGCACATATAAGCTCCCTATATAGCTTTTAAGAGCTATTAGAAACCTTAAAAACCAGTCTAGCTTATAAGACCCAAAAATACAAAAAAATCAGAAAAATCATAGAAAAATAAAAAATACAGGTTGAAGATGATGATGGCTGGAGCAGGGTGAATTCTGGAAGGCCTTGGGTTAGTGGCTTTGTGGAAAGCCTATAGGATTGGTTTTGGTCCTTGGTTCATGGTGAATTAGCAGGAAGGCTTTTGTAAGAAATTTCTTAATTTTTCAAGTTCTACTGTTCATCTGCTTATTATCTGCTTATTAGTGCTTGTTTATGCTTATTAGGTATGTGTTTGTCATTGAGGTGTTTAAAAAGTATTGCTAGTTCATTAAATCTCACTGAGCTTTAAAATCTCATTTGGCCTGTCAAAATTGCATAAGTAGCATTCCTGGGTATTATTACTTGTTGACCTTGTCTCTGTGTTCATTTAAGCTTATTAGACCATAATAAGTTGTTTGAAAGCATTTACAAAGTCATAAGTGGTCATTTGTTTTGAAAACCAAAAATCAAAGATCAACACAGGTTGTTTGGGTTACCTTGATTCTCTGAGTTCAGGGTTGTATTTGTTGTTGTTTCTGGTCCACACAGGTCACATTAGGTTCTAATAACTTAGAAAAACCAACCCTCATTCAGTAAAAAGTCAAAATCACTTTTAATCTCATCATTTAGGATCACTATGAGGATTTAGAGTTCCAAATCATTCCCAATAGTGTAATAGTTGTTAGTATAGCTTATTCTAGCATCATCATAGCTTAATATAACCAAATCAGTCCATAGGAATCAATCAAAGTTCATAATAGTCAACTTAGGTGCTCAAGTTAAAAAGTCAAAATTGCATAGTTAGGCAGAAAACCACTTTTTCCAAGATTTTTTCTGATTTTTGTGTTCAAAATTAAGCTTTGAGCTTTTTACAAATTAAAGTCTGCCAGCTTAAGTTTTGAAATCAATCATTGGCTTATTTTTATGATTTTTTATGAGGATTATGCAAGTGCTTATTTAGACTAGCAGGGCAAACACCCTCCCCTGAACCAGGGTTTCACCCATTTTTCATAAGTTCATTCTGGCTTATCCAGTGGGCCCCGGACATCACCATTGGCCTTTTAGATAGCTTATCAGTAGGACTCAACATTCCAGTACTTATTTTTTATCTGTGAACCTTTGCCCTTGGCTTATTTGGCCATTGAAGTTATACTGATCACACTCAGTATACTGAGTGCTCAGCTTAGACACCCCAACTTCCCAAGCTTCCCATAAGCTCATTATTAAGCCATAAGCTCTGATCCTTGGCTTATTTGAGAGTTCACCAGACCATCTTTGTGGTTCAAGTCTTATCTTGGACCTCCATTCACTTCTGTGGACCCCACAGAGGGCTGAAAGTCCTTGATTTTGGACTGTTTGGCCTTTGTAATTCATATAAGTGCTTATTTGTTGTTTCTGGCTTATTTCTTGTGCATATTCTGTACTGTTTAGCAGATTTGTATGCCATTTTGTTGTTTGTAGCTTATTTATCAACTTGTAGCTTATTTGTAGCTTTTTGCATCAAAAATCAATTTTTCAAGCTTATTAGGATTTTTGTTTTACTTTTGGACTTGCACACTGCTTATTAATAAGCTCAAATAAAAGTGCCTTTGTAAAAGTTTCTTATATTCAGTAGTTAAGTAGTTTTGTAAAAGCAAATCCAGAAAAATCCAAACATAAGAAAAGTGATAGCTTCTATTTAAACCAATTGGCTTATTTTTCAGCATATTTAAAAAGCAATTTTCATTTTTATAATTTTCCTAAGTTTCTAATATATTAAATTAGTTTCAGAAAAATTTTCATAACTTTTTGATTAGTTTTAGTTATTATTATAATTAATTTGAGTTTAATTAGTTTTAGTTGAAAAATCAAAAATAAAAATCCTTAGTGCTTATTTTTAATCAATAGTAGCTTTTTATATTTTTCCTAGGTCTGATGATTAGTAAAGTATTTTTAGAAAATTTTTCAGAATTTTCACTGTTCATTTAGTATTTTTCATAATTAAATTAGTTAAAATATATTTTAATTATTAAATTAGTAAATAATTAGTAAATTAGTTTAAAAATAATTTTTATAAACTTTTTATTAATTTTTAGGATTCCTGTAATGGTTGATTAGTTTTATAAAAATTTGCATAATTTTCTAAGTTAATTTGGTATTTTTCTTAAATTTAAATTAGATTTAAATTAGTTTTAATTAATTATTAAATAGTTTAAATAGTATTTAATTAATATTAAATAATAAAATAATCAAAAATAATAATTTTCTTTTTAATTAATTTTTTTTAATATTAAGTTTGTAAAAGTTTCATTTTCACCCCCTCTAGTTTAATTTTGTTCAAAACTCACCTTTTTATCTGTTCGCACCGTTCTGATTTTTAATTTGGTTTACGTTTATTCACATTTGTAATTCTGTTATTGTCTATACTGTTTATCTGTCTTAATATCAATCAAATCAGTAGTGTAATCAACTCCAAATCATTATCTGTTACTATTACCAAATCACTGATTCCCTTAAACGTTTCTAAAACACAATTTCAATCTCGTTGGGACATAACGACCCGGGGAATTTCCCTGTACTTCCACGGATTTAATATCTTGCACTCCTCTCCCTCAGGTTTGACATGTTGACCAACCTTGGTTAATTTGGACTGACTGTAAGGGAGGAGTCAAATTTTGGCGCCGCTGCCGGGGAGGTTGTTGCGTGTTTCAAAACGTTTTTAGATTTAGTGATTTTCAAAACCCTCCTTGTACAAATTTCACCACTCTATAAATTTTTGTTAAAATCTAAATCATATCAGAAAAAGTTCATTAACACTTTTCCTAAAGTGTTAACAACACCAAAAAAATCAAAAACAACAAAACAAAACGTGAAGTTAAATTACTTCGTATTCTTTAAGATTACAACTTACACAGGTGGTAAACGGAAGTTCTGACATTAAATTGCGAACTGAAGAGAGATCCATTCTACTCTCCCGCCACCCTGCGAGTAATTTTAAAGAAAATGATTTCGGTTAACGAATCGATACCAAAAATATTTCCAAAAGTTTTTTCACACACACCCAAAAAGCCAAAAACATTTTGTTAATAATAATTACCTACCAACTGGGAGTATGAACGTTAATAAGTTCCCAAACTAAAGATTAAAACTTGCCTTTGTATTCTTGTAATTGGTGTACCTTTTTCAAAGAAGCCAGTCATACTGTGATTATTGGTTTAAGTTCCCTGTTGGTTTGCCTCGGTCTTGTTTTAATTGACATTGTTTTTAGTGTATGCGCACTCGTTCACAATCAAGGCATAATCATCAAAAAAACGTACCCGAGTTACGTACAGCTATTGAAGAACCCAAAATAAAAATGGATGAGCCCCCACCACCCCCACTTGACCCTCCCAAGGATGAGACAGCTCCCGATCTCTGAACGATGGAGGAGTTGTGTCAACCTACCATGCACGGGAGAGGTGGACCTATTGCACCACTCACTATTGAGGCCACGGACTTTGGACTCAAGAATCAGATGATCCAACAAGCCCAAAATTCGTGCCAATTCCATGGATTGCCGGGTGACGATGCTAACAAGCATCTTGACAAATTTTTAACCGTCACCCAGAGCATGAAACAAAATGGCTTCACCGAAGACGGCCTTTATTTGTATCTCTTCCCCTATTGTCTCACTCATCATGCTACTGCCTGGTTCGATCGTCTTCCAAAGAATTCGATCCACACTTTTGATGAGATGGTTACCAAATTCTTGGCTAAATACTTTCCACCATCCATGGTAACTAAGCTGAGAAATGATATCAGCAACTTCAGACAGCGTCCTGACGAGTCCTTATTTGAGGCATGGGAACGTTATATGCTTGCGATTGATCGGTGTCCTAACCACAATATGTTACAAGTTACCATAATAGATACTTTCTATAATGGTTTGACATTAAGACACCGAGACATACTCAATGCTGCTGCTGGTGGGACCTTTATGAAAAGGCGTCCTGAGGAGTGTTACGATCTAATTGAAAACATGACTGCCCACCATAACTTTTGGGATTCCTCAGTTGAGAGGGATGAGTCATGTAAGTCTATCACTCCAGCATTGTTATGACCAAGAAACACGTTCCGGAGGTCGAGGTTGATCAAAATATGTATAAACCATGGTTATTTCTTGAGAGAGAAAGTAGAGAGAGAAAGGTGGAGAACTATGTGTTTTATTAGAATGATAAATGAAATGGAGCTTGCACACACTTTCCCACCCCCCTCATGGAGAGTCGTGAGGGGTATTTATAGGCTCCTAACACTACATGTTTGCCTACTTGACAATAGTAGTCCTTGTAGTTTCTAATCTAGTCCAATTCACTTGTGTGACGTTATCTTTATAAAAAAGCGAGGCTAACAATCTCCCTCCAAGATATTTTCACACGTGAATGGTTAAAATGAGACCTATAAATACAGAAACAATGTAAATTACAACAATAGTAAACTATGTTGACATTGTTGAAGCGCAGAGTCTCTGTAGTCTTGATACTGAGGCAGACTTGAAGTTCACTCTTCCGAAGATCTCGGCGTATGATCTTTGACACTGACGGCAAAGGTCTTTGTAGCTCTGAACTTCAATTGTAATGGTCTAGTTAGGTTATTACTCCCACCTAACTAGTGAGCCTTTATTCTTTTTCCTGCTCCTTCCTGAACCGATAACTCTTCTTTCATCTCGCAGCGGATAAAGTAGATTCAAAAGTGTAGGAACATGGTTGTCGTTCGAGTAGCAACATAACAACATAACTCACATAACATTGCATAGAAGGTTGGTAATAAGCTCTGATGTACACATACTTGGTACCTCATGGTACTTCTCTGGTATTAAGCACAGTTCCCTCAATCAACCAACGTACTGAAGACGAAACACTACTTCTTTTGGCATGTTCTTCTCCCTCCTAATGGTTGCGAGTTATCGGAATCATCATAATCTTGTGTACATGTCATACAATTACCTGTACTTTACACTTCTGATGCAAGATATAAGCCATGAAAGAATAATTTTGTGAGAATATGCTGATTGGATATGACTCTCTTTTTTTCTACAATCTCATCTCTTCTCTTCAACCTATAAGCGACCTCTTCAAAATCCAACCAGCTAGTAAATGACCACTGTATGGAGACAACCCAATATAACCAATCTGAAAATGAAGTAAACGTCCCGTAGATATGTGACTTAATCTTGTACGAAGGTGTGACTAAGAACCTATACTGAGCACTACAATGTAACGCCTTTAAGCATAGGTAGTGCCATATACCTAAACCAATAAACAGTATATGAAATATCCACCTCTTAGAATCTCCACAACTTCATGTGACACTGAGTACTACAACGTAACTCTTTAAAGTGACAGCTATAACCCGTGAGTACTACAATATAACTCCTTACATCTGGTATAACTAGATAATCCAAGTCTTAATCACTATCTCTACCAGTGTTTGCCCAAACAACTATCTCCGAAAGTCGTGCATCCATCCACCCCTAGACTTTGAGATAAATAAGTACACATGCCCGTGAAATGAACTTGAGACCCAAATAAGCAATATCGTACAAAAACTCTGTTGCCACAAAAATCTGATACTAGCCGTTGTCATTTGATTGTGATTCTTGATCAGGATCTTTTAAGCTATACGTGGTGTGTTTTTGGTGAAGTATGAAATTCTATCTCGTTGATTCGTAGTGATTTCGGATTTTCCCTCCAAAAATAGAATTGGAAAATTTTCTCGCCCATAATTTGGAAATCACTATGAAATGCAATGCTAAGGTTACCAGAAAAATTTGAGTTTTAAAAATTTTTACGCTAAATTTTACCGAAAAAATTTGAATTTTGGCCTAAAAATTTGAATTTCGGGCCAAAATTTTCAACGTTATACCAAACTTTGAATTTCGCGTAAAAATTGAACGTTTAGTCTCCTCTAAAAAATAAATTTTACTCAAATTTTCCTGCCAAAAAACTCGATAAAATCTCCTTAATCGGAAAATCCCATACTCGATAAATACATCCTTACTCGATAATGGTTCTAACTCGATAAGGTTATGCTAACTCGGTAAACCATTCCTTACTCGATAAAGTATTGTCAACGAAGTAAAGTTCCCCCTTACTCGATAAAAGCAAGAAACCTTACTCGATAAACGATAAGGGTTGTTAGCTAACTCGCTAACTGGCTAACTCGCCAAATAGGAAACCTTACTCGATAAAACTGAGCTTACTCGATACTGCCTTGGCTTATAACTCGATACAACAGTACCCTAACTCGATAAAAAATGCCTAACTCGATAACACCAGCATCCTAACTCGATAACCTTGAGCCCTTACTCAATAAGCACCCTAACTCGATAAAATCAACCCTAACTCGATAAAACTCATACTAAACTCGATAAAGCACGTACGAACAGCTCAAAAACGCGATTTTTCACCCAAAAACACCACGATTCGCCCCCGGTTTGCTCTGATGCCACTTGTTATGACCAAGAAACACGTTCCTGAGGTCGAGGTTGATCAAAATATGTATAAACCATGGTTATTTCTAGAGAGAGAAAGTAGAGAGAGAAAGGTGGAGAACTATGTGTTTTATTAGAATGATAAATGAAATGGAGCTTGCACACACTTTCCCACCCCCCTCATGGAGAGTCATGAGGGGTATTTATAGGCTCTTAACACTACATGTTTGCCTACTTGACAATAGTAGTCCTTGTAGTTTCTAATTTAGTCCAATTCACTTGTGTGACGTTATCTTTATAAAAAAGCGAGGATAACAAGCATCCTCTGAAATAGCAGCTCTGACTAAAAAGATGGATGATTTCGCTACGGCTATGTTAAGGATGAACCACACAATCCAAAATCAACAAGCCAAAGCTGTCAACCCAAGTTGTAAAACTTGTGGTGGTCCACATCCGTACACTGATTGCCCAGCCTCCGGTGGCTTCGCTCATGAAAATGTGTACGCAGCTCAAGGTTCCTATAATGCGGGAGGTAATTCCTACCAACCACAAGGGGACCGTAACCTCATGAGCTATCGTTCTAATAATTACCTTGGACCACCCAGGTTTAATCAAGCTCAAAATCAAAATCAAAACCGGAATCAAAATTTTAATCAAAATCAAAATCAAAACCGAATGAACCAAGGTTTTCAAAACCAAGGGAATTTCCATTTCGTTCACAACCAGGCTTTTCAAAATCAAAACCAAGGAAATTTTAACCATAATCAAGGTCATTTTAATCAGGGTAATAATTTCCAACAGGGTAATTTTCAACAAGGAAACAATTTTCATGGTCATAATAATCAAAATCAAGGGAATTTTCAAAACAACCGTGCTCAAAATGTTCCTAACCAAAATCAAGCCGTTGTTCTAACTGGACCATCATCCGATGAGTTGTTGAAACAGTTTATGAAATCCCAAGAAGAAATAAACAAATTGTTGGTCAGCCAAATCTCAGAACTCAAGAAGTCTTTAAATGATCGACCCTCGGGCTCATGTACACTACCAAGCAACACGATCGCTAACCCGAGGGGCGATGTTAAGGCGATCACAACCAAAAGTGGAGTTTCTTATAAAGGACCCACAACTCCTTCTACCTCTTCTCCTATCCAGGTAGAGGAACGTGAAACTGAGGCTACAATGGACACGGTACTTCCTGACGTCCCTCCTCCAGTTATCCCGGTCCCGATCCGTAAAACAAGGGTCGTATTTGAACCTCCCGAGACTCCTGTTGAAAATCAAAACCCAACCTGAAACGTTCAATTCCATATCCATCACGTTTACATGTTCAAAAGCTCCGCGAAAAAGCAAATCATCAAATGGAAAAATTCTTTCAAATTTTTCAAGATTTACATTTTGATATCAGCTTTGCGGATGCTATCCTCTTGATGCCCAAATTTGAATCCACAATCAAAAACTTATTAAGTAATCATGAAAAACTGTTCGAGATGGCAAAAACTCCTCTCAATGAGAACTGCTCCGCGGTTCTGTTGAAACAGCTTCCCGAGAAGCTGGGAGATCCTGGGAAATTCCTCATTCCATGTATATTCCCGGGAATGGTTGAATGCTATGCCTTGGCCGATCTTGGCGCTAGCATCAACTTGATGCCTCATTCAGTATGGAAGAAACTCTCTCTTCCGGAACTTACCCCCACCTGCATGACTCTTGAGCTTGTAGACCATTCAATATCTCGTGGTATTGCCGAGGATGTATTTATCAAAGTGGGAAAGTTCCATTTTCCTGTAGACTTTGTAATTGTTGATTTTGATGCGGATCCAAGGGTTC
Source organism: Artemisia argyi (assembly GCA_030686995.1). Classification (NCBI taxonomy): domain Eukaryota; kingdom Viridiplantae; phylum Streptophyta; class Magnoliopsida; order Asterales; family Asteraceae; genus Artemisia; species Artemisia argyi. The sequence goes on along the minus strand of CM060702.1, from coordinate 75,356,405 downwards.
CTCTCATTCTTGGAATAGGATTCCTGAGGACGGGTCATGCTCTGATCGATGTATTCGATGAGAAAATCACATTACGTGTTGGTTCCGCAGCCATAACCTTCAACATTGATCAAACCTCGAGATACTCCTCGAATTATGATTCTAAATCCGTTAACCGCATCGATGTCATCGATGTTGCAACCGAGGAGTAATCTCAAGAAATTCTTGGTTTCGCTGATGATTCTTTGAGTGGCAATCCCACTCCCTCCTCTCAACCTATCATTGCCAATTCTTCTCCTTCCCTCACTTAGTTTGAGGGAAGTGACTTTGTCTTGGAGGAAATAGAGGCCTTTCTCCGAAGTGACTCAATTCCCGAGGGGATTGATAACCAAGAGATTGACCCAGAAAGGGATATACTTCTCCTTGAGAAGTTACTCAATCAAGATCCCTCCCCCCCCCCTCGCGTTCTTTCACATACACTTCATAAAGAGGAAATCAAAAATGTTGAGAAAACTGATGATTTCCCTGAGGTCGAGCTTAAGGACTTACCTCTTCATCTGGAATATGCATTTCTGGAGGGTGATGATAAATTACCCGTCATAATAGCAAAAGAATTAAAAGATGAGGAGAAAACTGCTCTCATAAAGATCTTGAAATCTCACAAGCAAGCAATTGCTTGGAAACTCTCCGATATCAAGGGTATTAACCCTGAATTCTGTACTCACAAAATCTTAATGGAGGATGATTTCAAACCGGCAGTTCAGCAACAGAGACAGGTTAATCCCAAAATTCATGAGATAATCAAACAAGAAGTTCTTAAACTTCTTGATGTCGGATTGATTTACCCTATCTCTGACAGTCCTTGGGTTAGCCCAATCCATTGTATTCCAAAAAAAGGGTGGCATAACCATTGTAACAAATGAAGAAAATGAGTTCATTCCAACTCGACTGGTTACGGGATGGCGTGTGTGCATTGACTATCGTAAGTTAAATGACGCCACCCGAAAAGTCCACTTTCCTCTACCCTTCATGGACCAAATGCTCGAAAGATTAGCAGGAAACAAGTACTATTGTTTCCTTGATGGTTTCTCGGGTTACTTTCATATTCCCATTGATCCACAGGATCAAGAAAAGACCACCTTCACATGCCCCTACGGAACTTTTGCCTATAGACGTATGCCTTTCGGCTTATGTAATGCTCCAGGCACGTTCCAAAGGTGTATGATGGCCATATTTCATGACATGATCGGGAAAACTATGGAGGTCTTTATGGATGACTTCTCGGTCATTGGGGATTCGTTCCAATCTTGTCTCTCCCATTTAGAAAGCATACTTAAACGCTGTAAAGAAACAAATTTGTGTCTAAATTAGGAGAAGAGCCATTTTATGGTCAAAGAGGGCATTGTCCTCGGCCATAAGATTTCCAAAAGTGGGATCGAGGTTGATAGAGCCAAAGTTGATGTAATAGCTAAACTGCCTCCTCCCACTACTATCAAAGGTGTCTGGAGTTTCCTTGGTCATGCCAGATTTTATCGTAGATTCATTCAAGACTTTTCCAAAATAGCCCAGCCTATGACCCATCTTCTTGAAAAAGATGCTCCTTTCATCTTCTCACCCGAGTGCATCGAAGCTTTTCAAACTCTGAAGAAAAAGCTTATTGAGGCACCTATTCTTGTTGCCTCCGATTGGGACCTGCCCCTTGAACTTATGTGCGATGCTAGTGAATTTGCTATAGGTGCAGTCCTTGGGCAACGTAAAACCAAACACTTTCAGCCTATACACTATGCAAGTAAAACTCTGACTGAAGCTCAAACTCACTATACCACTACGGAGAAGGAACTCTTAGCCGTGGTGTATGCTTTCGAGAAATTTTGGCCATACCTTATCTTGACAAAGTGTGTAACAATTCGCAATTTCAGGTTAATTACTATTCCCGAAAATTTCACTATTCATTTTTACTATTCACTTTTACTATTCATTTTTCCAGAATTTGATTTTTATTTCATATTCTCGTGTAATAAATCACTTCCATGGCAAAATAAAAGTTTGACACTCATCAGATCATTTTCGCGAAAGTTATTAAGGAATTACACGTTTTAGGGTAAAACGTCATTCAAAAATCCTACGCACAACGAAACTCGACCGCGTTAATTTTCCCCGCATCAGAAAAATGTTTGATACACTCATGATTTATTTGAGAATTAATCATGACTAAGAAAAATGTGACCAAATAAACCCTCGGCCGTGAGAAACAGAAATTTTCGTTTTTAAGCGCTTTTACTTAGCCGTAACCTTAGCCTATACCTGCACCGCGTTTCTTAGACGATTTGAGTTTTCACATTTTTGGAAAAAGTCAACATATTTTTCCCTCCTCCTTTGACCAAAAATCATTCCTTGATTTTATAAATCATTCCTTGATTTTTAGGCTTACGGTTTTATGTCTTAAAGACATTAAATACCAACCGACACTAGACTGAGCCCAGTCTAGACATTATAAGTCATTTTAAATCATTTTTATCCTATTATAAAAGTTACATTTTACTTTTCTCAATTTTACACAATATTCGTACGTTTTACGTATTACGCGTTTTAGACCCGTATTTCCAGTTTTAGCAGGGTTTTAGCACCCCAATGGAACCTACCACTCATTTTATATTTTATTATGGAGTATATTGATATGTTTAACCATTCTTTCAAGTTCCACATTTTTACGATACCCGGTTTTACGTTTTGTGGCTTAATCATTTACCGTTAGCGATTACCGGGACAAAACTGACTCCGTAAAAGCAAGATAATAACAAAACTCATCTAGTCACCTAGGTGAGTCATGGTGAACAAAATTGTGGTGATTCACCAAGCCTTGGTGGCTTGGTGATGAACCATTAGTCCTTTTATGCATCATGTGTAACTCTTTTCTACCACATGTAAGTAAAATATCCAAAATTTACTAACCTCCGCAAATTGCTATATATATAGCAACTCATTTACTCTTCCTTTTTACTCTAAAAATCAGGCCACCCTTCAAATGGTATAGATCCATGCTTTGATTTCATGTTAAAAATCCTAAATCATTGTTGAAGCTCTTGTAAAGTTTCACATGATCCTTGCTCAAGTTTTCTCATTACTTTGGTGATTTCTCTTGACTTTAAATATACTCAAGTCACCTCAACCTCCATCATCTCTCTTTCAAGAATACAAGTGTAGAAAGATTGCTTGAAGTGAAGTAAAGTGAAGCATAATCAATCAAAGTCCTTACCTTACATGTTACTTACCTTTCTTTGTTGAAAGCCAAAAGTTGTAAGCAAACCTTAACATACTGTAAAACCCTAAAGTCTCAAACAAGTAATATTCCTAAACTGCCCCTCTAACTTTAAATCTAAAAGAATCATTAACAACCTAAAACCCAAGTTGAGTAATCCTTAAAATTAATTATAAAGGAAATTCTACAACCTTACATTTAATTTATCTAACATATTACTACGTAGTTAACTTAAAAACACAAAAGCTACTACCTAAAATCATATTACACGCCTAAAACTTTCTCTTGGGCCGAATTAACGTGTCACACAGCTTTAATATTCACCTTGGGCCTTAACTTGAAAGATAGCTAAACATTTAAGCCCACACAATAACCAGGATATCAAGAAACGATTTGGTCAAATATCAGTTACATAAATCACGGATATCTTGATCCCTTTCCATCTAAAATACACGCCCCTCCCCATAATATCTCATCACATTATACGGTTGTTCACAAAGTGTTTTCAAACACACAATAAACCCTAACAAAGTACTTGGCGGCTGTTTTGGTTTTCCCTTCACCTTCACATGACAAGGTGTTCTAAAGGGGCTCAAAGAAGGTGTTCGTGTGGGGTTTGAAGGAGGTTCATTCGTGGGTATTTGGTTCTATCGTGAGGGTGTTTTGGACGTGGGTTTATTCTGTCGTTCGAAGGGTTTTGCTGCTGATCGGTTGAGTGCAGTTGGTGCTCTACTTATTGTCCTTGTTTTCTTCTCGTTATACGCTTCGAGGGTAACTCTTCAACCTTGTTCAATTCATCTCCTGAATGTTTTCTTCTTCTGTCGTATGCTATGTTTTTGATTCGACTTGTTTTTCATGCTTTTATCGACTACATACTAATCATAATAAACATTACATAAACCATGATGTCGTCACATAAAATAGCGAGAACACAACTATATGTGTATCGACTGTAAAACATACGTGGGGGTGAGTATCGATCCCTTTATTCGTGGCTCAAAAATAGAGACTAAACTTAACATGTATCGCAAAAACTAATCTATGAATCAGCATATAAATAATACAAATAAAATGAGTGAGATACTTGTTAAAATCGGGAAAATGGAACTTAGCAAATCTGGACCAGCATGCTTGTTATTCGAATAGTTATGGTGTGTCGAACAAGGTCAGGTCGTGGTGTGTATGCTGAGTTGGTCATGAAAACCTTTTTGAGATATAAATGATGTTGTTTCGATCTCTAACATGGATAAAAGTTACGTATAAAAAAAAAGGATTAGCAACTGCATGCATACTTGCGTATATAAGGGTGTGCTTTGTATTTGATTTTGTACAGCCATGTGAATGTGTGTTGTGATTCGAAATAAAAAAAAAGGTCAAAAATGTTAGGAGCGAGTTAGTAATTCATTTTTTTTGGTCATTCACATATAACATATAATCTGACTTTAAAACATGGGATATGAAAGTGGTGATTATGATACTATGTTTTTGTGTGTCGACTTGTTGCAGCTTTAGCTATTTGAATAAGTTAATGTACAAGTTCTTAATCTGTTCATTGGTGTCCTAATATACTCATAATACACAACCATTGTTCGACTTTGTTTATGTCTGGATTCCGTTTTCTGTCTCCATCATCGAACTAAAAGAACTACATAAAATCATAATGATTCTAGCATAAAATAGCAACCTAGTCAAATTATTATAATTGGCTAAAGGGTATGTGTCGCGGCTCATTTGAACAACAAGAGAAGTGGTTGCCTCGACATATTTTAACAAGGTGTCATGGACTTGTTTGCTTTGAAATAAAAAAAAAATCTTGGGTCGTCGTGGCACAAATATTAAGATTGTGAGTACGTTAATAGATTATATAAAATTACGATGACGGGGTCCAAAATTATTATCTCAACATTTATTTACCAAAATAAACTTTAAAATAATTTTACTTGACTTTTAATATTTAAATTTTGATAATTTATATTTTAGACCCTAAACTTATAGTATTGACATTTAAAACCTAAAATATTATATTGGTCATTTTAGCCTTAAATATTATTAATTGTCGATTATAACCTTTAAATATTAAATTACAATTGCGGAAACTTACTAAATTTGGAAACCGACTAATTCGGGAAACCTGCTAAAATAGAAAGCTACTAAAAATGGAAAGATAACTAAAAGAAGTAAATTACGTGATTTGGACTCTTCTTGATTCGTGTCCATTCTCTTCTAGGTTCGGTGAAGCGGGAGTGATCCGTCTCTCTTTGTTTGATTTGTGACCTTGCTTTTGCGTTTGGACTAAGGTACAGATATTCCGTGCTCTCTTAGCAAAAGTACAACCTTATTTCTCTCTCATGACTTTCTCTCTCTCCTTATATTGTTGCACCTTGATATTGAACTTTGATTGACCCGCTGATATTTGTCCTTTGTTCTACCTCTTGACATTGACCTATGATCTATTGATAATGACCTTTGGGTATTTGAACCTTTGGATATTGGACCTTTGATAATAAACCTTGATATTGAACCTTGACAATAAACTTTTGAAACTAAACTTTGATATTGACCTATTGATATTGAACCTTGACCACTTGACCCTTAAGTATTTACCCGGGGTATTACTTGTTGTGGAGTAGCCACAACCATAGCATTGATGCACCAATGTTATGTACTCTAGCGTAGTTGGAGAGATGTACTACGCCATCCCCGATCTACTATTGACTACAGCTTTAATTGTGATTGTTATTGGCTTACGGGGGCGTATGGATACATCCTAGATTTGTATTGTATTGATTGATTGATTGATTATTGGAGCTACAACATTGTCTACATTGCTACATATTGTATTGGTGACTGGGTGCGTGCATTGCAACCCCTCACATATTGGGAGTTGATCACTCCATATTGGGCTACTATTGTATTGTATTGTATTGATTGGCCTTGGGTAAAATACTGAAAACTTCCATACACTATGCTTTACATTTAACCATGTCATCTTTTGATTACCCTCTTGGATACCACATGTAATCCTATCTTCATATCCCTTTGATTATTCATAACTCTATTGTATCGGTTGTTATTCTGTTGATATCTGTTCACTGAGCTTTTTATGCTCAGCCGCGTTTCTTTTCCATGCGGCAGGTACTTAAGCTAGGACGTGGGATTAGCTTTGGGGACGAGAGAGAGTGGACCACCCTAGAGCTTTATGTTGAATAATGGAACTCTTTCTTTATTATTATTTATGGATTTTGGAACTTGTAACCGTACCTTGTCTTGTTTATTTCTGGGGCATTGATGTTTGTTAAGACCCCGATGATTCCTCTTTGTTGACTTTTATTTAAGACATCCGCTGTTTGTTTTGGACTTGTGTGTATCTGATGTGAAACCATATTGTAATGTTTCTACCCTTGCCGGGTTGGGGCGTTACAATTTATGGTATCAGAGCCAGGTTTCGAACTTTCAGGGCTTAGGCCATGACCTGTGAGGATTGGGTAGACACTAGGTTTTCGTTTCGTCTTCTCCTTTCGTATTCATACTGCTTGTCTTTTGCTAATTGTTTGGTATCGTTTTAGATGGTGAACACTCGGAACGGAGGTGGTGATGCTAACCCTCCCAACATTGAGGAGATTGTTGCTCAAGCTGTTGCTGCTGCTATTGAGAATTTGCGTAATGAGCGTAGGGATGGGGCTGGAAGCAGCAACGAGGGCATTCATGTATGGATTGAGCGCTTCAACAAACTGAAGCCCAATCCCTTCTTGTCAGCTACCACTCCGACTGAAGCGGGTGATTGGATTACCCATTGTGAAAAATTGTTTCAGGTGATTGGTTGTCCTGATGGGGTGAAAGCTCATTTAGCAGCTTTAAAGTTTGATGGTGACGCCCTCAACTAGTGGACGTCGTATGTTCAGGCGAAGGGTGATGGTTTTGTTGAGACATGTACTTGGGCGGCTTTTCGTGAGGCCTTTTACAAAAGGTTCATACCTCTCTCGGAACAGCAGCGATACGAGAGAGAGAATGGTACCATCTATCAGTTAGAGCGGGAAAATGCGGCAGAGTATATGGAGCGTTTCCTCAGGTTGGCTAGCTTCGTGGGGCCTACCGTGTCAGGGGATACAGCTAGGCAGGCTCGTCACTATAAGTGGGGTTTGAAGCGTTGGATACTTGACCGTATTGTTAATACGGATTATGCTGATGTGTCGATGGTTTGTGACGCGGCACGTAACATTGAGCTGTTGTATGAGGGTGGAACGTCCAACAAACAGACTCGTTATGGTAAGAGGATTCAGTCTGGGTCTTCGGGGTCTTCGGGTCTATATCCCCGGAGTTTTGACCATCGGGGTCGTTCTAAGCAGAGTGTTGATCACCGCGGTCGTTCGGACCGTCAGCATGAATACAGGGGACAGTTTAACCGGGGACATGACCAGGGTCGACAGGTTCAGAGAGGTTCGGATTATAGGTCTTCGGGTAGACAGGTTGACAGGTATGGTAACACTAACCAGAGGCAGTTTTCTAGGGACAACTAGAATAACAGGTACTCGGGTTCTGGATCTTCGCATCAGCAGTATCGTTCTGGGAACTCGTCGGGTTAGTAGAGGCACACTAAGATTTTACCACCTCCACCGCGTTGCCCTATTTGTGGTAATGCACATCCTGGGCCATGCCGTAAGGCCACGGGAGCTTGTTATGAGTGCGGTTCCACTGAGCATCAGGTGAATAATTGCCCGAAGAAAACCAGCATTGTTCCTGCCAACTCTTCTCAGCCATCTACAGGCCGTGTTCACTCTCTTACTCGCGAGCAGGCGGGTAACTCTTCAGGTACCATTACAGGCTTTCTTCATATTGGTGATTATACCGCTTTTGTTTTATTTGATACTGGTGCAACTCATTCGATTATATCGGTCACTTTCTCTAAGAAACTAAATTTAACCCCAACACCATTAATAACTCCCTTATCTATATCTACACCTATGAAAAGCAACGCTATCATTGATCATGAGTTTATTGATTGTCCGCTACGTTTTGAAGATCGCATACGTCCGGCTACTCTCCTTCCACTTGATATGCTTGATTTTGATTTGATTCTTGGTATGGATTGGTTGACCTCTCATCAAGCCACTCTTGTTTGTCATGAACGGAAGGTTATATTTGGTGACTTGTTCAAACCTGAATTTGTGTACTATGGTTCTCAACCACTTCGATCTGTTAAAATCATATCTGCCTTGAAGGCGCATACCTTGATATCCTACGGTTGTCCGGGTTTTATTGCTTCTATTCATGACACTTCGATGAAGAGTCCTTCTATTGACAGTATTCGTGTTGTCCGAGATTTTTCCGATGTATTCCCAGAGGAGCTTCCTGGTCTTCCTCTAAATCGCGACATAGAATTTGGCATTGAATTAGTTCCGGGTGCTGAACCCATTTCTAAGGCTCCCTATCGTATGGCCCCTACCGAATTGAAAGAGTTGAAAGATCAACTACAGGAACTCCTTGAGAATGGATTCATTCGTCCGAGTATATCTCCTTGGGGGGCACTTGTACTATTTGTGAAGAAGAAGGATGGTAGCATGAGGTTGTGTATAGACTACCGGGAATTGAATCGTATCACCATTCGAAACCGTTATCCCTTGTCTCGCATTGATGACTTGTTTGATCAGCTCCAAGGAGCTAAATGTTTCTCTAAGATTGATCTTCGGTCCGGTTACCATCAGCTTCGGGTTAAAGAGCAGGATATTCCAAAGACTGCTTTTCGAACTAGGTGTAGACACTATGAGTTTTTGGTTATGCCCTTCGGACTGACTAATGCTCCGGCAGTGTTTATGGACCTTATGAACCGCGTATTCAGTTCTTTTCTTGATAAATTTGTGATCGTTTTCATTGACGACATTTTGGTTTATTCGAAGTCCGAGGAAGAACATGAGCAGCACCTTAGTACAGTTTTGCAAATTTTGAGGCAGGAGAAGTTGTATGCGAAATTCTCCAAGTGTGAATTTTGGCTTAGTCAAGTTGCTTTCCTTGGCCATGTGGTATCTTCTAGTGGCATTACTATGGATCCGGCAAAGGTCGAGGCTATCACTAAGTGGCCTAGACCTATGACGTTGACCGAGGTCAGGAGTTTTCTTGGTTTGGCGGGTTACTATCGCAGATTTGTCGAGGGATTTTCCCAACTTGCCTCACCCTTGACCAAGTTATAAGGAAAGGATTGAAGTTTGAGTGGACCGATGAGCAAGAAGAGAGTTTTGAGACCTTGAAGCAGAAACTTGTATCAGCTCCTATCTTGACACTTCCATCTGGTACAGGCGGATATCAGATTTATAGTGATGCCTCCAAGAAAGGGTTAGGTTGTGTTTTGATGCAGCATGGGAAAGTTATTGCGTATGCCTCATGTCAGTTGAAACCGTATGAGGAGAACTATCCTACGCATGATCTAGAGTTGGCTGCAGTTGTCTTTGCTCTTAAGATCTGGCGACACTACTTGTATGGGGACTTTGTTGATATCTTCACCGATCATAAGAGTCTAAAGTACATATTTACCCAGAAAGAATTGAACATGAGACAGCGTAGATGGTTGGAATTGCTCAAGGACTACGATACTAACATTCAGTATCACCCGGGAAAGGCTAATGTAGTTGCAGATGCTCTTAGTCGTAAGTCGGGTATGGTGGCTAGTCTGAAGTTTGAACCTAGAATTTTGCATGATCTTGAGCTCATGGAGGTAGAGTTTTGTTTGCCTGGACGCGACGGTTATTGGGCGAGTCTGAAAGTTGAGTCTAACTTGATCTTGACGATTAAGGAAGCTCAGCGTGATGATGGAGAGTTATGGGCCATTGTTCAAAATATAGAAGAGGGGAAACAGTCTGAATTTTGGGTCGACGATGATGGTATTGTTTGGTTAGGAGATCGTCTTTGTGTTCCAAATGATCCTGAACTTCGTGAGACGGTTATGTCAGAAGCTCACAGTTCTCCATTTACCATACATCCGGGGTCTACGAAGATGTATCGGGATCTGAAACAGCATTTTTGGTGGAGCGGGATGAAGCAGGATGTAGCTTCGTATGTTGCTAGGTGTTTGGTTTGCCAACAGGTAAAGATCGAGCACCAAAGAGCTAGTGGTCTTTTGCAGCCGTTAGAAATTCCCTAGTGGAAGTGGGAAGAGATCACTATGGATTTTGTTACGGGTTTACCGGTCACACGAAAAGGACATGATGCGATTTGGGTAGTCGTTGATCGACTAACCAAGTCAGCTCATTTCCTACCGATCAAGAAAGGTTATGGTGTAGCGAAGTTGGCGGAAATTTTCCAGCAAGAGATTGTTAGATTGCATGGCACACCGGTTTTGATTGTTTCTGATAGGGATCCGAGGTTTACTTCGCGTTTTTGGAAGGCATTACATAAGGCTTGGGGTTCTCGTCTTAAGTTCAGTACCGCTTTCCACCCACAGACGGATGGTCAATCGGAGAGGACTATCCAAACGTTGGAAGACATGTTACGAGCTTGCGCACTTGATTGGACTGGTAGTTGGGACGAGTACTTATGTTTAGTTGAGTTCGCATATAACAACAGTTGGCACGCTAGTATTCGGATGGCACCTTATGAGATGTTATATGGGCGTAAGTGTAGATCACCTATTATGTGGGATGAAGTAGGTGAACGGATTATTGAGGGTCCAGAAATGATTGAAATCACCAACGAGAAGGTGAATATTGCTAAAGAAAGGCTTAAGGAATCCAGGTCTCGACAAAAGAGTTACGCCGACAGACATAGACGTGAGTTAGAGTTCCAGGTTGGCGATCGAGTATTCTTGAAAGTTTCTCATTTTCGCGGCGTCAGACGCTTTGGCATTAAGGGCAAGTTGAGTCCTCGTTTTATTGGTCCTTTTGAAATCTTGAAACGTGTTGGTGAGGTGTCTTATCGTTTGGCTCTTCCACCTCAGCTGGCACATGTGCATAACGTTTTCCACGTATCTCTTTTGCGGGGGTACAACTATCATCCTTTACATGTGGTGTCATATCCCTTGGATCAGATTCAGCCAGACATGTCACTTCTGGAAGAACCGGAAGCCATTCTTGATAGACAGGAGAGGGTCATGAGAAATAAGGTTATTCGCTTTGTTAAAGTTCTTTGGAAGAATCATCCACCTCGAGAGGCGACCTGGGAAACCGAGGAGTCTATGCGAGCCAGTTACCCTCATTTTCCTTTGTAGTCTGGTATGCTTTCGTTGTTTCGTTACCTATTCCTTCTTCCATTTTCGTGGACGAAAATTCTTTTTGAGGGGGGAATAGTTGTAAAACCCTAAAATCTCAAACAAGTAATATTCCTAAACTGCCCCTCTAACTTTAAATCTAAAAGAATCATTAACAACCTAAAACCCAAGTTGAGTAATCCTTAAAATTAATTATAAAGGAAATTCTACAACCTTACATTTAATTTATCTAACATATTAGTTAACTTAAAAACACAAAAGCTACTACCTAAAATCATATCACACGCCTAAAACTTTCTCTTGGGCCGAATTAACGTGTCACACAGCTTTAATATTCACCTTGGGCCTTAACTTGAAAGATAGCTAAACATTTAAGCCCACACAATAACCAGGATATCAAGAAACGATTTGGTCAAATATCAGTTACATAAATCACGGATATCTTGATCCCTTTCCATCTAAAATACACGCCCCTCCCCATAATATCTCATCACATTATACGGTTGTTCACAAAGTGTTTTCAAACACACAATAAACACTAACAAAGTACTTGGCGGTTGTTTTGGTTTTCCCTTCACCTTCACGTGACAAGGTGTTCTAAAGGGGCTCAAAGAAGGTGTTCGTGTGGGGTTCGAAGGAGGTTCATTCGTGGGTATTTGGTTCTATCGTGAGGGTGTTTTGGACGTGGGTTTATTCTGTCGTTCGAAGGGTTTTGCTGCTGATCGGTTGAGTGCAGTTGGTGCTCAACTTATTGTCCTTGTTTTCTTCTCGTTATACGCTTCAAGGGTAACTCTTCAACCTTGTTCAATTCATCTCCTGAATGTTTTCTTCTTCTGTCGTATGCTATGTTTTTTATTCGACTTGTTTTTCATGCTTTTATCGACTACGTACTAATCATAATAAACATTACATAAACCATGATGTCATCACATAAAATAGCGAGAACACAACTATATATGTATCGACTGTAAAACATACGTGGGGTGAGTATCGATCCTTTTATTCGTGGCTCGAAAATAGAGACTAAACTTAACATGTATCGCAAAAACTAATCTATGAATCAGCATATAAATAATACAAATAAAATGAGTGAGATACTTGTTAAAATCGGGAAAATGGAACTTAGCAAATCTGGACCAGCATGCTTGTTATTCGAATAGTTATGGTGTGTCGAACAAGGTCAGGTCGTGGTGTGTATGCTGGGTTGGTCATGAAAACCTTTTTGAGATATAAATGATGTTGTTTTGATCTCTAACATGGATAAAAGTTACGTATAAAAAAAAGGATTAGCAACTGCATGCATACTTGCGCATATAAGGGTGTGCTTTGTATTTGATTTTGTACAACCATGTGAATGTGTGTTGTGATTCGAAATAAAAAAAAGGGTCAAAAATGTTAGGAGCGAGTTAGTAATTCATTTTTTTGGTCTTTCACATATAACATATAATCTGACTTTAAAACATGGGATATGAAAGTGGTGATTATGATACTATGTTTTTGTGTGTCGACTTGTTGCAGCTTTAGCTATTTGAATAAGTTAATGTACAAGTTCTTAATCTGTTCATTGGTGTCCTAATATACTCATAATACACAACCATTGTTCGACTTTGTTTATGTCTGGATTCCGTTTTCTGTCTCCATCATCGAACTAAAAGAACTACATAAAATCATAATGATTCTAGCATAAAATAACAACCTGGTCAAATTATTGTAATTGGCTAAAGGGTATGTGTTGCGGCTCATTTGAACAACAAGAGAAGTGGTTGCCTCGGCATATTTTAACAAGGTGTCATGGATTTGTTTGCTTCGAAATAAAAAAAAAATCTTGGGTCGTCGTGGCACAAATATTAAGATTGTGAGTACGTTAATAGATTATATAAAATTACGATGACGGGGTCCAAAATTATTATCTCAACATTTATTTATCAAAATAAACTTTAAAATAATTTTACTTGACTTTTAATATTTAAATTTCGATAATTTATATTTTAGACCCTAAACTTATAGTATTGACATTTAAAACCTAAAATATTATATTGGTCGTTTTAGCCTTAAATATTATTAATTTTCGATTATAACCTTTAAATATTAAATTACAATTGTGGGAACTTACTAAATTTGGAAACCGACTAATTCGGGAAACCTGCTAAAATAGAAAGCTACTAAAAATGGAAAGATAACTAAAAGAAGTAAATTACGTGATTTGGACTCTTCTTGATTCGTATCCATTCTCTTCTAGGTTCGGTGAAGCGGGAGTGATCCGTCTCTCTTTGTTTGATTTGTGACCTTGCTTTTGCGTTTGGACTAAGGTACAGATATTCCGTGCTCTCTTAGCAAGAGTACAACTTTATTTCTCTCATGACTTTCTCTCTCTCCTTATATTGTTGCACCTTGATATTGAACTTTGATTGACCCGCTGATATTTGTCCTTTGTCCTACCTCTTGACAATGACCTATGATCTATTGATAATGACCTTTGGGTATTTGAACCTTTGGATATTGGACCTTTGATAATAAACCTTGATATTGAACCTTGACAATAAACTTTTGAAACTAAACTTTGATATTGACCCATTGATATTGAACCTTGACCACTTGACCCTTCAGTATTTACCCGGGGTATTACTTGTTGTGGAGTAGCCACAACCATAGAATTGATGCACCAATGTTATGTACTCTAGCGTAGTTGGAGAGATGTACTACGCCGTCCCTGATCTACTATTGACTACAGCTTTGATTATGATTGTTATTGGCCTACGGGGGCGTATGGATGCATCCTAGATTTGTATTGTATTGATTGATTGATTGATTGATTATTGGAGCTACTACATTGTCTACATTGCTACATATTGTATTGGTGACTGGGTGCGTGCATTGCAACCCCTCACATATTGGGAGTTGATCACTCCATATTGGGCTACTATTGTATTGTATTGTATTGATTGGCCTTGGGTAAAATACTGAAAACTTCCATACACTATGCTTTACATTTAACCATGTCATCTTTTGATTACCCTCTTGGATACCACATGTAATCCTATCTTCATATCCCTTTGATTATTCATAACTCTATTGTATCGGTTGTTATTTTGTTGATATCTGTTCACTGAGCTTTTTATGCTCAGCCGCGTTTCTTTTCCATGCGGAAGGTACTTAAGCTAGGACGTGGGTTTAGCTTTGGGGACGAGAGAGAGTGGACCACCCTAGAGCTTTATTTTGAATAATGGAACTCTTTCTTTATTATTATTTATGGATTTTAGAACTTGTAACCGTACCTTGTCTTGTTTATTTCTGGGGCATTGATGTTTGTTAAGACCCCGATGATTACTCTTTGTTGACTTTTATTTAAGACATCCGCTGTTTGGTTTGGACTTGTGTGTATCTGATGTGAAACCATATTGTAATGTTTCTACCCTTGCCGGGTTGGGGCGTTACACATACTTTCTTGTTAAATATCATTTTCATGCTATTTATATTTCATTCATACTATATTTTGTCTTGTGATTATGTTCATGATGTATAAAAATGGGTAAAACAAGTTATTGTAAATAAATGTTAACTTATGTTATTTAAAACAAGTAAACTAGTGACTTCCATGGAAAAATTCGACCAAAATGGTATAATTATGATATTGGAGAATTAAACACGCAAAAAGAGGCCCTTCTGTTCCGTTTCACAAAAAAGTTAAAGCACAAAAGTTGTCTGGAATCACGTTTTCTTCAAAAACTCAGGAGCACGTATCCAGAAAACCAATAACGAATGAGATTTTCTTCAGTTTCTTAACAGCTATTTTATGCACCAAAGTCACTATATTATAGTTATGGTTTAATAAGACCAAGAGGTCTAATGACCTAAATTCAAGACCACAACCATGGCTAAAGCCAAGGTTGAGTCTCAAGACCATGTAACAATAACCAAAGGTCATGGCAAGGTCATGACTAAATGACCATATAAACTTATTTAGGCGAAAACATGAGCTAAAGAGTTGGCGATAACTTAAACATACAATTTGGATCTACTTCATCTAAAGAACCATGAGATCTTACAAGTAATTGTCATACAAAACTTAAGAAACTCATCCTAATAGCAATCTTCATGTAAAAATAAACTTTCCTAAGTTTATTCAAATATTGGACATGTAATTTTTCGGATCAAAACTTATATATATATATATTTTATCAAATACTACAATAGTAGGGAGCCTCATGTGAGGAGTTCATTAAATAAGCCATCGAGATAAGTTGTAGATTTACGAATTAAAGTGTCCTGGATTCTCGAACGTTTACTACATGACTTCTGAATTATGTCGGCCCGAACGGTAGTAAACGATATATAAACTATACATGTTTCATGAACCATTTCTTTTCAAAGACTTACACTAAACTTTGTACCACATCATGGACTAAATGCAAGACATATATAGGCACTTCTTCATATTCTTTACTCCAATCCTAAGTTGCAACGTTCTATTATAGGTTGCTCGTAGAAACCTTCACGATTCAACCATTACATTCACTACTTGCTATTTAACTTAAGGTGAGTTCATAGCCCCACTTTCCATTACTTAATTGTTTTACAAAACCTTGGGGGGAATACATGCTATTTTAAAGCCGAACACAATGCTTTGAAACTGTATGCTGCCTGATTGTTTTATTATTACTAAGTACCTTCCTTGCCAATCCTAGGCCCCATATCATGAACCATTTAATCACTAGTATTAGTGAGCGCGAGTATTGTGAATAGGCCTATTGGGATTGACGAATCCCATTTGTTTGACTAGATAAGTTTAAACGAATGCACTATATTTGAAACATTAAGTATGACGGCAAAGTACTTACCGGGGCAACAAAACCGCCGATTGATATTGGTACCCGTTAACGTATTGGTTGCATGAGCTTAGTATATAATAATAACTGTTTTGTTTTCCAACCATAAGTATGAGTCTAATTAACTCATACTACCAACATATTGTGTTCAACCATTAAACAAACTCTATGAATATCACTCAACCTTTGTGCTGACCTTTTAAGCATGTATTTCAGGTCCATGATAATCAAGAATGGAGCGGAAGGGCACGGACTAAAGGAAGAAGGCTATAAACTACTTTGTCATTCGATAAAACATCAAAAGACTTTATATTGATGTATTTTGAAGCATGGAACCTTTTTGGGACCTAACTATGTAAACTCTGATATATTTGAATAAATTCGAATGATAACTCTTTTTAAAGCGACTCGGTTAGAGATCATTTTCTATTATTATGACTGTTGTGCCGTCAAGTAACACCCAAGTTGAATTTCGCTACATCATGAATTGGGGGCACAAGAAGACCTCTATTGGTTTAAACTTGATATGAGCTATGTGAGGAGAGACTTGACTCATGTTGGGGACATAGTCTTGGACCCCTTGACCGGCTTAGAAGACGTCAAGGATAGACTTACATTAGTTGAAAGAGCTCAAGACCAAGATGCGGCACAAATTCACAAACTACTAAACCGCCTAACTACAGCAAAAATCAGATTAGATGTTGCTAACTTTGACCGGTATCAACTCAAGAATGAGATATAAGGAATGCAATCTCAAATGTGTGCCATACAACAAAGGCTATACCAGAAAGATGTCAAAGAAAACCGCCCCAATGAGAGTGTGGATGTGCTAGCAACATACGGAAACAACAATACGTCCAGACTACAACAACCATCCAACCAATGTTAGACTAGTGTTATAGTACTAGTTATCTTTTGTACTACTAAACTGATTAGTATCTGTTAGTAAACATTATGAAATCCATGTAATAGCTAGCGATAGTAGAAACGCTGTAATTACTAAACTGAAAGTATCAGTTAGTAAATTTTGAAGAAGCTTGTAATAGGTTTCGATTTTGTAAATCAATCAACGTTATATGAATAAAACTCTTGTTTTATATACTATCATGTGTTATGCTTTTAAATTTCAACATTAATTATCCTGTCATTCTTATAAAAAATTGTGCTCATTTCACAACTCTCTAATTACGACGTATCTTTTGTACAATAGAATCATGGCGCCAAAGAAGAAGACACCACCAGCAATGACTCAAGCTGCTATTCACAAACTAGTTAAAGACAGTGTCAACGCAGCACTCACAACGGAACGAGCAACCGTAGCTGCAGCAGCCGCTAAAGCCGCCACAGCTGCTGGTGCTGCAGCAGCCGCTGAAGATGCTACAGCTACTGATGCTGCAGCAGCTGCTGATGCTGCAATAGCCGCTGAAGCCGCCACCGCTGCGGAAGTTGCTAGAGCTGCAGAAGCTGCCCGAATTACCAGCCTTAACACTGGAGGACCAAGCCTAACTAGCCCTCCAGTGACAAATGTTGCTTCAGTACCTAAGGGTTGCTCATTCATTTCCTATTTGAAATGCGAACCCATAAAGTTTAAGGGTACTGAAGGAGCTGTAGGTTTGACCCGCTGGTTTGAAAAAGCGGAGTCGGTATTTTTGGTCAGTAAATGTACTGAAAGTGATAAAGTTCAGTATGCCACGAGTACACTGTTGAATGAGGCATTATCATGGTGGAATTCAATAGCTCAACCAATGGGCATTGAAAATGCTTATAAGATTTCTTGGGATAATCTGAAGAAGATGATGATCAAAGAGTACTGCCCCAGCAGTGAAATGCAGAAGTTAGAGGTAGAATTCTGGGATCATTCTGTTAAGGGAAATGACATCATAACTTACATCCGTCGATTCCAAGAATTGAGGATACTGTGTCCAACAATGGTTTCAACAAAAGAGAAATTGTTGGAACGGTATATCTGGGGACTTCCATCAAGTATACAAGGGAACTTGATGAAGCTATGCGGATGTCTCGCAGCCTCATGGATCAAGTGGTGCGTACAACAGAAACTCGAAAACAAAACAATGCCAACAATACCAATAACACCAACAACTCCAACTACCGTAACAACAATAACAATAGGAACAACAACAACAAGCGACCATGGGATGGTAACCGTGGAAGTAACAAAAACAACAACTAAACCCGAAACAACAACCAGCACAATCAATAAAACAAAAGACAAGAAGCCGCGACGGCTTATGTTGCTGCACCAGCCGGAGGTAAATACGTTGGTACTCTTCCACAGTGTACCAAGTGCAACTACCATCATGCAGGTCCCTGCCCGGCCAAGTGCAACAAGTGTCAAAAGCCCGGACATCTTGCCAAGGATTGTAGAGGCAAGGCTGTAGCTACTGGGGCTAACACTCAGCCAATAGTTACATGTTTTGGGTGTGGTGGAAAGGGACACTTCAAGAACAACTGTCCTCAAAACCATGGACCACAAGGCGGAGGTGCTCGCGGTAGAGCCTATGTCATGGGAAATGGAGAACCAGACCAAGACCCGAACATGGTGACTGGTACGTTCTTACTCAATAACATTCCTGTTAAAGTCTTATTCGATTCTAGTGCTGATATGAGCTTTATATCTACTAGAATTGCGCATTTACTTGATATCCCACCAATCACTTTAACCACTAGTTATAGTATTGAACTAGCTACCGGTGACTTAGTAAATACCAATACCGTAATCCCTGACTGTACCCTTAATCTCTTAGACCACCCCTTTAACATCAATCTTATGCCAATCAAACTCGGAAGTTTTGATGTTGTCATTGGCATGGATTGGTTGTCTAAACATCAAGCTAACATCATTTGTTGTGAAAGAGTTGTGCACATTCCATGTGACAATGAAACTTTGATCATTCGTGGTGATCAAAGTGGAACTCGAATAAACATCATCTCATGTATCAAAACCATGAAGTACATTGAGAAAGGATGTTATGCTTTCCTAGCCCACGTAACCGAAAAGAAATCCAATGAAAAATGTCTTGAAGATGTTCCTATCGCCCGTGAGTTTCCTGAAGTCTTTCCGGAAGATATACCCGGACTACCACCAAATCGTCAAATAGAATTCAGAATTGATTTAATACCAGGAGCGGCGCCAGTTGCTCGCACACCCTACAGGCTAGCACCGTCAGAGATGCAAGAGCTATCAAATCAATTACAAGAACTTTCGGACAAGGGATTTATTCGACCCAGTTCCTCACCTTAGGGAGCTCCAGTTTTATTCGTGAAAAAGAAAGATGGGTCATTAAGAATGTGTATTGACTATCGTGAACTAAACAAACTAACCATAAAGAACCGATACCCACTACCAAGAATTGATGATTTATTCGATCAATTACAAGGTTCAATCTATTACTCAAAAATTGATCTACGATCAGGTTACCATCAAGTTAAGGTTTGTGAGGAAGACATTCCAAAAACAGCCTTTAGGACACGATACGGTCACCATGAATTCCAAGTGATGCCATTTGGGTTAACTAATGCACCGGCAGTATTCATGGATCTCATGAATCGAGTGTGTAAGCCATATTTGGACAAATTCGTGATCGTATTCATAGACGACATTCTCATATATTCCAAAAATGAAGAGGAACACAAAGAACACCTGAGAACAATTTTAGGACTACTCAAGGAAGAGAAATTGTATGCAAAGTTTTCCAAATGCGAATTCTGGATTTAATAAGTACAATTCCTTGGGCATGTGATTGACAAGACTAGTTTACATGTCGATCCCGCTAAGATTGAAGCTATCAAAGATTGGCCAACACCTACCACACCTACAGAAATTCGTCAATTTCTTGGTCTAGCCGGGTATTACCGAAGGTTTATTGAAGGATTTTCCTCAATAACAAAACCTTTGACCAAGCTAACTCAGAAAAACAAGAAATACGTGTGGGATGAAGATGAAGAAAAAGCTTTCCAAATCCTCAAACAGAAACTTTGTAGTGCTCCTATTCTAGCATTGCCAGATGGGATCGAAGATTTTGTAGTCTATTGTGATGCATCGTACCAAGGTTTAGGTGCCGTGTTGATGCAACATGATAAAGTCTTGGCTTATGCTTCAAGACAACTCAAGGTTCATGAAGAAAATTACACCACTCATGACTTAGAGTTAGGAGCTGTAGTCTTTGCACTAAAAATCTGGAGACACTATATGTACGGTACTAGATGTACTGTGTTCACGGATCACAAAAGTCTACAACACATTTTGAACCAAAAAGAACTAAACATGAGACAACGTCGTTGGTTGGAATTACTAAGTGATTATGACTGCGACATTCGTTACCACCCGGGAAAGGCAAACGTAGTAGCCGACGCCCTAAGCCGAAAGGAACGGGTTAAACCACTACGAGTCCGAGCTTTAGTTTTAACCATAAATTCAAACTTTCCTGCTCAAATACTTCACGCTCAAGCTGAGGCGGTGAAACAAGAAGACATCAAAAAGGAAAAGTTGGATGGCATGATACAGAAGAAATTCGAAACCCGTTCAGACGAAACTCTATGCTTCCAAGGTCGAAGTTGGTTACCACTTTATGGTGGCCTACGAGACTTGATCATGCATGAATCTCACAAATCTAAATACTCCATACATCCAGGATCTGATAAGATGTATCATGATCTTAAACTACTCTATTGGTGGCCAAACATGAAGGCCGATATTGTAACATACGTTAGCAAATGCCTTACATGCTCCAAAGTAAAAGCCGAACATCAAAAACCATCCGGTCCATTGCAACAACCAGAGATTCCTATGTAGAAATGGGAAAAAATTACTATGGACTTCATTACCAAGCTCCCAAAGACATCAAGCGGTTATGACTCCATCTGGGTCATAGTTGATCATCTCACAAAATCCGCACACTTTATACCAATCAAAGAGACTTACAAAATGGAACAGCTAACTCGACTATACGTCAAAGAAATAGTCTCAAGACATGGTGCACCAATATCCATTATATCCGACCGAGATGGTAGATTTACCTCCAATTTCTGGCAGTCACTCCAGGACGCCTTTGGAACAAATCTAGACATGAGTACAGCATATCATCCTCAGACCGATGGTCAGAGTGAACGAACCATTCAAACACTTGAAGACATGCTTCGAGCTTGTATAATAGACTTTGGAAAAGGATGGGATACTCATCTACCATTAGTCGAATTTTCCTACAACAACAGCTATCATGCAAGTATTAAAGCAGCTCCATTTGAAGCTCTTTATGGTCGAAAGTGTCGTTCACCTGCTTGTTGGGCTGAAGTAGGAGAAGTTCAACTCACTGGACCAGAACTCATTCGAGAAACAACGGACAAGATTGTACAAATCAGAAGTCAACTTCAAACCGCAAGAGATTGACAGAAAAGTTATGCCGACACACGGCGCAGACCCCTAGAATTCCAAGTCGAAGATAGGGTTATGCTACAAGTATCACCTTGGAAAGGCTTGATACGATTTGGTAAACGAGGAAAACTAAACCCAAGATACATCAGACCATTCAAAATCCTAGCCAGGGTTGGCCCAGTGGCGTACAGACTTGAGCTTCCATCATAACTCAGTAGTGTACACCCCACTTTTCATGTATCTAACCTAAAGAAATGCTTGTCAGACGAATCACTCGTTATTCCACTCGATGAAATTCAACTCAATGACGATCTTTAATTTATCGAGGAACCCGTAGAAATCATGGACCGAGAGGTCAAACAACTCAAGCAAAGCCGTATTCTAATTGTCAAAGTTCGTTGGAACTCACGACGTGGTCCTGAATACACATGGGAACGAGAGGACCGGATACGTAAGAAATACCTACATCTTTTTACCAACAAAGCTTCTACTCCCAACGCAAATTGATCTCCGGGACGGAGCTCTCATATGGGGTGAAGACTGTAACAATTCGCAATTTCTGGTTAATTACTATTCCCGAAAATTTCACTATTCATTTTTACTATTCATTTTTCCGAAATTTGATTTTTATTTCATATTCTCGTGTGATAAATCACTTCCATGGCAAAATAAAAGTTTGACACTCATCAGATCATTTTCGCGAAAGTTATTAAGGAGTTACACGTTTTAGGGTAAAACGTCATTCAAAAATCCTACGCACAACGAAACTCGACCGCGTTAATTTTCCCCGCATCAGAAAAATGTTTGATACACTCATGATTTATTTGAGAATTAATCATGACTAAGAAAAATGTGACCAAATAAACCCTCGGCCGTGAGAAACAGAAATTTTCGTTTTTAAGCGCTTTTACTTAGCCGTAACCTTAGCCTATACCTACACCGCGTTTATAAGATGATTTGAGTTTTCACATTTTTGGAAAAAGTCAACATATTTTTCCCTCCTCCTTTGACCAAAAATCATTCCTTGATTTTAAAAATCATTCCTTGATTTTTAGGCTTATGGTTTTATGTCTTAAAGACATTAAATACCAACTGACACTAGACTGAGCCCAGTCTAGACATTATAAGTCATTTTAAATCATTTTTATCCTATTAGAAAAGTTACATTTTACTTTTCTCAATTTTACACAATATTCGTACGTTTTACGTATTACGCGTTTTAGACCCGTATTTCCAGTTTTAGCACCCCAATGGAACCTACCACTCATTTTATATTTTATTATGGAGTATATTGACATGTTTAACCATTCTTTCAAGTTCCACATTTTTACGATACCCGGTTTTACGTTTTGTGGCTTAATCATTTACCGTTAGCGATTACCGGGACAAAACTGACTCCGTAAAAGCAAGATAATAACAAAACTCATCTAGTCACCTAGGTGAGTCATGGTGAACGAAATTGTGGTGATTCACCAAGCCTTGGTGGCTTGGTGATGAACCATTAGTCCTTTTATGCATCATGTGTAACTCTTTTCTACCACATGTAAGTAAAATATCCAAATTTTACTAACCTCCTCAAATTGCTATATATATAGCAACTCATTTACTCTTCCTTTTTACTCTAAAAATCAGGCCACCCTTCAAATGGTATAGATCCATGCTTTGATTTTCATGTTAAAAATCCTAAATCATTGTTGAAGCTCTTGTAAAGTTTCACATGATCCTTGCTCAAGTTTTCTCATTACTTTGGTGATTTCTCTTGAGTTTAAATCTACTCAAGTCACCTCAACCTCCATCATCTCTCTTTCAAGAATACAAGTGTAGAAAGATTGTTTGAAGTGAAGTAAAGTGAAGCATAATCAATCAAAGTTCTTACCTTACATGTTACTTACCTTTCTTTGTTGAAAGCCAAAAGTTGTAAGCAAACCCTATCATACTTTCTTGTTAAATATCATTTTCATGCTATTTATATTTCATTCATACTATATTTTGTCTTGTGATTATGTTCATGATGTATAAAAATGGGTAAAACAAGTTATTGTAAATAAATGTTAACTTATGTTATTTAAAACAAGTAAACTAGTGACTTCCATGGTAAAATTCGACCAAAATGGTATAATTATGATATTGGAGAATTGCATATTGTAGTAGAGGACTTAACAAGGAAACCATAGCAATTTAAACCACTAAAAATGAGTACACGAGTAAAAAGTTATGACCATTTGAAGTTACCAAAACTTTGCGGCAAAACTACCTAGATACTTTCTGTAACAGAATTAAACACACAAAAAGAGGCCCTTCTGTTCCGTTTCAAGAAAAAGTTAAAACACAAAAGTTGTCTGGAATCACGTTTTCTTTAAAAACTCAAGAGCACGTATCCAGAAAACCAATAACGAATGAGATTCTCTTCAGTTTCTTAACAGCTATTTTATGCACCAAAGTCACTATATTATAGTTATGGTTTAATAAGACCAAGAGGTCTAATGACCTAAATTCAAGACCACAAAAATGGCTAAAGCCAAGGTTGAGTCTCAAGACCATGGAACAATGACCAAAGGTCATGGCAAGGCCATGACTAAATGACCATATAAACTTACTTAGGCGAAAACATGAGCTAAAGAGTTGGCGATAACTTAAACATACAATTTGGATCTACTTCATCTAAAGAACCATGAGATCTTACAAGTAATTGTCATACAAAACTTAAGAAACTCATCCTAATAACAATCTTCATGTAAAAATAAACTTTCCTAAGTTTATTCAAATATTGGACATGTAATTTTTCGGATCAAAACTTATATATATATATATATATATATATATATATATATATATATATATATATATATATATATATATATATATATATATATATATTATCAAATACTACAATAGTAGGGAGCCTCATGTGAGGAGTTCATTAAGTAAGCCGTCGAGATAAGTTGTGGATTTACGAATTAAAGTGTCCTGGTTCCTCAAACGTTTACTACATGACTTCTGAATTATGTCGGCCCGAACGGTAGTAAACGATATATAAACTATACACGTTTCATGAACCATTTCTTTTCAAAGACTTACACTAAACTTTGTACCACATCATGGACTAAATGCAAGACATATATAGGCACTTCTTCATATTCTTTACTCCAATCCTAAGACGCAACGTTCTATTATAGGTTGCTCGTAGAAACCTTCACGATTCAACCATTACATTCACTACTTGCTATTTAACTTAAGGTGAGTTCATAGCCCCACTTTCCATTACTTAATTGTTTTACAAACCCTTGGGGGGAATACATGCTATTTTAAAACTGAACACAATGCTTTGAAACTATATGCTGCCTGATTGTTTTATTATTACTAAGTACCTTCCTTGCCAATCCTAGGCCCCATATCATGAACCATTTAATCACTAGCATTAGTGAGCGCGAGTATTGTGAATAGGCCTATTGGGATTGACGAATCCCATTTGTTTGACTAGATAAGTTCAAACGAATGCACTATATTTGAAACATTAAGTATGACGGTAAAGTACTTACCGGGGCAACAAAACCGCCGATTGATATTGGTACCCGTTAACGTATTGGTTGCATGAGCTTAGTATATAATAATAACTGTTTTGTTTTCCAACCATAAGTATGAGTCTAATTAACTCATACTACCAAAATATTGTGTTCAACCATTAAACAAACTCTATGAATATCACTCAACCTTTGTGTTGACCTTTTAAGCATGTATTTCAGGTCCATGATAATCAAGAATGGAGCGGAAGGGCACAGACTAAAGGAAGAAGGCTATAAACTACTTTGTCATTCGATAAAACATCAAAAGACTTTATATTGATGTATTTTGAAACATGGAACCTTTTTGGGACCAAACTATGTAAACTCTGATATATTTGAATAAATTCGAATGATAACTCTTTTTAAAGCGACTCAGTTAGAGATCGTTTTCTATTATTATGACTGTTGTGCCATCGAGTAACACCCAAGTTGAATTCCGCTGCATCATGAATTGGGAATGTTACAAAGTGCATAGTGTATACGGATCACTCGGCTCTGAAATATCTCTTTGCTAAACAAGATGCAAAGCCGAGATTGCTCCGACGGGTTTTGCTCCTGCAAGAATTTGATATCATTATACGTGATTAAAAAAGGAGCTGAGAACCTAGCGGTTGATCATCTATCCCGACTAGAGAACCCTCACCAAGATGTCCTCGAGAAAAAGGAAATAAATGAAACGTTTCCCCTCGAGACACTCAATGTGATCTCTACTCGTGGTGATTCCACTACCCCATGGTTTGCGGACTTTGTAAATTACCATGTGGGTAACTTCATTGTTAAAAGGATGACATCCCAACATAAGAAAATGTTCTTCAAAGATGTTAATCACTACTTCT
This sequence comes from Artemisia argyi, assembly GCA_030686995.1. Taxonomy (NCBI): domain Eukaryota; kingdom Viridiplantae; phylum Streptophyta; class Magnoliopsida; order Asterales; family Asteraceae; genus Artemisia; species Artemisia argyi. Next base: position 75,330,356 of record CM060702.1, on the reverse strand, counting down.
GGGACGATCCCTATCTGTTTAAAATTTGTGCGGATCAAGTCATCCGGCAGTGTGCCCATGGCCAAGAAGCCATAGATATCCTCAAAGCTTGTCATGATAGACCCACGGGGGGACACCATAGTCCAAACTACACCGCCAAAAAGGTGTTTGATTCCGGGTTCTACTGGCCCAGGATCTACAAGGGTGCCCACGAGTTTGTCAAAACCTGTGACGCTTGTCAGCGTCACTGAAATATTTCTAAGAAGGATGAGATGCCTCAAAATGCCATCCAAGTCTGTGAAATCTTTGACATCTGGGGCATTGATTTTATGGGTCCATTCCCGTCTTCATGAGGGAATAAGTATATACTCGTGGCTGTCGATTATCTGTCCAAATGGGTTGAAGCTAAGGCTTTACCCACCAATGATACCTAAGTTGTTGTCAAATTTTTGAAAGCTCTTTTTGCCAGATTCGGGACTCCACGTGCCATAATCAGTGATCGTGGTACACACTTTTGCAATGATCAATTTGCAAGAGTAATGCAGAAGTACGGTGTCACTCACCGTCTTTCCACTGCATATCACCCCTAAACAAGTGGGCAGGTGGAGGTTTCCAATCGTGGTAATAAAAGAATTCTGGAAAGGACAGTAAGAGAAAACCGTGCCTCCTGGTCGGATAAGCTAGATGATGCACTCTGGGCTTTCCGTACAGCTTACAAAACACCCATCGGGTGCACTCCATATAAGCTGGTATACGGGAAAGCATGTCATCTATTGATTGAGTTAGAGCACAAAGCCTACTGGGCCTTGAAACATGCCAACTTCGACCTTAAGACAGCGGGTGATCACCGCAAGGTTCAACTAAATGAATTAAACGAACTTAGTGATCAGTGATACGTGGGAATCGCACCAGGCTTTACCTCTCAAGGGATCTTGAGAAGCTTACAACCCCCACCAGGTAGTGTACCTGATCGTTGTAGTTTAGTATAGTGACAAGTACCGGGGGATTGATCGTTCAGCTAGGAATAGTGTCGCTAGGATTAGAAAACCTAAATACTAGTTCTAAAGATGAGGGATGATTATTTTTGTATTTTTATATTTTTTAGAAAGCAAGTAAAAATCTCGGGTTTGAAGGATTTGGGCGGAATTAGTTGCTAGTCAACTAACCCAATACTAAAGGTGCAATCAAAATAAAATACTAGAAATGAAAATAAACTAAATTAACTAAGGTTGTTAGCAATAAGTGGAGAAGTTGTGTTTACTTAGATTTCACTACTCCCTAGCTATCTTTTACACGTTAATTACTTGTTATAGTTGCGTGGATGACGGATTGTATTCCTTAATACCATTCATGGGGTGGCGCACTTAATTCCCCAATCCTATGAGTGCCTACTTCACTCCTATGTCGAGCCGGCTAAGAAGCTCCTAACATGGGATCACTAGAATTTACTCATGCATTAAATACAACCAATAAACCTAGTGCACGTCAGTTCATGTTTCCTAAGACATTCAAGCATGTTACCATTTGGAGATCTGCCAGTTTTCTTAAGCCTAACATCGAAATCATTCATCCAATACAACCATAAACAAGTAATCAACACATAATTAACATCTAGGTTTCATTAGATCCAAGCAAACACAAGATAGATCTAGCCTGTCATGATGGAATTAAGACAAGAACAAGATATAGACAACCAACACATAGACATATTGATTGAATTAAAAGAATACTTATCTCAATTACACATGAAAGGGATCAAGGGCTGAGAACCCTTGAAAAACCTGTAAAATTCATACTAAGTTCAGCCTTAGGGTTTCTCCAAAACTTCTCTCTTTTATGAATGAAAATTAGAAAACTATATATAGGAAATTGAGGCTGACGGCGTCAAGACCAAATTGGTGACGCCGTCATCTCGCCGCCAAAATACTTCTTGGACTGCCTTGATCTACTTTTGACGCCGTCACGTTATAACATTTTCCAGGCCGTCACGTATTTTACTCTTGACGCTCTACCTCATGACGCCTTCAATTCTGTACTGGGTCGTCATGAAAATTACTCTTGACGCCGTCAGAATTTCCTTCTTGACGCCGTCACCTACTGTTCCCAGCAAGGAAAATTAAAACTTTGGCGTTTTCTTCACTTTTATGCTCCAAAAATGTCCAAATTGCTTCCTTTTTCAGATTTCTCTCCCAAAGTACCTAAAAACTCAAAAGGAACGATTTAGGGCAATATTTGATCAAATAAATTCAATTCCGGGCTTAAATGACCCCCTAAAAGTGGTTCATTTTTCGCCTCATCATATACCCTTACACTTGAGATTTGCTTGTCCTTAAGCAAATGCGCTTTTATTCTAATCAAAATACAAGTTAGGGGTCATTTAACACTAATATAAAAGTAATTACAACAAATAATCGTTCCACTAAAGACCAATAGACAAGCACGGAGGTCATACACTAGCACCTCAGAAATAGTATTTAGATACTCACATCTCTCGGGTGTAATAAAGTATAAATTACAATATGGAAACGGAAGATATCTCTCACTACCTGTCATAGCAAAATAGATTACCATAGGCTTGGGAAAGGATCAAACCTCCACCACATGGCGTAATCACCTAGGATAAACTATCAAAGAGGTCTTTTAAAGGGTTGTAACGTTAGGTGTAGGGATATGAAATACACGGTTTTGTTGGATAAAGGAAGTTTTACTGGTGGCTAGTTAACAATCTTGGTTAATTACATGTACAATATGGCGTTGCTAAGCCAAGACTAGACTCGACTTAAGCTAATAAATGAAAAATAACAAAAACATAAAAATGAACATAGAATGAAAAGGGATGGTAGTCCGTATGTTTTTTCTCTTTTTTCTTTTTCTATTTTTTTTTTCTTGTTCTTGATTTTTCGATTTTTTTTTTTTTTTTTTTTTTTTTTTTTTTTTTTTTTTTTGCATACACTCTTACTCTACCATCCAAAATAATACATCATAGGGAATGAACATTTCCCTTACACTTGAATTTTTACATACTTTACAATAAACTAAACTAATGACTCGAATTAAGAAAATCAAAACACTTGGAGCACTTTTAAGATTAACGTACATATGGGGGTAATAATATAATGTTCTTCCCCATTACTCCATAAAATAAGTACTTTACCCATGAGTCCCAATCGTCCCAAAACAATATGTACAAGGATATGACTCAACTTAGCAACCATGTAATCAATTAGAAAGTTAACTTAGGGTTTAACAAATAACCATAATGCACTAAAGATGAGTGCATACACGGAAGGCTAAGGCGATTTGGTTGTACATTTAAGTGGGGTGTAACAAATTCTTCCTTTAAGTAAAATGCTTAAAGTTAGAAACGAAAAGATAGGCTCGGAGGGGTGTACTAGGGGTTTCGTGTACTAAAAATGAGTACAACACTAAGGGTGTGGGAAAAATTAGTTGACTTGATTAGCCAAATAATATGACATAAATGGTCAAGTAATTATGATACAGGTTTAACACAAGGGTGATCCTAATGCCTCTTATCATGTAGTAAATCCTACTACACGAATGTAGTCTCACTAGCGGTCTCGGGATGCATCACTAACGCAAGTTCTAGAATCTAAATGCTACCGGTACACTCATAAGCACTAATAGTAAATGCTTTTCCTATCAAATCTAAAGGCGAACCTCACATATTTGGGTGGAAAATTTTTCTGAATATACGGTTATGTGCTAGTCATACAATCTCTTATCCATGAGACGCTTGCTATGGCTAAAGTTTCACTCCTAAATGTTGTAAAAAAATTTAAATTTGGCGCTAAAATTGCACTAACAAGTATTTCTCATAGTTTTATTACACATCTACTATTAAACAAAACAAACTCAAGCGAAAGTATACATGTAAGGTATCATCATTTACCCTCCCCTTACACTTAGGATGAACATTGTCCCCAATGTTCAAGTAAAGAATGTAAAAGTTAAATAAGTAAAAAGAATGAAATCAAATACTCCCCTGATTCGCTCGGTATGGATAATAAGGTGGCCAGGTTAGATCTTCCTCCAAGAAAATGAACAATCAAAGTTTCCCTTCCAGAATATAAATCATCTTCTTGTCATACGTAACCTGTAAATCCTGAGAAATAGACAAGACAACCTCGCATAATATCGGCGGCAACCTATATAAGTTACTAAATCCTAGAAAACAAAATAAGATATAATGCTTGTGGAATGAAGTTTGCAGACTTCCTGGAGATTATAAAACTTAATAATTCACAAAAACCATAAGACTCCGTTAGAAAAACAAAACCGGTAAAATTTCTAGATTTTTACACGTGACGCTGTCAAGAGTTAACTCGTGACGCCGTCAGAAGTGACCTGCAGAAATTCTTATGTTAAGTTTCCGGAAAATTTCTGGAAAAACTTGGTCTCACTTCCTGGAAAATCCTGCAAAACTTCATTATGACTCAATACAAGCATTTGACTCTAACAAATACGAATATACATGTCCATTTAATATTGTGGAGAATCATGATCGGTTTGTTTCTTAAAAACATATTTGGGGTTTCCCCTTATACTTATCTTTTGCAAAAATACTTTTAGGTGGAGTTAAGACTAGGCCAAAACAACAAAGTAAAGTATTTCTACAATTTAATTGAGAAACATGATCCACCAACAATAAAAATAAAGCATGCATACGGAAGCAAATAACAAACAAAATAAAAATCACACGAAACGAAGAACATTACCACAAGCACGTTCAATTATTTCAAATAAACATAGACATGAAAATAAAATTGTTCAAGGCCAACAGAGGCCGCATCCTAAACTATTACAGCATTAATTGTTTCAAATTACACAACCATCAATGAATTATTCAGAAATAACAGACATCAAAAGAGATCACTGGGGAGGAGGACCGAAACGGTAGTCATAGCCAGGAGGGAGGTGTCTGGTGTACCCGTAGGGAGGGTAGTCAGTCTCACGGCCGGGGAATGGGTCAATCTGCAGATGAGGCTCAAGCTGATCACGGGTGGAGAGGTGCTGCATCTGGCGGATGGTGTGATTATACATCCAATCAAAGCGCTGGTCAGTGGTGGTCTGCCATGCGCCACATGACCCATCCAGGCACCCTGGTATTCCTGCCAGTCCCCCCGACCCATGTGTCGGTAGTAGTCAGTTGTCCCCTCCTCATAACCCTGGAACTGATGCTGCTGGGGCCCTACCTCATCATCATCCTCATCCTCATTAGCAGGCCCCCCTGTCACATACCAGTTATAGGTCCCATTCCTCTCTAGCATCACGATGTTCATCTGCCTGAGGGATTTAGCCCTCACTACCCTACAAGCCCCACAGTCGCTCAAGTATCCCATGATCGGAGGAGTAAGAAGATCATAGGAATGAGCCAACCGGGTCACGAACATCCCCCCATACACCTTATCGATATCCCTCTCACCCACACAGGTCCTCAAATAACTAGCTACCCAAAATGGGATGTTGCAGTAGACATCCGCTGAAAAGATGGTGTACAGGTAGAAAAGATCTGAAGCAGTGACACGGTGAGTGGTGCCATGACGTCCTGACAGGCTGTATGTGATGCATCTGTGGACCAACCTAACTATGGGGTCCCTGATGGATGCTGCCCCAGTAGTCGAGGTGTAAACCCCGTCCCCAATGGTCGGCCAAAAAGTGACACACCTCATATCACTCCTCTGAGCCTCCCCATTCAACAACCTCTGCATAAAACCTCCATCAACCGCCTCCTCCCTAGTGTACAACCCAATCCTCCAACCAAACTCAGTAACCGAGCATGATCGCACTTCCCCTCCTAGCCTAAAATAGATAGTGGTGCCCCCCATGTCCGTCCTAGCCTCAGCCTGATCAAAATGGAAAGTCGCAAAGAACTCCCTCACCAACTCACTATACACCGTCTCCCTAATCCTAAACAACCTTTCCCATTGAGGACTCGCAAACCCATCAGTGTGGATCCTCTCCAGAAATGCAGCCTCCAACCCTTGGGACCTAAGAAACTCCCAATCAACCACAGCCCCAGCATCAATATGATGGTTACAAAGCTCCGCATACTTGGTGGTGGCACCAACAGTGTCAAACTCGCCCCAACTATGGACCAATTCTCCACAGTTAACTCTTTGGGACCTAGAAGAACTGCCTCGATGTTGACGAGATCGCTTGCTCATTTTCCTGGAAAAAGATAGAGTGAACGGAAATAATTAGAATGAGAAATTTATTGATTTTTTGCTGTCAGACACATCTGACGCCGTCAGGAGGGGTCCTGACGCCGTCAGACCTAGCAGAATCCGAATCATGCAAATGCGAGGGAAAAATCAATTTTCAAACTCTTAACCCATTACCCAAACGGTCCTTTAATTAGAAAACATAGGTGGGGGGTCAAAAAATCTGTGGCATGAAGGGCTTTTCCTAAACTAACGCATGATTCGAGTGAAGTAACATCATCAAAGGGTAACCCCATGTTTACAAATCACCAAATGGATGGCATTACGATTTGCCAATGATGGGTAAAAAATGGGGTTTCGGGCGAAAGGGCTTTTCAAAATTGATTGATCCTAAGGACAATTGATCAAAAAAGAGTGAAGAAAAATCACTTACCAAGTGAAGATTGGTTGCGGAAGATGTTGAATTGAAGGGTGGAGATTCGGAGTAGTAGCAGCACTTTGGGTGAGAATTGTGGGGTATGGGTTGAAAGTGATTGGATTTGGGTTAATATTGCTGAATTAGCGAGGTGACGGCGTCAAGAGTTAATATCTGACGCCGTCAGATGTCCGTGTGAGGTGAGAAATGGAGTAATTCCACATTTAGTCCCTGCACTTTGTGTGAATAGCTAAACACAAGTAAAACCATGAGTAGCTATTCCATTAGTGAAGTCCACCAGGGTCGAACGTTTCATTACTGTCACGGAAAGAGGTGTGGTTGTAGAAATGAGTGGGTGACGTTTTAGTTAAGTTGTAACCTCCGCACGGGTCACTGGTGTGTACAAAGAGGTGTTGTTCCATAGAGGGTTTCAAATCTGTGATGTTTTTGAGGTGTAACCCCTTCACACCGGGTTTAAAACCAAAAGAACGTCTCTTGCACAAGTTTGGGAGCGTGGTTCGCAAGCATCCAACGAAAATGTTATGAAATTGTAAATTCTTCTCTTCCTGAGGATGCTCACAAAACTGGGGGGGTGATTGACGGTGAAGTACATGTGGACAATTTCTCATTATCCTTTTGGTCAAACACCAAAGGAGTTGAGACCTCAAAGACTTTTTCGATTTTTCTTGGTGTGGAATTTTCTTTAATCTTCTCTTTGATCCTTAATATGAATTGGTCTGCTAAGTCCATAAAAGCATTGTGAATGCTTTTCATGCGTGCTTCTAAGTGTTGGATTTGTTTTTCCTGATTATTCATGAAGGTTACCATTATCCCTTCGAATTCCTCTTGTCGTGAACGTTCAGGAAAACTATGGTTGATAACCGCATCCCTACGTAAATTAGGATTCCAAACGGTTTCAGTAGCAGGTTTCTCAATCCTCATTAACTCTTTTACCTGCTTCTCGATGCTTCCTAACAACTGCTCTTGGGTGGCGTGTGTGTAGTCAAGTTTTCCTTTGCTTGGAAACATCGGGTCCTCCCATCCTTCTTCTTCGTATTGTGCCAACCCTTCAAGAACTTTCCAGCAGTTGTCAATGCTAAGTCTGTTTAGCCTGCCCTTGGCTGTGTAATCAATGGCTCTCCTTGTTTGATAGTCAACTTTATCGTAAAAGATTTGAACCTGGAGCCATGGTTCGATGCCATGATGAGGGACTTTTCGGAGCAGGTCTTTATATCGAGTCCATGCTTCATAAAAAGATTCATTTTGACGTTGTTGGAACATCAAGATGTCATTTCTAAGCTTAGTAGTTCTCCCTGGTGGGAAAAATTGAGCAAGGAAACGAGTGGTGAGATCATCCCATGTGGTGATGGATCCCGCGGGTAAACGCTCAAGCCATTGACTAGCTTGATCCCGTAGAGAGAATTGGAATAGGCGTAATCGGGTTGTCTCTCTAGTTTCAACATCTAAGTCTATGGAGTCTACGATTTTAAGGAAGTTCTTAAGATGTTGGTTTAGATCTTCAGAACGAAGTCCATGGAATGCACAACCGCTTTGCACCAACCGGATGGTGTCGGATCGCAAGGGGGTCACATTGGTTCCGGTGAGCTCAATGGTGTTTCGGTAGCCTTGGTGGCTAGGTCGGGAATACTCTCCTAAGGTTCGGGGCCTAAGAGGTTCTAGTGGTGGGTTTTGTTGTGGTGGGATGACGGGTTCAAAGATGTTCCCATCGTCCATGATGTCGGGTGGTGAAGAGTTACGAACAAAAACACAAAGAAATAAGATAGACTAAAGAAAACCTAAAAATAAAAATAAAATCTTACTAGAAAGGAATCTAGCAAGTAGACCTAATAAAAAGAGATTCTAACCTATACAATAACTATTCCCCGGGCTGCGGCGCCAAAAACTTGATACGTGGGAATCGCACCAAGCTTTACCTCTCAAGGGATCTTGAGAAGCTTACAACCCCCACCAGGCAGTGTACCTGATCGTTGTAGTATAGTATAGTGACAAGTACCGGGGGATTGATCGTTCAGCTAGGAATAGTGTCGCTAGGATTAGAAAACCTAAATACTAGTTCTAAAGATGAGGGATGATTATTTTTGTATCTTTATATTTTTTAGAAAGCAAGAAAAAATCTCGAGTTTGAAGGATTTGGGCGGAATTAGTTGCTAGTCAACTAACCCAATACTAAAGGTGCAATCAAAATAAAATACTAGAAATGAAAATAAACTAAATTAACTAAGGTTGTGAGCAATAAGTGGAGAAGTTGTGTTTACTTAGATTTCACTACTCCCTAGATATCTTTTACACGTTAATTATTTGTTATAGTTGCGTGGATGACGGATTGTATTCCTTAATACCATTCATGGGGTGGCGCACTTAATTCCCCAATCCTATGAGTGCCTACTTCACTCCTATGTCGAGCCGGCTAAGAAGCTCCTAACATGGGATCATTAGAATTTACTCATGCATTAAATACAACCAATAAAACCTAGTGCACGTCAGTTCATGTTTCCTAAGACGTTCAAGCATGTTACCATTTGGAGATCTGCCAGTTTTCTTAAGCCTAACATCGAAATCATTCATCCAATACAACCATAAACAAGTAATCAACACATAATTAACATCTAGGTTTCATTAGATCCAAGCAAACACAAGATAGATCTAGCCTGTCATGATGGAATTAAGACAAGAACAAGATATAGACAACCAACACATAGACATATTGATTGAATTAAAAGAATACTTATCTCAATTACACATGAAAGGGATCAAGGGCTGAGAACCCTTGAAAAACCTATAAAATTCGTACTAAGTTCGGCCTTAGGGTTTCTCCAAAACTTCTCTCTTTTATGAATGAAAATTTGAAAACTATATATAGGAAATTGAGGCTGACGGCGTCAAGACCAAATTGGTGACGCCGTCATCTCGCCGCCAAAATACTTCTCGGACTGCCTTGATCTACTTTTGACACCGCCACGTTATAACATTTTCCAGGCTGTCACGTATTTTACTCTTGACGCTCTACCTCATGACGCCTTCAATTCTGTACTGGGTCGTCATGAAAATTACTCTTGACACCGTCACCTACTGTTCCCAGCAAGGAAAATTAAGACTTTGGCGTTTTCTTCACTTTTATGCTCCAAAAACGTCCGAATTGCTTCCTTTTCCAGATTTTTCTCCCAAAGTACCTAAAATCACAAAAGGAACGATTTAGGGCAATATTTGATCAAATAAATTCAATTCCGGGCTTAAATGACCCCTTAAAAGTGGTTCATTTTTCGCCTCATCAATCAGGTTTACGAGAATTCTTTGATCTACAAAGAAAAGACAAAGAAGATCCACGCCTAAAAAATTAAGAATCGCGTTTTCAACATTGGTGACAGAGTCCTTCTTATCAACTCAAGATTGAAGATTTTCTCGGGCAAATTAAAAACCCGTTGGTCTGGGCCTTTCACTATCACAAAATTCTTTCCATATGGAACCGTTGAGTTATCTCAACCCGACGGTACCAACTTCAAAGTGAACGGTCATAGGTTGAAGCATTACTTTGGAAGGGAGATACCACCCATGGTTGTCCCGGATCTCCAAACTTTCCCCACGAACCAATGAATTCGGGGATCGAGTCAAGCTAATGACTCGGTAAACAAAAACATTAGCATGCACATGGGTTTTCACCCATGTTTCTGACTTCTCTCTTCTTTCTAATAAAATAACGGGTAGAGGGCAACCTCTTCTGCATCTTTTGTTGTGGTTGTTGTTGTGGTTGTACAGGTCATTGTTCCCGAAGCATAAAGTCTCTCGTCATTGTATTTTTGTCCCTACTTCATAAAAGCTTCATCGTTCAAGAAATCTGATATCCTTTACTAACGTTATCTTTTGGCATAATTAATAAACGGCCTTAGATACAAAGTAGGATTACCCTCGCCTTTGAAACATTAAGGACAATGTTTAACTTTAGTCTAGGGGGGGGGGGGGGGTATCTTTGATTTGACTTGCACCTTTCATGTGCCATTTACTCATGCAACTCCGTTTTTCTCAAAAATCCAAAAATTGAAAAAATTTCATCAAAAAGTACCAAAAATTGAAAAAATTTGAAAATATTCTGCAAAAATATAATAAGTTTTGACACTTTGTTCTGACTTTCCGCTGGGTAGAGTTGGAATAGAAATTTTGACCTGACCGGGCACATTGAGTCCTAGTTGTTCCCTTAACTCTGTGAGGCTAAGCGTTCACGAATCTCATTTCTTGAGGTAGTGACCATCCGATTATTAGATTAATTGGATAATCATGCTAGTGAGCTAGTGTATGACTTGGTGACCATCCGTTATGCAAATAACGCGCCATCGAGCCAAGAAATGCGCTAGTGACCATTCGTTAGTTGAAGCGTCGAAATATTCGTGCCAGCGAGCTATTAATATAGAGTTTGTTTAGAAGTTAGATGCTAAAGGTGGAGTAGTTGGTTCTCTTTAGAGCTCATTATAGGTACTTGTGGCTTTTTGCTCTCACAAAATTGTCTCACCTTATATCTGTAAAAATAATAATTAAAGATATTATGTTCTGACGAAACTTAGTTCTTGATCTTCTTAAGAGAATCTTTGTTTTAAAAGTTGGGTACACATCAAGGTCATTCTATGAGCTTCAATTCTAAAAATGGGAGTTTGAACCTCTTTTCGAAAATATGTGAGGGCATGACCTGAAACCTTTTGGGTCCTCATTTCAGGAACGTCTAGAGTGGACATACCCCATGTCATGTAGGAAGAGTTATGTCATCAAAAAAAAATAATAAAAAATGATGATGATGAATAAGAGTGAGTCATGTGCTTAAGTGTTAGACAAAAGTTGATGGCGCGTGAGGTGCATGTGCAGGGTCCTAGACCAGATACATGAGGTGCACGTGTATTTCTCCTCAACTAATGTCTATGAGTATGTATGAATCCCAACTCTTTGATGTGGACCTCATTTTTAAAGCAGTGATTTTCAAGAAAAGATAGAAAACTACTTAGCGTCTTAATATGATATCTTTATCAGAATAAGAATTATCGAAACGAGAAAATATTAAGAAATTCATCTCTCACCAAAAATAAAATAAATAGAGGAAAATAGGAAAATGGGAGCCAGAAGTTTTACACAAGTAACTTCCATGAGTAGTGTTAGCATCTAACTTGTAATTCAAGCTATGACTTCGTTTTTACGTTTAGCATGGGAACTGATGAAAAATCAGGGACGATGAATTCTATCCGTATGGACACCTCTCTCTGAGCTGTGTTTCCTACTCTATGACCCTAAACGTTATTTCAAAATGATGAAAGTCAAAACATCTCGTCACATAATAAGTGTAAAAGTATGTAAATATTAGTGTAGGAAATAAAACTGAAAACGGAGCGTTCTCTGAAATAAATGATTTTGTACTCTCTTTTGAACATATTGCTGCTTCTTCAATGTTAGTAGAAAGAGTTATGAAAGTTATTTATCTCGAAGGGCGTGAAATGATCCCATTGCGTGAGGACACGCTAATACCTTAGTCTGGGGGGATTTGGTGTGTGCTTATTTACACACATTTTCCTGCCCATATTAAGACCAAAACAGACACAACCTAACCATAAATGTCAAAGATATTATGTTTTTATGTTTGTGATCGTGCAGGAACGGATATTTCAGAAATTGGCACAAATCAGGCCAAAATGGACAAAAACGAGCACGAGTTTGGAAATCATGTCAAACGCCAAAGCCGGGGAAGCAAATTACCATTTTTGAGCGCAGAATGTCAAATCACACCTTGGAGAATCACCAAATGCCAAAAATAGTCCTTGGAGCAAAAGTTTGCAAAATTGGCAGAAATGGTCCCTCAAGTTTGAAATTTGGCAGAAATGGCCCCTGAGCATTGGATTTTAGAAGAAAAAGTCAACACTGGTCCTTAGAGTTCATAAGTTGTCAAGTTTTGTCCTTGGGTGAAATGTTTGAAGAAATTACAAGTTTAGTCCCTGTAGTTTCAAGTTTGACAGATTTAGTCCCTAGGATTAAAATTATCATCAAGGGTCCTTGTACTATTCATACTTGGTAATTTCAGCCCATATGATGACATGGAAAAAATTACAACTCAGGCCCCTCAAGTTTGAAGCTTTTACACAATTGTTCCTTGTTTTTATTACAACACCAAACGGACCCTTTGATATTATAAAAACCAAATCTAAATCCAACCCAAACACAAAACCTGATCCAGCACCTTAATCCTAAGCCCAAACCCACCTTAGGCCCAATCCCTTTTTTTCGTTTGATACAACCAGGGTCAAACACCCAGTCAAACTCCCCTTTTCCCCCTCAATACCACTTACCCTTCCTTGGTATTCACTTCAAAACCACCATGGTTTGCCACCCCCACTAGCCTCATCACATCCCACCATCCCCACCATATCTACCTAACATCACCTCCACAATAAATGCACCACCCCCCCCCCTTGCAAATTATCAGTGCAATTTGCAATAAACAATTTTGGCACCAAAAAGATTAAAAGGCCAAGATTGAGTAAGAGGGACCTACAAGACCCTAATTCAGGCTTATAAAAAGAAAGAGAAGGCAGAAGACATAGTATGTAGCTTAATTAGTTAAAATTAGTGTCGTATTTAGTGTAAACTCTAATTCATTTGTAGTCTTTTGTTCAAAAAGCTTGTAATCTTATTTCCTGTGTACTTGAACTCATTTCAATCAATTAAATTCAAGGTTTCTGTTTTAAATCTCAAATTTGCCATTTTACTTTGAAATTTCAAATTTAAGTTATATTGTTCATAGTTGTTGATTAGAGACTCATAAGCACATATAAGCTCCCTATATAGCTTTTAAGGGCTATTAGAAACCTTAAAAACCAGTTTAGCTTATAAGACCCAAAAAAAAATCAAAGAAAAATAAAAAATACAGGTTGAAGATGATGATGGCTGGAGCAGGGTGAATTCTTGATGGCCTTGGGTTAGTGGCTTTGTGGAAAGCCTATAGGATTGGTTTTGGTCCTTGGTTCATGGTGAATTAGCAGGAAGGCTTTTGTAAGAAATTTCTTAATTTTTCAAGTTCTACTGTTCATCTGCTTATTAGTGCTTGTTTATGCTTATTAGGTATGTGTTTGTCATTGAGGTGTTTAAAAAGTATTGCTAGTTCATTAAATCTCACCGAGCTTTAAAATCTCATTTGGCCTGTCAAAATTGCATAAGTAGCATTCCTGGGTATTATTACTTGTTGACCTTGTCTCTGTGTTCATTTAAGCTTATTAGACCATAATAAGTTGTTTGAAAGCATTTACAAAGTCATAAGTGGTCATTTGTTTTGAAAACCAAAAATCAAAGATCAACACAGGTTGTTTGGGTTACCTTGATTCTCTGAGTTCAGGGTAGTATTTGTTGTTGTTTCTAGTCCACACAGGTCACATTAGGTTCTAATAACTTAGAACAACCATAAAAACCAACCCTCATTCAGTAAAAAGTCAAAATCACTTTTAATCTCATCATTTAGGATCACTATGAGGATTTAGAGTTCCAAATCATTCCCAATAGTGTAATAGTTGTTAGTATAGCTTATTCTAGCATCATCATAGCTTAATATAACCAAATCAGTCCATAGGAATCAATCAAAGTTCATAATAGTCAACTTAGGTGCTCAAGTTAAAAAGTCAAAATTGCATAGTTAGGCAGAAAACCACTTTTTCCAAGAATTTTTCTGATTTTTGTGTTCAAAATTAAGCTTTGAGCTTTTTACAAATTAAAGTCCACCAGCTTAAGTTTTGAAATCAATCATTGGCTTATTTTTAAGATTTTTTCTGAGGATTATGCAAGTGCTTATTTAGACTAGCAGGGTAAACACCCTCCCCTGAACCAGGGTTTCACCCATTTTTCATAAGCTCATTCTAGCTTATCCAGTGGGCCCCAGACATCACCATTGGCTTTTTAGATAGCTTATCAGTAGGACTCAACATTCTAGTACTTATTTTGGATCTGTGAACCTTTGCCCTTAGCTTATTTGGCCATTGAAGTTATACTGATCACACTCAGTATATTGAGTGCTCAGCTTAGACACCCCAACTTCCCAAGCTTCCCATAAGCTCATTATTAAGCCATAAGCTCTGATCCTTGGCTTATTTGAGAGTTCACCATACCAACTTTGTGGTTCAAGTCTTATTTTGGACCTCCATTCACTTCTGTGGACCCCACAGAGGGCTGAAAGTCCTTGATTTTGGCCTGTTTGGCCTTTGTAATTCACATAAGTGCTTATTTGTTGTTTCTGGCTTATTCCTTGTGCTTATTCTGTACTTTTCAGCTGATTTGTATGCCATTTAGTTGTTTGTAGCTTATTTATCAACTTGTAGCTTATTGGTAGCTTTTTGCATCAAAAATCAATTTTTCAAGCTTATTAGGATTTCTGTTTTACTTTTGGAATTGCACACTGCTTATTAATAAACTCAAATAAAAGTGCCTTTGTAAAAGTTTCTTATATTCAGTAGTTAAGTAGTTTTGTAAAAGCAAATCCAGAAAAATCCAAACATAAGAAAAGTGATAGCTTCTATTTAAGCCAATTGGCTTATTTTTCAGCTTATTTAAAAAACAATTTTCATTTTTACAATTTTCCTAAGTTTCTAATATATTAAATTAGTTTAAGAAAAATTTTCATAATTTTTTGATTAGTTTTAGTATTTATTATAATTAATTTGAGTTTAATTAGTTTTAGTTGAAAAATCAAAAATAAAAATCCTTAGTGCTTATTTTTAATCAATAGTAGCTTTTTATATTTTTCTTAGGTCTTATAATTAGTAAAGTATTTTTTGAAAAAAATTCAGAATTTTCACTGTTCATTTTGTATTTTTCATATTAAATTAGTTAAAATAGATTTTAATTATTAAATAAGTAAATAATTAGTAAATTAGTTTAAAAATAATTTTATAAACTTTTTATAATTTTTTAGGATTCTTGTAATGGTTAATTAGTTTTATAAAAATTTTCATAATTTTCTAAGTTAATTTGGTATTTTTCTTAAATTTAAATTAGTTTTAATTAATTATTAAATAGTTTAAATAGTAATTAATTAGTATTAAATAATAAAATAATCAAAAAAATAATTTTCTTTTTGATTAAATTTTCTTTTAATATTAAGTTTGTAAAAGTTTCATTTTCACACCCTCTAGTTTAATTTTGTTCAAAACTCACCTTTTTATCTGTTCGCAACCGTTCTGATTTTTAATTTGGTTTACGTTTATTCACATCTGTAATTCTGTTATTGTTTATACTGTTTATCTGTCTTAATATCAATCAAATCAGTAGTGTAATCAACTCCAAATCCTTATCTGTTACTATTCCCAAATCACTGATTCCCGTAAACGTTTCTAAAACACAATTTCAATCTCGTTGGGACATAACGACTCGGGGATTTCCTTGTACTTCCACGGATTTAATATCTTGCACTCCTCTCCCTCAGGTTTGACCAGTTGACCAACCTTGGTTAATTTGGAATGATTGTAAGGGAGGAGTCAGTGGTTCGGCTACGAAGCTTCTCCTCGCCCTACTCCACTCCTCGAGCACCTAATTCGAGAGTTTTCTTCACTATGTCAACAAGCTTTGTTAGCATTAAAAATTATCTTAGAAAGTGATGGTCATTCTCATATATTGTAACGTTGTAATGTGTCGTAGTTTTTGTTATTAGAAAAGTCAATGGGCTATGGACTTGGTAAGCTAGTATGATGTTAGTTACATGTGTAAGCCTTTTAAAGGAATAGAAATCCAAGCCCATGTACAAGCCCATAGAAAGCCTTAGGGCATCTCATGTTTCTACTATATAAACACCTCAAATGAGTTATTTGAGGTGTGTGCTTGTGTGTGTTTTTCTTTAATAAAAGTTCTCATTTTTCATCTCTTTCTCTCTACAACCTAACGCCACCTACATAACATCAAGTCACCATCTTTACTACATCTTTGCTTCTATATATGTGATAAAGTTGTGATATCTAAGGTCCTACAAGTGGTATCAATCGCCATACAATGATTTAGGAGTGTTGGGAGTTTGTTTGTTTCGAGTTTTTTAGCTTATTACACGTTTTTTATCCAAAAAGTTCATTACTTTTCTTGTTTTTCTTGGTCTTTAACACTTTTTTTTATTACAAACTAGTGTTATAAACCTTTTCTAACAAGAAAGTTTCAATCTTTTTGAAGTTTCAAAGCTTAAAAAATTTCGAATTTATTTTTGTACTTGTTTTCTAGAACACAAAAAATTTCCATAAAAATCATCAAGTTTGCAACTTTCTTTAAGTTTTTGTGTTTTTATAACTAGAAGTACAAGAATCTTGGAATACAAACTTCATTTGGATGAGCTTTTAGCAAATTCAAAATTCTGGCAAACTTTCTAGAACACAATTGTACCATCTTTCTAGAACACAAAAGTTTCGAGAATACATTTGTACCAAGTTTCGAGATTACACCTCGTTGATCCTTAAGTGCTACCGTTGCTTACTCGGTGTTTCCCTTGCTTGTATAAGTGAGAAAACACTTCGACTCGTGGTATACTCTCTAAATTGAATAATTTAGAAAGTTTTGGTGCTAAGTTTCTAGAACACTGAAAAGTTTCTAAAACACTAAAAAGTTTCTAGAACACTGAAAAGTTTCTAAAACACTGAAAAGTTTCGAGAACACTGAAAAGTTTCGAGAACACTGAAAAGTTTCTAGAACACTGAAAAGTTTCTAAAACACTGAAAAGTTTCTAGAACACTAAAAGTTTCTAGAACACTTAAAAGTTTCTAAAACACTGAAAAGTTTCTAAACACACCTCCTATTTCATTGGAACGATCCAAGAATCAACTTTATCCATCTACACTTCATCAATGGCAACTCAGCAAGACATTCATGCAGCCGGTGCGGAAAACCGACCTCCAATGCTTGAAAAAGGTGGCTATCTTCCTTGGATAAGCCGCATGCTTCGTTACAACAAAACAAAGCCTGATGGTAAACTAATGATCAAATCCATTGAAAATGGTCCATTTAAGCCTAGACAAATTCAAGTTGAAGGTAATCTGAATGACACACCTCCTACTCAACCATTCATGCGTGACCAAACTGAAGAAGATTATATAGATGCAGACAGGAAGCAGATCGCCGTTGATGATATGGCAATGCATTTAATCCAACTTGGATTACCACGAGAGATCTTTGCTGCGGTCGACAGCTGTCAAACTGCTCATGATATGTGGGAACGCGTTAGAAGGATATGTCATGGAACAGAGATTGGACAACAAGACGTTGAAAACAAACTTCTAACTGAATGGGAGAACTTTACATCTACTAAAGGTGAACAGATTGAATCATACTACACAAGGTTTTGCACTTTACTGAATGAGTTAATCAGAAACAAGTTGACACCACGAACAATTGCAACAAACATCAAATTCATCAATAACCTTCCAGAAGAATGGGGTCGTTATGTTACAATTGTTAATCAAACAAAGGATTTACATAAGGTGAATTATGATCAACTCTATGACTTTCTGAAGCAAAACCAAGCTGAGGCTAATGAAGTAAGGAAAGAAAGATTGGCAAAGAATCATGATCCTCTTGCATTAATTGCTACTACACCAACACCATTACCAGTGAACACACAACAACCATCATCATCTTCCACTCATAACTACATGCAACCATCATGCATTCAACAACCAACACTGGTCTACCAACAACAGTTCTACCCACAACAACAACAACATGTTATTCCACAACAGTAATACCCACAATTCCAAGAACCAGAATTCACTGAAAATGATGAAGCTACTGCAGCCTTGACACAAGCATTTGCTTTTCTGACAAAGGCATTCCAAGGACGCTATTCTACACAAACAAACAACAGCCAAAGGATTTCATCGAATACTCGCAACAGGCAGATCGCTCAGCCAAGTTTCAATATGGGCAACGGAGGCCAAATGGTTGGAGTTTATGGGAATCAGCAGGGATATGCTACTGGATTTAACATGGGTAATCAGAATATGCAGAATCAGTTGGGTCAGTATGCAGGGAATCAGATCGGTCAATATGCAGGGAATCAGATGGGTCAGTTTGTTGGCAATCAGAGGGGTCAGAATGTTGGTAATCAGGCAATGAGTAATCAGAATAGGAATGTTGCAGCTCCAGTTGTTGGGAATAATAGAAATGTGAATCAGGGTAATTCGGTAAAGTGTTTCAACTTCCAGGGTGTAGGTCATATGGCAAGGAACTGTCCTACTAAGCCTAACAAAAAAGACACAACGTATTTGCAAAAAGCATTGCTGTTGGCACAAAAGAATGAGGCAGGGTTTCAGTTGAACGCAGAGGAGAATGATTTTATGGCTCTTATGGATGACATGGAAGACAGAGAGGATATCGATGCGAATTGCATATTCATGGCGAATCTTCAGGAAGCTAAGTATGACACGGATTCTGACACACTTCCTGTTTATGACACCAATGCACCATCTGAGGTATCAAATTTCAACACATGTCACAATAATGATATATTTGATATGTCTCCTCATGAGGAACAGCATTCTGAGAAGCTAGCACCAAATTATGATAAATATTTGGACACACCAAGTAGTAGCAATACTCCTTCAACAACTCCAGATGTGAATCATAATGGAGGCTTCGTTTCATAGCATGCTGAGAATGATGAGGAAACACGTGCTTTGTTTGAATCATTATTGAATAATGGTCATATTGAAATTGAAAATGTGAAAAAGGTCAATCGCGATGTTAAGGCCGCGAATGTTAAATTTAACGCTGAGCTTGAGAGTTACAAGGAAAACGTTAAAGCTTTTGAGTTTCATAATAAAAGACTGTCTGAATTAGAAACTGGTTATCAAAATTCCGTTTCAAGGGAAAAACATTTGCAACTCAAGTTTGATACACTTGATGTTAATTCTTTCAAGAAGATAAAATCTTTAAACGCGGAAATTTCTGATTTACAAAATCAACTTTCTAAACAAAAAATAGCTTATACCAATCTTTAAAAAGAAAGGGATGAGTTGAAAAAGGACTTTGCAAAGAAAGAAGACAAACTTTTGGAAGAAATCATAGAGTCAGAACACATGATTGCACATTTCGAAGAATTAGTGGCTAAGTCGGGTCAGTCAAGTCAAACAATGAAAATGATTTCAAATCAAACTAATCCGATTTACCATACGAAACATAAAATGGCTCTTGGTAACACAACTCCTTGTAATCTCAAGAAAGCTCAGCAAGAACAGAATGTTTTGTATAATGGTAATGTGATTTACATCAAACATGATCCTCCCGTCGTTCGGGATTCTGTGCAAATGATGGAACTTGTCGAAGAGAGCATAAATAAAATGAAACAAAAGGATTTGAAACCCATTGATTACAACAAATTGAACAAACTTTCGGGAATTACTTTTGTTCCACAAACAGAACCATCTGTGTTTTTCATAAAACGATCATTCACGAAATTCTTTTCTAAAAAGAAAGTTGTTTCCAAATCTCTTTCAAAAATGGAACAAATGTCTTCTAACAACACTTTTAATACAAGTGAGGCTAGAGACACGTTAAAAAGAGAATTCAAGAACTTCAAAATATTGTTAAATCTAAAACTACTATCAGTATTAACGACTAGCATTCTAGTTTTCATATCGAACAGAAAAATGGTGTTTGAAAACGAAATTACTATCCCACTGAATAACTTCAGTGCGAGGGTAATCCATTTTGAAAACGTTTTCTTAAAAGAAACGGCCGACTTTGTCAAGGACCACAAATCCCTGGTAAACGAAGCTAATGAAACTCGTGAAAACATGAATGTTTTGGAAAGGTTAAATGATTCTCTCTTCGAAGCTGTTCTGTCTACTGATATAATGTCCATCATCATACAAACATATTCGGTTCAAGACGATGAAAGATTGACAGCTGAGACCTCCGAAATTGTTTCAAAATATGAAAATGCTCTTATAAAGCTTGAAAAAGAAAACGTATCATATTTTAAACAACTTGATCGGAAAAGAGAAGAATGCAAGTATGACAAATTGTCTTATGAGCGTGCCTTAAAGAACATGAAAGAGCAAAATTATCTTTTGAGGGCTCAGCTTGAAAGTCAAAAAGGAAAGGGTGAGGAAACTAAGTTTGTAAAAACATCGACTTTGGAGAAACCAAATGTTTCAAACACGGTTAACAAACCAAAAATGTCAATTTCACGGTTTGCTCCAAAATTCGATGAGAAAAAGGATTTGACAAAACCAGTCACTCCAACACCCTTACCCAAGCAAAGTGAAAATATAAAGATTGTTGATAAAGGAAAAGCGGTTATCGAAACACCAAAAGTGATAGCACCTGGCCTTTTTAGGATTAATCCCACTAGTGTGTCTGCCTCCACATCTAAGACTAATGAGGGCAAAAAGGATAATTCTAAAGAGTCTAGTGATGCTAAAAAGGACAACAATATAAATCCTAACGCGTGTGCCTTACCTTCTACAGGATTAGAAAGCACCTCTAGGAGCAGCAGACTAAAGCCTAGGAGCAATACAAGGAACAATAGAGTCTCGCCTGCCTCTAAGAGTAGTAGCAAGAATAAAGTTGAAGAAGTAGAAGAACACCCTAGGAATTTATCACTTTGTAATAAGAGACATGTTTCATCTGAATGTAATGTCGAGAGTACTGGTTCTAATGCATATAATAACTTTGTTGGTTTTATATGCAAGCAATGTTTAATTAATGATGTTCATGACAAATGTGTTTCTAAGAATGTGAATGTTACACCTGAATAGAAGAACGTTCCAAAAGGAATTAGTGCTAGATCTAGATCTATTGAAAGATTAGTTGCACGCTTTAGGTCTACCACTAGTAGCCGAATGCCTAGGAACTATCTTAAGTATTGTGTTTGGAAACCCACGGGTAGAGAATTCATTCTCCATGATGGAAAATTGAAAGTTGTTCAAATTGAACATGTAGAAACATTCTATGAGTATGATTCAGCTTTTACTCCTAACCCCATGGAACCAAATTCAAAACGGTTTCCAAATACAAACTCTTCTGTTCTTCGCAGGTTATCGAAATATGTCTTTGGATCGTCGACTCGGGTTGCTCCAAGCACATGACAGGGAATTTAAAGCTGCTGATCAATTTCGTCTGGAAATTCATGGGAACTGTACGCTTTGGAAATGATCATGTAGCAGCTGTTCAGGGTTATGGAGATCTTCGGTTTGTGAATTTTTTAATCACTCGAGTTTACTACGTCGAAGGGTTGGGACACAATTTGTTTTCAGTTGGGCAGTTTTGTGATGCAGATTTAGAAGTTGCATTCAAGAGAAACACAGTTTTTATTAGAAATTTGGTTGGTGATGATCTCTTAACTGGTAATCGTGGTACAAACTTGTATGCTATCGACATCAACCAAATGGCTTCTACATCACCAATTTGTCTTATGACAAGGGCAACCGAAACTAAGTCCTGGCTGTGGCATAGAAGATTATCCCATCTCAATTTCGACACCATCAACAAGTTAGCCAAAGACAACATCGTCACCGGACTTCCTAAGTTCAAATACACCAAGGAACACCTATGTCCATCATGCAAATAAGGAAAAAGTAAAAGAGCATCATATAAACCTAAAACCGTACCTAGTTCGGAAGCAAGGTTACATATGTTGCACATGGACTTATGTGGCCCAATGAGAGTTGAAAGCATTAATGGGAAAAGGTATATTCTTGTTATTGTTGATGATTATTCAAGATATACTTGGGTAAAGTTTTTGAGAACAAAAGACAAAGCACCAGGCATCATCATCACCTTTCTGAAGCAATTTCAAGTGTTACTTCAAGCTTCAGTAAGAATTGTAAGAACAGATAATGGCACAGAATTCACAAATCAAGAGTTACGAACTTACCTCGAAGATGTTGGAATTACGCATCAAACATCAGTTGTTAGAACTCCACAGCAGAATGGGGTAGTTGAAAGAAGAAATAGAACTCTTGTGGAAGCTGCTCGCACAATGCTGATCTATTCTAGTGCACCACTATTCTTATGGGCTGATGTTGTAGCCACTGCTTGTTTTACTCAAAACCGATCCTTAGTCCATCCGAGATTCAATAAAACCCATATAAGCTAGTGAACAACCGTAAACCGGACATCTCTTAGCTTCACGTATTTGGCGCTTTGTGCTATCCGACGAATGATAGAGAAGATCTAGGAAAGTTAAAAGCTAAGGGTGATATTGGAATATTCATTGGATACTCAGAAAACTCGAGGGCATTCAGGGTGTATAATAGATGAACAAAAAGGATAATGGAGATGATGAATGTGAAGTTTGACGAGATTTCACAAATGGCTTCTGAGAGACTCGCTCTAGAACTCGTGCTTAATCCGATGGCTTCTAATCAAAATGGATTAGGACCCGCACCAAACCAGCAGACTTCTGGACACATCAGTTCAGGACTCGTGCCTCAAGGAGCTCATTCAACAAACATGGATAAACCTTCAGAACAAGAACTGGAAAATTTCTTCGAGTTAATGTTTGATGAATATTATGGTGGAACTTCGACAAATGCATCTCAACAACATTCCGCTGCACCCGCTCAAAACCATCGACCACCACAACCACAAGATGCATCTAAAACAATCGAAGCTGAAGCACCAACTCCCTCAGCATCATCAAAATCCACTCCAGCAACTCCAGTTATTGAAATTGTTCTACCAAGAGTTGATGATCAAAACCAAAACACAAATTTTCAAGAAGAACCAACAAATAATTCAAACGATGTTGAGTTAGAAGAAGAAGAAATATTTGAAAACCCATTTGCAACAGACTCTGTTGAATCTTCTTCCAGGTTACAAGAACCATCTAACACGCATTCGTTAAACCCAAGGTACCCTTCCACGTTTCAATGGACAAAAGACCATCCAATAGAACATGTTATTAGTGAACCTTCAAATCCAGTTCAGACAAAGAGACAACTTGCCACCGATCTCGACTTGTGCATTTACATTTGCTCAATCAGCCTCAAAGAACCAAAGAACATTCGGGAAGCTGATACGTGGGAATCGCACCAGGCTTTACCTCTCAAGGGATCTCGAGAAGCTTACAACCCCCACCAGGCAGTGTACCTGATCGTTGTAGTATAGTATAGTGACAAGTACCGGGGGATTGATCGTTCAACTCAGGAATAGTGTCGTTAGGATTGAAATTAATCTAACTAGGTCTAAAGGTGAAGGATGATTCTTTTTGTATTTTTATATTTTATGAAAAGCAAGTAAAAATCTCGGGTATTGGAAGGAAGGGCGGAATTAGTTGCTAATCAACTAACCCAAAAGCTACTAATCAAACTAATGTGCAAGAAAAATAAACTAAGGTTGTACAAGATAAGTGAAGCATGTCTACCTATGATATGTTACTCCTTGCTAGCTATCCAATTCTACCTATTGAATTATCACACCTTGTTTTAATTGACGGTTTGTATTCCTTAATACCATTCGTGGGGTGGCGTACGTACTTCCCCAACTCTATAAGATCCTACTTCACTCCTATGTCGAGCCTACAAGAAGCTCCTAGCATGGGATCATTAGAATTCGCTCATGCATTAAATACAACCATAATAACCTAGTATGCATTGGTTCATGTTTCTTAAGATGTTCAAGAATCTTACCCTATGGAAGTCTGCCAGTTTTCTTAAGCCTAACATCGAATACAATCAACCAAACACGAGACAATAAGAATCAAGAATTATAAACTAAACCAATTAGACCTATCAAAGTGTCACACCCTAATTGATGAAGATAGACACAAACATCAACAAGGAATCAATAAGATCTAATCGATTATATACAAGTTTCACACAATCATAAGTAGACACAAGGGGAATTAGCCAAGCATAATTAGTAAAGAACAAGCAACAATAATGATAATTGAAGACATGAATTAAGATAGAATCATCAAACCATTACAAGATGTTTATGGAGTGATTGAAACCCTCTAAGTTGCTGGAAAAACACCCACCTAAACCCAAGAATCGACCTTAGGGTTTAGGGCTTAGGGCTTACAAAAAGTGAAGTTATGATGTTATATTTATAGGCAAGTTTTCTGTCGGCAAGGCTTCACGGCGTCACCCCGTAAAGAGTGATGGTGTCATGACCAACTTTTCTTCACCAAATTGTAGATTTCTTCGTCCTCTTCACGTGGGCTTTTGAATCACCTAAATCCGAGTTCGTATGCAAAAGTTATGACCAAAAAAATATCAGCTACTCCGCACGCCAGTTTTGACAAGTTAACACGTGATGGCCTACGTGACGCCTTCAGGAAGTCTTCTAGGCCATCACTCTTTAATTTTACACGTGACTGCCTTGGGTGATGCCGTCACGTTTTCACTGGACCGTCACGGACTTTATCCACTTCCACCTTTTGTGTTACTCTTGACGCCGTCATGTAGAACCTTGTGACGCCGTCAAGTACTATTCCCAGCAAGGAAAATTATGACTTTGCCATTTTCTTCACTTTTATGCTCCAAAAATGTCCAAAATGCTTCCTTTTCTAGATTTCACTCCAGAAGTACCTAAAATAACAAAAGGAACGATTTAGGACAATATTTGTTCAAATAAATTCGAATTCGGGATTAAATGACCCCCTAAAAATGGTTCATTTTTCGCCTCATCAAATACCCTTACACTTGAGATTTGCTTGTCCTCAAGCAAATGCGCTTTTATTCTAATTAAAATACAAGTTAGGGGTCATTTAACACTAATATAAAAGTAACAAATAATCGTTCCACTAAAGACCAAAGACAAGCACGAATGTCATACACTAGCACCTCACAAATAGTGTTTTGATACTCACATCTCTCGGGTGTAATAAAGTATATATCACAATATGGAAATGGAAAACATCTCTCACTACCTGTCATAGCAAAATAGACTACCATAGGCTTGGAAAAGGATCAAACCTCCACCACATGGCGTAAGCACCTAGGATAAACTATCAAAGAGGTCTTTTAAAGGGTTATAATGATAGGTGTAGGGATATGGAATACATGGTTTTGTTGGATAAAGGCAATATTTACTGGTGGCGAGTTAATCATCTTGGTTAATTACATATACGATAAGGCGTTGCTAAGCCAAGACTAGAGTCGACTTAAACTAATGAATCAAAAATAACAAAAACTTAAAACAAACATAGAATGAAACGGGATGGTAGTCCGTATGTTTTTTCTTCTTTTTTTTATCTTTTTTTTTTTTTTTTTTTTTTTTTTTTGCATACACTCTTACCCTACCATCCAAAATAATACATCATAGGGAATGTACATTCCCCTTACACTTGAATTTTTACATACTTTACAATAAACTAATCTAGTGACTCGAATCAAGATAATCAAAACACTTGGAGTACTTTTTAAGATTAACGCACATATGGGGGTAATATATGATGTTCTTCCCCATTACTCCATAACATAAGTACTTTACCCATGAGTCCCAATCGTCCCAAAACAATATGTACAAGATATGACTCGACTTAGCAACCATGTAATCAATTACATAATTAACTAAGGGTTTAAACATGTAACAATAATGCACTAAAGATGAGTGCATACACGGAAGGCTAAGGCGATTTGGGTGTACATTTAAGTGGGTTGTAACAAATTCTTCCTTTAAGTAAGATGCTTAAAGTTAGAAACGAAAAGATAGGCTCGGAGGGGTGTACTAGGGGTTTCGTGTACTAAAAATGAGTACAACGCTAAGGTGTGGGAAAAATTAGTTGACTTTACTAGCCAAGTAATATGACTTAAATGGTCAAGTAATTATGATACGGGTTTAACACAAGGGTGATCCTAATGCCTCTTATCATGTAGTAAATCCTGCTACACGAATGTAGTCTCACTAGCGGTCTCAGGATGCATCACTAACGCAAGTTCTAGAATCTAAATGCTACCGGTACACTCATAAGCACTTATAGTGAATGCTTTTCCTATCAAATCTAAAGGCGAACCTTACATATTTGGGTGGAAAATTTTTCTAAAATGGTACGGTTTTGTGCTAGTCATACGACTCCTATCCATGAGACGCTTGCTATGGCTAAAGTTTCACTCCTAAATGTTGTAAAAAAAATTTAAATTTGGCGCTAAAATTACACTAACGAGTATTTCTCTTAGTTTTATTACACACCTACCATCAAACAAACAAACTCAAGTGCAATAGTATCCTATAAGGTATCATCATTTACCCTCCCCTTACACTTAGGATGAACATTGTCCCCAATGTTCAATTAAAAAATGTAAAAGTGAAATAGGTAAAAGAATGAAATCAAATACTCCCCTAATTCGTTCGGTGTGGATAGTGTGGTAACAAGGTTAGATCTTCCTCCAAGAAAATGAACATTCAAAGCTTCCCTTCCAGAAAAATAAATCATCTTCTTGTCATACATAACTTGTTAAACTTGAGAAAACAATCACAAAAACCCAAAGCATCAATCCGAACAAAGAAAACTCACAACTAGATGTAATTCCAGACTTAGGAATAAAAACAAAACAATTAAAGATATAATGCTTGTGGAATGAATGTTTGCAGATTTCCTGGAGTTTATAAAACTAAAGAATCAACAAAAACTTTAAGACTCCGGTATAAACAAAACTCGCAAAATTTTTCAGAATTTTTGTACCTGACGCCGTCAGGTTATAACTCCTGACGTCGTCAGAATGTTCCTGCGAAAATCTCATGTTAAGTTTCTGGAAAATTTCTGGAAAAACTTATGTCCTACTTCCTAGAAAATCCTACAAAACGTCATTACGACTCGATACAATCATTTGACTCAAACAATTACTAATACACATGTTCATTTAATATTGTTGTGGTTCATGCTCAATTTCGTTCTTATAAACAAATTTGGATCTCCCTTACACTTATCTTTTTCAAAATAGCTTTATATGCAATTAAGACGAAGTTAAAAACAAAATAAAGCATCTTCACAATTTACTTTGAAACATGAGCCACAAACAATAAAAATAAAACATGCGTACGGAAACAAATAAAATCAAATAAACAAACAAAGAAACAAATAAATAAAGTTTGGGTTGCCTCCCAATAAGCGCTTGTTTTTGTTCGACTCACGAGCCTAACTCTACCCATATTTAACGGAAATAGGAGAGGTTTTCCCTACACTTTGGATTAAGTGCGGGTGGAAGTAGCGATACACACCCTTAGGGCGGAAATATGCCACGTGAGGTGAAGGGGGTGAGTGAATGGCTTCCTTCATCCTAAAACTACCCGGATAATATTGGTTTATGGGTGGGTCGATTCCTCTTTTGTCTCCTAGAAATATATCTAAGGATGGAAAGGTGTGTAAAGATTGAGGTTCCAGTTCATCAACACTAGGAAATTCCCTAGAACTAGGAGTAAGGTTATCACTACAAGTATTCAAACCTATATCCTCAAGTGGTGCCTGGTCCAAGGGTTCTACCTCCATCGGAATTCCTAAAGTTTCTTCTACTTCTTCCAGGTAAGTCACGGGTGGTGTGTGTGCCTCAAATAATGGTTGAGTATTTTGTGGGCTTATGTTATTGACCTCATCATTCCATGTGTTAAGATCACCTATATCCTCATCATGTGTTTTGGTAGAATCTATCCTAAGCATTCTTCTAAGTATCTCACGTGCTTCTCTAGGCATCTCAACTTCTATGTCCGAATCATAAAGATCTCCCTCATTAATCTTATATTCAATTTGCCTAAAGGATTCATCATGTGTTCCTTGAGATTTAAAGTCATTGGTCATAAAACCTATGTCTTTTTTATCAATGTGGTCATGCTCGGCTAAACCTCCTCAATTGTCTTCTTAGGTAGTGATAACAGCAAACCTAGTGCTTCATCCAACTTATGATTTGTTGCAATGGCTCTCTCCATAATTCCTTGGCAAACTAGGTCGCAATTCCTATTGGCCTCACTAAAACGAGATCTTAAACATGGAGGTTGTTCATAAGAATCTATCCTAGGTAAAGGCTCATATGATTCATATGTGTCTCTAAATGAGGTATTTTGAAATCTTTGGTGTTCTAGCCACTCAACCTTATCTTGCAATCTTAGAAGTCTAAGTGAAAAATACATTTGAAGCAAATTACAAACCAAATCACAAAGAAAAGATAGACTACGAGAAAGCTACAAAATAAAAAGAAAAAAAAAACCTCACTTGATAGGAATCTAATGAGTAGACCTAATCAAAATAAATTTCAACCTAAACAATAACTATTCCCCAGGCTGCGGCGCCAAAAACTTGATACATGGGAATCGCACCAGGCTTTACCTCTCGAGGGATCTCGAGAAGCTTAAAACCCCCCACCAGGCAGTGTACCTGATCGTTGTAGTATAGTATAGTGACAAGTACCGGGGGATTGATTGTTCAACTCAGGAATAGTGTCGTTAGGATTGAAATTAATCTAACTAGGTCTAAAGGTGAAGGATGATTCTTTTTGTATTTTTATATTTTATGAAAAGCAAGTAAAAATCTCGGGTATTGGAAGGAGGGGCGGAATTAGTTGCTAATCAACTAACCCAAAAGCTACTAATCAAACTAATGTGCAAGAAAAATAAACTAAGGTTCTACAAGATAAGTGAAGCATGTCTACCTATGATATGTTACTCCTTGCTAGCTATCCAATTCTACCTATTGAATTATCACACCTTGTTTTAATTGACGGGTTGTATTCTTTAATACCATTCGTGGGGTGGCGTACGTACTTCCCCAACTCTATAAGCTCCTACTTCACTCCTATGTCGAGCCTGCAAGAATCTCCTAGCATGGGATCATTAGAATTCACTCATGCATTAAATACAACCATAATAACCTAGTATGCATTGGTTCATGTTTCTTAAGACGTTCAAGCATGTTACCCTATGGAAGTCTGCCAGTTTTCTTAAGCCTAACATCGAATACAATCAACCAAACAAGAGACAATAGGAATCAAGAATTATAAACTAAACCAATCAGATCTATCAAAGTGTCACACCCTAATTGATGAAGATAGACACAAACATCAACAAGGAATCAATAAGATCTAATCGATTATATACAAGTTTCACACAATCATAAGTAGACACAAGGTGAATTAGCCAAGCATAATTAGTAAAGAACAAGCAACAATAATGATAATTGAAGACATGAATTAAGATAGAATCACCAAACCATTACAAGATGTTTATGGAGTGATTGAAACCCTCTATGTTGCTGGAAAAACACCCACCTAAACCCAGGAATCGACCTTAGGGTTTAGGGCTTACAAAAAGTGAAGTTATGATGTTATATTTATAGGCAAGTTTTCTGTCAGCAAGGCTTGACGGTGTCACCCCGTAAAGAGTGACGGTTTCATGACCAACTTTTCTTCACCAAATTGTATATTTCTTCGTCCTCTTCGCGTGGGCTTTTGAATCACCTAAATCCGAGTTCGTATGCAAAAGTTATGACCAAAACAATATCAGCTACTCCGCGCGCCAGTTTTGACAAGTTAACACGTGACGGCCTACGTGACGCCTTCAGGAAGTCTTCTAGGCCATCACTCTTTAATTTTACACGTGACGGCCTTGGGTGACACCGTCACATTTTCACTGGACCGTCACGGACTTTATCCACTTCCACCTCTTGTGTTACTCTTGACGCCGTCATGTAGAACCTTGTGACGCCGTCAGGTACTGTTCTCAGCAAGGAAAATTATGACTTTGCTGTTTTCTTCACTTTTATGCTCATAAAATGTCAAAAATGCTTCCTTTTCTAGATTTCACTCCAGAAGTACCTAAAATGGCAAAAGGAACGATTTAGGGCAATATTTGATCAAATAAATTCGAATTCGGGCTTAAATGACCCTCTAAAAACGGTTCATTTTTCGCCTCATCAGAAGCAATGGCAGAAAACCCATGGATAGAAGCAATGCAGGAAAAAATTCTTCAATACCAGTTACATGATAGTTGGGAACTTGTTGAACGACCACTTGATATACGTGTTCTTGATCTCAAGTGGTTGTAGAAGAACAAACTGGATGAGGAAATAACTGTTATTCGCAACAAAGCTCGTCTCATGGCTAAAGGTTATCCACAAGAAGAAGGGATAGATTTCGAAGAATCATTCGCACCTGTAGCTAGACTTGAAGCAGTCCGGATTTTCTTAGCCTATGCAGCTCAAAAAAACATCACAGTCTATCATATGGACATTAAGACATCTTTCTTGAATGGAACTCTGAAAGAAGAAGTGTATGTGAGTCAACCAGAAGGATTCGTTGACAAAAATCATCCAGACTACGTATACAAGCTTAAGAAAGCCATTTATGGTTTAAAACAAGCTCCAAGAGCGTGGTATGACGAACTATCATCTTTCTTGCTCAAAAACAATTTCACAAAAGGAACGGTTGATGACACCTTGTTTATCAAAAAATTCAAAGATGACATTTTGATCGTTCAAATTTACGTGGACGACATTATTTTTGAATCAACCAATCCTAACCATTCAAAACATTTTGAAAATCTCATGAAAAGCAAATTTGAAATGTCCATGATGGGGGAACTAAAATTCTTTCTTGGTTTACAAATCCATCAATCCCCTTCGTGGTATTTTTATCAATCAAGCTAAATATACAATAGAGATTTTGAAAAAACATAGAATGGATAACTGTGATTCTGTTGGTACACCAATGGTCACTTCACCAAAAATAGGTGCTGATTTGTTTGGAAAACCCATCGATCCGAAAAAATATCAGAGCATGATCGGTTCTCTCATGTACCTAACTGCTAGCCGACCCGATATTCAATTTGCTGTTTGTTTATTAGCACGGTTTCAGGCAAAGCCTACCGAACTTCACCTCAAAGAGGTTAAACGGATCTTTCGGTACCTACAAAGCACCATTAACATGGGACTTTGGTATCCGAAGGATTCAGGCTTTAATCTAATAGCATCTTCAGATGCAGACCATGCTGGTGATCAAGTTACAGCAAAGAGTACATCAGGTGGAGCACAATTTTTGGGTGAAAAGCTAGTAAGCTGGTCGTCAAAGAAACTGGATTGTACTGCACTATCAACCGCTGAAGCCGAGTATGTGTCTCTATCTGCGTGTTGTGCCCAAGTTCTTTGGATGCAGACACAGCTCACAGATTATGGCTTTACTTTTGACAGAATACCTATGTATTGTGACTCAAAAAGTACCATAGCCATCTCGTGCAATCCTGTACACCACTCAAAGACGAAGCACATCAAACTCCGCTACCATTTCATCAAAGAACATGTAGAAGAGGGTACTGTTGAATTATTTTTCGTTAAGACTGATTACCAACTCGCCGATCTATTCACTAAAGCCCTTCCAAAAGAACGGTTTGACTATTTAGTTTGACGAATTGGCATGCGAAGCCTAACTCCTGAGGAGCTAGAACGTCTTCTCGAATCTTCTTGAAAAATGATTTCAAAATCGCTTCGCTGTAAATATTTTTGAAAAAAACAAAATACAAAATTTGAAAAACCAACAAAAACAAAATACAAAATTAGAAAATTTAGAAAAAAATACAAAAACAATATAAAATCAAAAATCCAAAAATATTCCTCTCACGACATGTCTCTCGTATAAATCAATATTCTGTACGTGTCTAGAAATGTCTTTCAACAATGATACGGACATGTACAGATGCTTGAACGGGAATTATTTATATGTTTTTCTAAAACATGTCGTTTCTCAAAAAGTTTCTTCACAATGGCTTTCGTATACTTCAGTACGAAACACGGACCCTAATGATGACTTCTGATTATTTTCAAATCAAGGACTCGTACGTTCAATGACGAAATCTTTTTCAAAAAGTTCGAGTCTAAACAAACGAAAAAGATTTCAAGCATAAACTCGTTTTCAAACAAAATTCTTGAGCACTTTTTAATGAGTGCTCAAGATAACTCCCTCAAAACCCTTAATTGATTTTAAATGTGCTATCATTAAGGGGGAGTACAAACACAAAAATGTTCCGAAATCATGCAAAAACAAATCTGTCTTTCTCTCCAAAAGCTTTTTCTTAATCAGTTGATATCAAAAATATCACGGTATGTTATTTTTGAAGGGGAGAAGACATGATTAAAATGTGATCAAAGATGTTTAAAGTTTGTGACTGAATCTCAGAAGAGCTCGACTCAGTAAGTACCAATGAATTGACGAAGCTTAAAATGTTAGTAATCGAAAAGACTTGTCCTGGACGGGTAATAATTTCAAGCTAGTCTAACTAGTGATGTAAGCGTGTCTCGAATAGGACTTGTCTGAGTAGAATGTACCGTATCGAGAGACTTTCTTTGGACTTGACCAGGACGGGTAATAATTTCAAGCTAGTCTAACTAGTGATGTAGGCGTGTCTCGAATCGGTCATGTTCACTGAAAGTGGATCAATTCAAAAAGTGCAAACTCCTCTCACATGTGCAAATTTCTTAAAAATACATGAGCACATGTGAAGGGGGAGTCCTTCAAAATTGCAAAACTCTCAAAGTGGTAACAACAATGTGTTTTATTATCATAAACACTTTGAGAGATTTTCACGAAAAGGTTTTATGGTATGTGATCAATAAATCTAGGATAATCATGGAGTAATAAGGTGATTATGGTTAGGTTTATGTCCAATGATCCGCCAGAGCCGGAGGGATCTACCCAAGGAAAAATCCAATAGATTAGAATTAGAAGTCCTTAGGTATGATTGAAAAAAGGAGAAAATGAGAAAGGAGAAAGAAGGGGTTGAAGAATTAAAAAGAAAAGTTATGAAAAAGGGTGAAAAGAAATAGCCCTCCATATGTTAAACCTTAGGGCAGACACCAGGTTCAATTCGTATGCTACTAGTTGTTGCTAAGGTGACACCGGTATTGAAGATAAAGACGTCATGGACCCAGTGACGCACTGCACTTAACCTTCTAGCCACTCAAGTTCTCTTAAAAGAGCTTGTTTCATTCTCACGGGGAACCGGTGTAATCTATCAGCCTGTCTCTTAGAGATGGTTGATATTGGAGCAGGAGACCTCTCCCTAATCTCAGCATAGGAAACCATATGTGCACTTATCGAGTCTAGAGCCTTGAGATTCATCAAAAGATCTCATAGGAACACATGATAATTCTACACTAGTTGTTCATCATTAAGGACGCCAGATGTAAACTTAAGAGTCCTACGCAGATCTTAGCAATCTGCCAGAACATTTATGAGGGGATTCATATTTGTGATTCTCAATGATTGAATGGAAACTCGTGCCAGGGTCAACATCAAACAGCCCTGACAGCAGGTCACTTCGGTAATTCTTTATGGGTTACGCTTAGTGTTCGCGGTGGTTTTAAACGGTCTACAGTCGTGGAGTGATCCCCAGCGACTCACCCATTCGTTGAGCTACTTAGTAGGTCTTGTAAGCTCCCTTGGGAGTATCCAAAATAGGAACGGCCTTGGTAAGGATTAGAAGGAGTCTTCACACTATGCTGTTGACGATCTCTAATTCCTTATCTGTAAGTACCGGTTGATTTATTGCTAACTGTTTTCATGCAGCTATACATCATCTCCATGGCGAAGGATTCCACATGCTCATACATGCATCACTACGTCAAAGGAAAGTTCTCACAAAGATCAAAGCAAAGTAAGGTTCAAAGAAAAGATTCTACGCTATGAGAAAATATCTACAGAAGTAAAGTGACAAAGATCGGTGTGAAAGAACGGGAATAACAAATGCATGTATCAAAAAGACTAAAGACGTATGAGCATGTTGGAATAGCAGACAACCACCACAGACGCAGAAGTGACAAAAGGCAGATGACTCCACATCACAAAAGAACAATGAATGATGAAAAGTCAGTTATCAAAGATCACAAAGCATGAAGGAACAAAGACTTATGACTATTCTACTACGACACACAATGTTCAACAACAACAAAGACAACAACCTAATCACGTGGAGCATCATTCGAATGACCACCCCTTAGGGGGAGATTGTTAGCATTAAAAATTATATTAGAAAGTGATGGTCATTCTCATATATTGTAATGTTGTAATGTGTCATAGTTTTTGTTATTAGAAAAGTCAATGGGTTGTGGACTTGGTAAGCTAGTATGATGTTAGTTACATGTGTAAGCCTTTTAAAGGAATAGAAATCTAAGCCCATGTACAAGCCCATAGAAAGCCTTAGGGCATCTCATGTTTCTACTATATAAACACATCAGATGAGTCATTTGAGGTGTGTGCTTGTGTGTGTATTGTGTATGTTTTTCTTTAATAAAAGTTCTCATTTTTCATCTCTTTCTCTCTACAACCTAACGCCACCTACATAACATCAAGTCACCATCTTTACTTCATCTTTTCTACTATATATGTGATAAAGTTGTGATATCTAAGGTCCTACAAGCTCCCTTATGGTGGAAAAAACCTTACACAACTTTTGCTTACACCAATTAATGACACTAAGCTAGATGTCGAGTCTAAATCGTAGTTAGAACCAATCTCACACCACTAGTCACTACACAACTTCTTCACAACTTATACACACCACTACTACTACACAACTTCTCACAACATCACTACTTCTTCCTCACAACACTACTACTTCTTCACTGCTTCTATTCACAACTTCTTTTCACTACTAACACACCTAAATCTACCAATTACAAAACCTCTACACCTTTACAAATAATTTACACAACTACAAGCAATATTCACAAATCTACAATACTTCTTAACTAGATGTTGAAGGAGTATTCTTCTCTTTCACTTTGAGTGGTGAGGGATTTAATCACTTGAAACAAAAACTTATAATCTTATGATCAAAGGATTTAGAAAGATGTTTTGAAAGGATTGGGACAGAAAGTTTAGTGCAAAAGATGTGGAAAATTTACAGAAATGAACCAGTATTTATAGGCAAGGAATCCTGGTAACAGGAGCGTGCTGGCCCCCTTAAATGGTGGCCACCCCCTTAAAATTAAGGGGCCCCTTATAATTAAGGGGGCCACCCTCCTGTAACGGCCAGATTCCTTGTCTTTTTCTGGGGAAAGTTTATTTGGTGAAAATCTAACTGATTTTGGTTAAAAGTTTGAATTCATATATTTATTATGAATTAAACATTTTCTTTTAATTACCAAAAGTGTTTTTCTAAATATATAAAATGTTTATATCATTTTATATAATTTGTAGTGTTTAAATAAAGCTCCCTTTGATCATAAAATGTATTAGACAATTGTTTATTCATAACTTAAGTGATTTAGTTGGATGGAATGATATTTTGTACCTAAATACTTGTTTACGTTTAATGATTTAACATTTTGTGATTGTCAAAATGTATGGATATCGAGAAATATTAATAATCGTTTTTATGCATTATTTATATCAACACTATGTATGTTGTACAATATTTTCAAAATGGGTTTTTTTAACTTATGCCCTAAGTGTAAGGATGGCAAAAAAATCCGTTCCCGATGGAGACCCGATCCCCAAACCTGATTTGACTGGGGAATCCCTGAGTTGACCGGCGATGGGGATGAGGATGGGGAATCCCCTGAAATATTAAACCGGAGATGGGGTGGGGATTGGGATAACATAAATCCCCGAACCCGGCCCCGACCCCGATCTTTCTAGTGTATAATTATTTAAAATTTATATGTTTTATCCATACTCGATTAACTTGTATACGTACATGTACATATGTTTATGACTATCGACATGTATGTTTATATGCATATATGATATTTATAGGATCAAACATATTTAGATTTAGAAATAGAAGTAACACAATTACAAATTACTTAACTATTTTGTCCGAATACAAAAATATGATACATATTGTTTTTATATTATCTATGATGTTACAATTTTTACGATGCTTTAAAGTTGAATTGAAATTCTAATTAATATGACTATGTGCGATATACGTTTGTTGAGGTACTTTATGAGTTAAAATTCTTTATATTTTCAACGAGGTGGTGAAATTTTTATGTTATTTCATAAGGGTGGAGAATCCCTGAATCCCCGCGGGGATCTCCGATCCCCATTGGGGATGGGGATGTAAATCAATTCCCCAATGGGGATGGGGACGAGGATGAGGATGGAGAGTATAAAACGGGGATGGGGATTGTTGGGATATAAAATATCAAAGTACTTCTGTATGTCAAAGTACTGCTGCATGAAGAATAAAGTCAAAGTACTGTTGTTTACTAAAGAATGCTTAAAGTAATTCGAAGGAAACAAGGACTTATGTACAATATTAGTTAAAGGATTAATGTGTAATATTGAATGAATATTCTAGAATTAGTTAGGGATAATGACTTATCGTTCAAGTTATATGTTGTAAACCGACTTAAGGTTATCTATATAAAGAGGCTTAAGAGGTATTAGTCGATATAAGTTTTAGAGTTGTTCAAAGTCGATAAATAGTTAGAGATTGTTAGTGAATCTGTGTAACAAAGCAGGTTCTAAGTTTGGTTAATATAAAAGTTTTTCCTAAGCTTTGTGTTAGTTGATTCCGCATACTTTACAAGGTTAAACAGTGTTTCAATATTAATAGTGTTAAGTTTACTTAATATTATTAAACCTTTACAAGCTACAAAAGTAGTTTGATCAGAGTACATCGATCCAACAAGTGGTATCAGAGCTTGTGTTGGAAACTCTGATTAAGAAGACAAACCTTTAAACCGATTTCACTACAAATCCTTCAAGATGTCGATAGAAGCTGCACCTGCTCCCTGAATCACTGTTGTTAGAATTCCAACTATTAAGAATGGGGAATATGACTTATGGGCCATGAAGATGAGGCAGTACATTGCCATCACAGACCATGCACTGTGGGATGTGATTGTCAATGGTAACATGCAAATTGATGAACCAGTAGAGGTACCTGGACAACCAACACCACCTAAACCTACCGTACCTGCTGCTACCAAAAGAAATCAAGACAAAGCTCTCAACATAATGCTTTCTGCTATTCCTGATGGTCACTTATTAAAGTTTCATGATGCCAAGGATGCTAAACAGCTATGGGCTGCAATTAAGAAGAAGTTTGGAGGTAATGATGCTTCCAAAAAGATGCACAGGAATTTGCTGAAGCAACAAACTGAAACTTTCACTATTGGTGAAAGAGAAGGTCTTGATTCTGCTTATGAAAGATTCCAAAATCTTCTGAGTATGCTAGAACTATATGATGCTGAGGCATCAATTGAAGATGCTAATTTGAAGTTCTTGAGAAGTTTGCTATCAGCATGGCATGTAGTTGCTACCATGATCAGAGGACAATCAGGGCTGGATACAATGGACTTTGATGATCTCTACAACAATCTGAAGGTGTATGAGCATGAGATGAATGGTACTACAGGTTCAAGCACACATCAAAAACCCCAAAACATTGCTTTTGTCTCTTCTGAAAACAGAAGCAGTACTTCCAACAAAGGTACTGCTTATCCTGTCCAAAGTATTGTGACTGAAACTCAGGTTCCATGTACAACTATGGTCACTACCAATTCATCACAATCAATAACCCCCACCTCAGATGATCTTCTATGTTCATTCTTTGCTCAACAAGCATCTCTGCCTGTCACCTATCAAGAGGATGTATTGCAAATAGATGATGATGCTTTGGAAGAAATTGATATCAGATGGCAAGTAGCCATGCTCACTGCAAGGATCAAGAAGTATGTGAATAAGACAGGTAAACGCATCAATTTCAGAGCTAAACAGGGAATAACATTTGATAAGTCCAAGATTGAGTGCTTCAACTGTCAAAGGACTAGTCACTTTGCAAGGGGATGCAAATTTGCAAAGTATCAAGCAAACAAGATGATTGAACCACCCAAGCCTGAAAGAAAAGAGATTCCAATTACTGAACCAAAACCAAAAGCTTTGGTTGCTCAAGAGAATCTGTCAGAGATTGATTGGTCCAATGAGTTTGATGATGAACCTGTATCAATTAACCTTAGAGTCAATGGAGGCCAAAATAATTACACATGAAAACAATGAAGTAGCATGGGCTGAAACATATAAACAACATGAATACCTAGTTAAGTTAAGTGAATGGAAACTAGGATGTAAGGTGTATGAACTAGAGAAAATTACTGCTGAGAGAGATAAGTTATTAGCAAAACTTGCTGTTTGGAATGAATCAGGTCTGTCACATGTTCAATTTGTTGAAAAGCAAAGAACATCAAACCTTAAAACTGGCCTAGGTTATAATAATGATAACAATGAAGGCATTCCATTTAAGAGTAAGGAACTCAATCTTACAGTAGATACCTCCACTAGTGATGAAGAGTTCATAAGTTTAGATGAAAACACTTTTAGTGATGAGGAATACCCTAGTCCAACACCTCCTGTATTTAAGAAAGAAAAGGGGTACAATGCAGTTCCTAATCCCCCAGGTAGCTTTCAACCACCTAGAAAAGATGTTGACTGTTATGGGGTAGATAATCTAGAGTTTAGGAAGAAGCTTAAAAGTCAATCTAACCCTGAAACTTTAAAAAAATTTGTTGAAGCACCTAAGGTTGATGAGAACAAGTTTTCAAAACAAGCAGTACCTTCAAACACTTTTCGAAGTACTGCTGATCACTCAGCAGTACCTCAAAGAAAATATTTTCAAAATACTGCTAATTTTAGAAAACCTTATGGAAAGGGATTTGGGGATATTGGTCCAAAGGTCTGTTATGTATGCTATAGTCCTCATCATTTGATTAAAGACTGTGATTATCATTCAGAATACTTATGTAAATATCCAAAGACCAGAACTGCACAACCAAGTCATAGGGAGAATAAGCCAAGGGACGACAAACCAGTTTAGAATTATACAAATAGGGTTAACCATAGTAATTTCTCAAAAGACTATAGGTACCCTCATCAGAAAAGGTCATACTCCAAACCCTCAGTACCTTCACAAAGTACTGATAGAAAGTTCCCTAACCAAGATGCTTCTAGCAAACACTCAAGTGTAGGACCTAGGAGGTTCAACCACTACAAACCTAGAAGGCCTTACAACACAAGAAAAGATGCTAGAACACAGAACCCAACTCCTAAAGTTACAATTAAATGGGTTAAGAAAAAAAGTACTGCTGGGGTAGAACCAGTACTTTCAGAGGTTAAGGGTGAAAAAGGGAAAATTGATCATGATAAACCAACAGTTTTGGAAACAAAAACCTTAATTCTTGATCATGTTTTCAAAGACAGTGGTGATTACATACTCAAAAATTTTGAGTATGTCACTCCACAAGGGGAACACAAGTCAGTAATGGCTTGGGTTCCTAAAAATAACTAACCTTTTTCATGTGAATGCAGGGCAACCCAGAAGAGGAGCTTAAAGATCATCTTATTGTAGATAGTGGTTGCTCTGGCAGTATGACAGGAGAAATGGAGCTCTTGTCAGATTTTAAAGCTTATTTTGGAGGAAAAGTTGCATTTGGGAATGATCCTGATGGAGGAAGAATAACTGGCAAAGGAACTATCAAGGCAGGAAATATTGATTTTGAGGATGTTAGATATGTGAAGGAGCTCAAATTCAATCTTTTATCAGTCTCTCAGATTTGTGATAAGAAGTACCCTGTGTTATTCTTTGACACAGAATGTCTTATACTTTCTCCTGATTCCAAGTTTGAAGATAGACACTTGGTGATGCTGAGAGCACCAAGAACTAATGATGTGTACAGCATAGACTTAAAGAATGTAAATTCTGCTGAAAAAGCAACATGTTTGATTGCAAGAGCAACTATGGAAGAAGCACATCAATGGCACAGAAGATTGGGGCATGTTAATTTCAAGAACATCAATAAGCTGGTCAGAGGTAATTTAGTTAGAGGTTTACCTTCTAAAACATTCAAGAATGATCACTCATGTCTTGCTTGTAAGAAGGGTAAACAGCACAAGGCTTCCTGTAAGAAGATTGATGAGAAAACCATTAGAGAGCCTTTGGAATTGCTGCACATGGATCTGTTTGGACCTGTTTCAGTTGTTAGTCTGAACAAGAAGAAGTACTGCTTGGTTGTAACAGATGACTGTAGCAGATTTAGTTGGGTCTTCTTCTTATGCTTCAAAGATGAAACTTTTGATGCTATTCATGATCTTATAATAGCACTTGAAAATCAGTTAAGACTCAAGGTAAGAGGCATTAGATATGGTAATGGGACTGAGTTCAAGAATCAGCTAATGGATGACTTTTGTGCCAAGAAAGGAATTAAAAGAGAGTTCAGTATTGCTAGAACTCCTCAGCAAAATGGAGTTGCAGAAAGAAAGAATAGAACTCTTATAGAAGCAGCAAGGACAATGCTTGCAGACTCTCAATTACCTATTCCATTCTGGGCTGAGGCTGTAAGTGCTGCTTGTTATGTGTTGAATAGAGTATCAGTGACAAAACCTCAAATGAAGACACCTTATGAGTTACTCATGGGAAAGAAGCCAAGCATCAAGTTTATGAAACCTTTTGGATGTCCCCTAACTATTTTAAACACTGCTGATAATTTGGGCAAATTTGATGGGAAGTCAGATGAAGGATATTTATTGGGATATTGTACCAATAGCAAAGGATTCAGAGTGTACAACAGGGCTACCAAAAAGGTTCAAGAATGTCTTCATGTTGATTTTCTGGAAGGACAAGAAAATTCTAAAGGTAAAGGTCCTGATTGGATGTTTGATCTTGATTTAATGTCTTCATCAATGAATTATGTACCTGTAAGGGAAGAAAATCAAGCTGCACTAATTGGAACAAAATGGGTCTTCAGGGTAAAAAGAGATGAAAGAGGGAATGTTATCAAGAATAAGGCAAGGTTAGTGGCTCAAGGATATAGACAAGAAGAAGGAGTAGACTATGATGAATTTTTTGCTCCTGTGGCAAGGATTGAAGCCATCAGGCTATTTTTGGCTTTTGCATCTTATATGGGATTTCCTGTATACCAAATGGATGTTAAAAGTGCTTTTCTATATGGCAAAATTACAGAAGAAGTTTATGTCAAACAACCTCCTGGTTTTGAAGATCCTACCCACCCAAACAAAGTCTACAACGTGATCAAGGCTCTGTATGGCCTTCATCAAGCTCCAAGAGCATGGTATGAAAGACTTTCCAATTTTCTACTACAACATGGTTATAGGAGAGGAGCTAATGACAAGACTTTGTTTATCAAGAGAGATAAGAAGGATATCATGCTTGTCCAAGTGTATGTAGATGATATTATTTTTGGTGCTACTAAGCAATCTATGGTGAAAGAATTTGAAGATCTTATGCAGAAAGAATTTTAGATGAGTTCAATGGGAGAATTAACATTCTTCTTGGGACTTCAAGTGCAACAGTCAAGCAGTGGAATATATATTTGTCAAGATAAGTATGTTGCAGATATTCTTAAAAGATTTAATTTCACAACTGTTAAGCCTACATCTACACCAGTGGATACTAACAAACCTTTGGGAAAAGATGAAGAATGAGAAGATGTTGATGTCACACTATACAGGTCTATGATTGGATGTCTCATGTATTTAACTGCATCTAGACCTGATATTACTTTTGCTGTGTGTTTATGTGCAAGACATCAAGTTCATCCAAAGGTATCACACTTAAATGCTGTCAAGAGAATTTTCAGGTATCTTAGGCAACAACCTAAGCTAGGCTTATGGTATCCTAGGGATTCACCTTTCCATCTCCAAGCCTTTTCAGACAGTGATTATGCTGGAGATAACTATGACAGAAGATCCACAACTGGAGGATGCTAGTACTTTGGAAGCAGATTAGTGTCATGGCAATGTAAGAAGCAAACAATTGCAGCAACTTCTTCCACAGAAGCAGAGTATGTAGTTGCTGCAAGTTGTTGTGCACAAGTACTTTGGTTGCAAAATCAGCTTTTGGATTATGGATTCAACTTCAAGAATACTCCTATCAACATTGATAATGAGAGTACTATTTGTATTGTGAAGAATCCAGTATATCATTCCAAGACCAAGCACATTCAGATTAGACATCACTTTATAAGAGATTGCTATGAACACAGGCTTATCAATGTGGTTAAAGTTCATACTGATGATAATGTAGCAGATCTACTCACAAAGGGCTTTGATGTTTCAAGATTTACTTTTTTAGTTGTAAGTATTGGCATGATTAATAATTAAGCTATTTTTTAGGGGAGGCAATTAGTAGTTAGTAGTTAGTCATTATTTGAGGAGAGGCTACATGTATCATTCAAAGGAAAAAGTTTTTATTCATTCATTCAGATAGTTCATACATCACCATTGTTGTTACCAAGATACAGACACAGACATGACAAGACAACACAAACAAACATCTACCACAACCTACTACCAAGCTCCACCCACCTACTCCATAGGCCTTTTTCCCTTCCCCTCATAGTTTTGCTTTCCTTTCAGAGCAGTCTTTCTTTTGTCATCAAAAGAAGCTTGCTTCCTTGGGCAAGCCAGGCCAAGAACTTGTTTGGGAGGTCTCTCTTTCCTTGAGGCAGACCACTTCATGTTCTGTATTGCTGATTCCAGGGCTTGAGTCAAAGCATGTGGTAGCTCATTAGCCAGAGATGAACCAGGGACAGACTTTTTCTTCTTGGGCTTTTTGTTGGTAGTGCTGGCTACATCAGTTATAGTAGAGTTTGCAACACTTACTGATGAGGAAGATTCATTGGGTCTCATCCATTGTACATGGGGAGGGAAGTAGTCCAACCATCCTGGATCTTCAAACTCAGAATCAGAGTAATAGCTTATCTCTGAATCTGTAGAGCCATCAGAGTCAGAAGAGATGTTAACAAATGGAATGTGACTCATTGTGATTACTAGTTTTTTTTTTTGTGTTATGCTAAAGAAGGAAAAGGTGATTGCAATTTTTTGTTGGTAAAGTTGCTTTTATAAGCAAAGTAAAGGTAAATGGGCATTTAATGAAGTGTATTGAAGTTCACTTACCATGGTAGCTTTGGGATTTAATTTGGGGAGATAGTAATTACTCAGGGTTGACTTTCAAAGATATTTTGGTCAAACAGTCAAACATTCAAGATATTTATTTGGGAAGTACTTTGGTCAACATACTGTGTGAGTTTATAACGGAAGGTACTGCTCCATATTTTATGGAACGTACTGCTTGGTGATATAAAGGGTGCGCTAACGTGTCAGATACTGTTCCAACGGTCAGATTTGCGGGTAACAAACATTCGAAAGATATGGGGATAATCACTTCCAAAAATAACGGTAAAATTATTAATTAACCGTGATTTTGTGTATTTTATCCTTATATACCTCATATCTTTTCTTATTTATTCATCCGTATCTATTCACCCTTCTTGTTAATCAAACTCATTCATACTCTTCACCGATTATCACTATTCTCTTTAAACCTAATCACCATGGCAAATCGACGAACCAACACCAAACATAACATGATAGCAAACCTTGAGAAAACCCAAGATAATCTTGATTTTCATGGAATTATTGATTTTCTCACTGGAACCAACATCTGTTACTCAATCCTAGTCAACCTAGAGATTATTGGACCTTGGATACAAGCATTTTGGGATACAGCAAGGTCACAGGTTGAAGATGGAGAGGATATTATTGCTGCTACAGTTGCTGGGAGAGCTATTCGTGTCACAGAAGCAACAATCAGAGAGGCTCTGTTATTTGAAGATGAAGGAGGCTCTGTTCTGTTTGCTAAACAAGAGATTTATAATACACTCAGAGACATTGGGTATGAAGGTCCTTTGAATAAGCTTACTTTTCAGAAAGCTATGGTTAGTCCTCATTGGAAATTTCTTATACATGTTTTGCTTCATTGTTTGAGTCCAAAGAGTACTGCTTGGGATCAGTTTAGCCGTTCCATAGCTTCTGCATTTGTTGGTCTTATTACAAATCAACCTTTCAATTTCTCATACATGATCCTTGAAGGTATGCTCACACATATTAAGGCTGGCAAACCTTTTCTAACGTATCCTAGATTTGTTCAACTACTTTTAGAGAATCCATTAGATGGGATACCAAAACCTCAGGATTATGTACCCACAATTAGGATGCCACCTAAAGTGTTTACTTTTATGTCTCATAAGGGAGTAAATTTTTCGGGTAGGAATACACCTCTCAATGCTTATATGTTTGAGGTAGCTCAAGCTGTTAGGGATGAAGAAAACAA
Source organism: Artemisia argyi (assembly GCA_030686995.1). NCBI lineage: Eukaryota > Viridiplantae > Streptophyta > Magnoliopsida > Asterales > Asteraceae > Artemisia > Artemisia argyi. Next base: position 75,285,716 of record CM060702.1, on the reverse strand, counting down.
TAGTGGTTCTGCACATTCTAATAATGATGATCAACCTGATTCTGCTGAGCATTCTGCATCAGCACATACACCTACACCACCCATTGTTTCCCCTCAGCATGATGTTTCAAGTGAAAGGACTCCCTCAGTGTCAGCTTCCTTGGATAAATCTGTTTCTGCTCAAGGTACTTCTCCACAAAGTACTTCTTCTAAAGGTACTGCTTCAGAGCATACACAGGTACCTATTCCCAATTATTATACTTCCACAGGTGGGTTTCAAACAGCTGGAGGAGATGAGGGAATTGAAGGTGCTATGAGTACTTCTGCTTTGACTAAAGAATTGGAGAAGATGAAGACAACTGTTAATGCTCAAGCTGCAGAAATAAAGAAGCTAAGAAAGAAGTTCAGAAGGTTGAAGAAATTTGTTTGGCCTCTTGTTCAGAATTTTAGGCTTTATGTGAAAGAAAAGAAACAGTCTCAGAAGCCAAAGTTTAAATCTTCAAAGAAGTCTTCTAAATCCAAGAGGAGGCATAGGAGGTCATCATTTACCAAATTGGGGAGGAATCAAGATGAGAATTTGGATAAAGATGATGCTGAGATAAAATATTCATAAGATGCTCATCTTTGGCAATATCCAGAAAGCCCAAAGATTCTTGTACCAGAATATTACATTGAAGAAGATGTGAATATTGCACAAGAAGATGTAAATATTGCACAAGAGAAAGATATTGAGCAAGAAGTTGTTCAAGAAGATGTTGAGCAAGAATTTGTTAAGCAAGATGTGGATGCACAGAATATTCAAAGTGCTGGTGATCAAAGTACTGCTGCAGAAAACATAAGTCTGCAAGGTACTGCTGAGCAAGGTATTTCTTCAAGGAATATTGATGAAAGTAGAGTTACTGCAGCTGGACCTTCTACAATGAATTATGAAGATGAAGTTGGTCCTTCTACTTTTATACAGCAAGAAGAAGACAAGGCACATACTGCAAGTGATGATGAAACAATTGCTCAGGTTATGATGAATTTGAGAAGACCTACTGGAGGAATACATATTTCTAAGCCTGCACAACAAGTTGCTGAAAGTACTTCTGAATCAAAAGAGTTAGATCCAAAAGATAAAGGGAAAGGGATCAGGGTTCAGAAAGATGTTAAGAAGAAAAAGAAGAAATTTTCTATTGCTCATATCAGAGAATTAAAGATTGCAGAGGATGAAGAGCTTGCTAGAAAGTAACAAGCTGAGTATGATGCTGAGTATTTGGCAGAAGTTAGTAGGCCAATTAAAAAGAAGCCAATGACTATTGCTCAGGAAAGGAACTGGATGATAAGTTTCTTGAAAAGGAGAGGATACAAAAACTTACATAGAATGAGGTATCCAGAAGTGAAAGCTCTGTGGGATAAAGTACAAGAAGATATCAGGAGAGAAGTAAAAAACTTTGTACCCATGGAAGTTGAAAGAAAGAAGAAGTTAGAAGATATCATAATAGAACAAGCTGAGCAAAGGAGATTGAAAAGAAAGAAAGTGGTTAAAGATGATCAACTATCAAAAAGATTGAAGATGATTCATGAAGACACAGTTGATGAACTTAGAAACTATTTCAGAGTTGTAGATTTTGAGAATAAGAAGATTGAAGATTCTGGAAAGAAGTCCAAGATAATCTCATTCTCTGTGGTTGAATCAAAAGAAGGGAATTATCTTATGTTCAACAGAGAAGATGAAAGCTTCACAGTATTCAATATGTTATGGGATGTGTTGCATTGTATCACAAGGGCAGATCTGTATGACTTATATATGCAAGTGCAGACATACTATGCAGAGATTGAAGCTTCAGGAGTGGGATTAATTTTGCTTGGAGATTTATTTATCATCTGGGAAACTGAAGAAACAAGTGATGATCCTCTGTGGAATGATCAAGAGAATTGGGAAATCACAAGATGGAGATTCTTTGAGTCATCAGGATTTCATACACTATAGATGGAAGATGGTACCATGATTCATATGCTTGCTGAGAGGAGATATCCACTGATTAGAGAAATTATGCTCAGAATGCTGGATCATGGAATGGAACTTGAAGATGAATCTGAAGTAGCTTTGGATGTTATCAAGCTATTTATCAGATGGACCAAGTCTGAAGAGTAATATTGCATAATACTGGTATGATTTATTTTGTATAAATAAGTATTTTTCAAAGTACTGCAAAGACAAACAGTACTTTATCAAAGTACTGCTTGCTGATATAAACCAGTATAAGTCCTTTAAAATAAAATAAAAAGTTTTGATGTTTAAAAGAGAAGTAAAAGGATTTGAAAAAGAAACACATGGTGTTAGTATTTATACTGCACAACAAATGGTAATCAACTCACCATGTTTAACAGACAAGAAAGAGTTTGACTCATCTTGAGGGTACGACTCTGATGTGATAATCAAATCCGTTTTTAGTTGACAATTTACTAAAAATTGTATGGTTTCAACTCACCATATCTGTATAAGTAAAGAGTTGGCTAGCCGACAAGGAAAAATGGCTTGTGGTAAAGGCTGTGGAAAATCCATTTTTGGTAATTAGTTCACCATGATTGATATCAAAGAACTAACTAGTCCAACAGCAAATGGCTATTGGTAAAGACTACTCAAATCCGTTGATAGCTGATGATTTGCTAAAAATCATAATTTTCAATGATTCACCTCTCACAGAAGTTAACACACCTGGAAGTGATGAGAATAGTATGAAACTTTCAAAGATTTGATGATTACTGTACCAAAATGTTGCTAAGTTGCTGAGAAGATTTAGTACAAGAAAAGATGTTGTTGAAGAGTACTTTGACACATGACAGATAGAAGATAAAGGTACAAAGAAATAATCTTTCTGAATCATTAAAGATTTGAAGATCAAAGATAACAAAGAAACTTGAAATCAAGCAAGTGGAGTTCAAGTTAGGGGAGGATTGTTGGGATATAAAATATCAAAGTACTTCTGTATGTCAAAGTACTGCTGCATGAAGAATAAAGTCAAAGTACTGCTGAAGATAAAAGTCAAAGTACTGCTGTTTACTGAATAATGCTTAAAGTACTTTGTAACACCCCGCCTTATAAACCACAATATTGTCCGCTTTGCCCGAAGGCTCACGGCTTTGCTTTTGTGGCCCTCATGTGAAGACTTCCCGGCAGGTCACCCAAGCCAGTACTACTCTCACATGAGCACGCTTAACCGTATGGCCAATTAACCGTTCCACCACAAAACGCGTTGTGTCATATAAGGCGAATGTTAACATATATGTCCCAGCATCACTCCAAGTCACAGCCAATGTGGGATTTGTCTGGGGTATTACATTCACCCCCCGTAGGGACTCATCGTCCCCGATGAAGTTTGCCCCACATCCCGAACGGCTTGGAGTGGCTCTGATACCATCTGTAACACCCCGCCTTATAGACCACAATATTGTCCGATTTGCCCGAAGGCTCACGGCTTTGCTTTTGTGGCCCTCATGTGAAGACTTCCCGGCAGGTCACCCAAGCTAGTACTACTCTCACATGAGCACGCTTAACCGTATGACCGATTAACCGTTCCACCACAAAACGCGTTGTGTCATATAAGGCGAATGTTAACATATATGTCCTAGCATCACTCCAAGTCACAGCCAATGTGGGATTTGCCTGGGGTATTACATACTTCGAAGGAAACAAGGACTTATGTGTAATATTAGTTAAAGGATTAATGTGTAATATTGAACGAATATTCTAGAATTAGTTAGGGATAATGACTTATCGTTCAAGTTATATGTTGTAAACCGACTTAAGGTTATCTATATAAAGAGCCTTAAGAGGTATTAGTCGATATAAGTTTTAGAGTTGTTCAAAGTCGATAAATAGTTAGAGATTGTTAGTGAATCTGTGTAACAAAGCGGGTTCTAAGTTTGGTTAATATAAAAGTTCTTCTTAAGCTTTATGTTAGTAGATTCCGCATACTTTACTAGGTTAAACAGTGTTTCAATATTAATAGTTAAGTTTACTTAATATTATTAAACATTTACAAGCTACAAAAGTAGTTTGATCAGAGTACATAGATCCAACAGGGATGGTAAGTACAATCCCCGACATTCCCCGCCCTGTTGCCATCCCTACCTACGTGCACAAGCTAAACACACCAAAAAGTACATAAAAGTACTTAAGGACCCACGCAAAAGTACAAAAAGGTGTACTATATCCTTTTTCGTGGGTCCATAATACTTTTGGTGTGCTTAACTTGTGCCCTAGGGCACAAGTTAGGAAAACCCTATCAAAATTGATCATTTTAATATATTCAACTCAATATATTTTGATATATGTATTCAAATTGATTTTTAATACCAGCAGAGTTAGTTTATAACTCAAATGATTGACAAGCATTAACATTAGAACTATAGGATCGATGTGACTTTGTTATTGTGTTTCATCTCATGATAAATCCATTTATTGTTGAAGGTAAAAGAAAACGAACCCCCTCAACTTGGAATCCTGGCTCCGTCTCTGTGAGGACGCGTTAAACTGTTAACCGGGAACATGTTGAAAATCATAAAAGTAAAAAGTTCCTAGAAAATACAAAATATATTCATGAGTTGAACTAGTGAATATATGTTGGACTTAGATATAAAAAACCTATAATGGATAAGCAAACAACCTCGTTAAATTACTATCAAAGTAAATCTCGTATAATGAAATCTTTATGATTATATCAGATCAATTTATAGTCACAAAAGGGATCAAACCCTTATGGCATACCCTTATAGTCCCCACACACACACAAATATCCCATCTTAGTTAGTCTTTAATCGCCTCTTAACCACTCTAACATGTTTCTTTCATCAAAACAAGTATTTTTCATGTAGTTGAAGGTTCTTGAAATCAATATATTAAGAAAGGAAAGTCGAAAGAGCATCTATTGCTAGTAGTTTTGTTGAAAGTCGGTTCATGCAACTGAAGCAAATGTTATCCTTTATGATCAACCAATCATCTTTGTGTTTGAATGCACTTCAAAGTTGTACTCGAGATAAATGCGATTTTCTTGTAGTTCACCAAAATGAAAAGCTACGCTAACTTTTGTTCTTGGTTGTAAATTGTGAGTTTTAATCTTTTATATAAAAAAGGAATTACATCATTTCGGAGTGATTTTGCAAAATCAATCTTAGTGGAAAAAAATAGATCAATAAGAAAGCTCGATTTTGACACATAGATGAAATTGAGCAATATAATTGGCTAATAAAAAGTCAAAATTGAATTGATTTTTGTCAAACTTTAATAAATTTTGTAGAGAATTTTATTATAGAAAAAAACAAATAAAAATATAGGTGTCAAATTTATGAAAATAAAAACTTAAAAAAAAGAGAATGTAATTAATAAAATATTAGTGGTTGAAGTTTAAATATATTATATAGAGTTAAATGTAAAATTATAAATCTCCATGTTTTTTTGATAACTTTAGATAATAACAAATAACCCCTTACACTTTATACCTCATATATTTTATAATATGAACATTGTTTACAATTATATGAGTATTAGTACTAGTTTGAGACTTATATCTATTAAACCTACAAAATTTTATAAATATACAAATTAGGTTTAATATACATTAAATATTTTAAAAATAAATATTTTAAACTTTCTTCTATTAAAATATTCTTTTTACTATGTACGTTAAATAAGGACTCATGCTATCATATTTAAAAGTTTAATCTATGCGTATACGGATTTGAATATTAAATACGGCTAAATTATTATTAACGGTAATATAAATTTCAAATTTTAATCGCGAGTTACTTTGATATGAAAATAAATATACGCGATTATACTTATAACAACAACTCATGTAATTATTATTTAATGTTTATATACGGATATGCTGAAAACATTTTTGAAAAACTTTACGGAGTATATTTTAACTTCATCAGCTCATTATGTGCTACTAAACTCGCACATTTTGTACAACAAGATACCAATTGCTAAAAGCTAAACAACAACATCAACCTCAACATCTATGTCAGTTAAGTAAAAATTTGTATACTGACATAGTTTAACTTATAACAACGACAACACTCGTGCTACTAAACTTGCACATTTTGTACAACATGATATCAAATATACGCGATTGTTTATTATTTAAAGTTTATATATGGATATCCCGAAAAACATTTTTTAAAAACTTTACGGAGTATATTTTAACTTCAACAACGCTCATTAGGTGCTACTAAACTCGCACATTTAGTACAACATGATATCAATAGTTAAAGTTAAACAACAACAACAACCTCAACCTCAACATCTATGTTAGCTAAACAAAGTTAAATCTTTCATAATAAAATTTTGTGCAAAATATTAATACATAATGACAAACTCATGCATATTTATTAGTTGTGCTTATATCACAATTTTCACAGATAAATTTTTACATGTTCATATAGTAAACCAAAATTTTAAAATAAATTTTATTTATGTGTAAACCCCGTACGTGCACAGGACTTATAACTAGTACATGACTAATCACAATTAAACTAATTAAACATCAAAGAACACATGCGGAAGCATATTAACATATAATATTTAATTAATTAGCCGAATATAAACCGTATATGTACCTTTTAGCAATTCTTCAACAATCAACGATCAAGAACCTTAATTAGGGTTTATAAGAGGATTATAAGAATTACCCCTTACCGTTTTGTAATTCAATCCAAGATTCAAACAATAGTGTGTTTGAATCACATTCTTGTACACACATACTAATAACAAGTTAACGTTATGCAAGTAAAGAACACAAAACAATATTTTGACTGTCAAAAAATCGATCAACCCTTATGGGTATAATGTTTTGGTTAAACGAAACAAAAGAGAATGAGAGAAAAGGTTTTAGGGTATTATGTATGTGCAAGAGTACCCAATAATGAACCCAAAATACAAGTAAAACTTGGAAAGAAAGTTGGATAAGGATTGGTTACCAATCCTAATCCACGACCGGGCATAAACCCACAAGGTTTTCCGGATCCTTCTTGACTTCCAATTTCAACTCTAGTCCTTATCCTTTAACCGTTAGTCAATTATCGTTAATTACTTAATGGTCGTTATTTGTTTTATGTAATTAATAATTAAATATAACCTTTTATAAATAATTATTAATCATTAACTCTTCATACGTAAAAAGTACAATCCCGTGATCTCGTGTTCAATCCTAACATACGTCTATTAATTTATGTCCATAAACTAACAAAATGCTACAACATTTTCCTATGACTATAACGTCATGTTATTAGTTAGTCTAGTTCAATATATAATGGTGTCATACATATAGTCAAAGTTCTTACTTTCACAAAAAAAAAAAAAAAAAAAAAAAAAAAAAAAAAAAAAAAAAGCCACCGAAACTACACCGAAAAATAGATCTATGAGAGAGAGAGAGAGAGAGAGAGAGAGAGAGAGAGAGCATGGTACAGGACGTATTAATAGTTGAAACTCTAAGGCATTTTGCTACGCGGGTGAACATGTGAATAGACAGTATATATGCATTGTGCAGGGAATGACATAATTGTTTAAGATAGACGAAAGAAAAGGATGAGAAAACGATGACTAGTATACATTAGTAGTTGTTGGGACTTGTGACTGCGTTTAGTATTCGATGTAATTGTTTTAACAAATTAGTAATCAATATAAACTTCATGTTATCAACTATTTAACGTTTTGTTTTGTATATCATACGATACTAGGTTACTATTATTTCGCAATTATTTTTTTAAAAGGTACATGATTAAAAAAAGAAGTTGGTCGGAATTTAAATATGTTGCCAGAATCTGAAAATAAAATGATGATGATGAAGTGAGGTGAAAAGTAATTGTGTATTTTGTGTATAAACTTAATAATTCATTATATTTTAGAAATGGAAAAAATAAAAAGTACACTTATATCAATAGGTTGCCCAACATATTAAATGCAAGTCGCCCAAATGATAGGTCGAACAATTGTACTATATCAATGTTTTGTTAATTTTTTAAGTTTGATTTTTTTCACTAAATGACAAAATTTAGGTCGCCCCAAGTACAAGTCGCCCTGACAGAACAGTAGTAGGCTAAAATACATCTGGGAGACAAGCCTTACACATAGCTTACAAACTTGTACTTTATATATTTTTAAAAGTGGACAAATGTCATGATTTTAACTAGCTAGTCCAATTCCAAAATAGCCCATGTCTATTTTTTTATTATTATTATTATTATTATTATTATTATATATATATATATATATATATATATATATATATATATATATATATGTGTGTGTGTGTGTGTGTGTGTGTGTGTGAGAGAGAGAGAGAGAGACTAGAAAAGGTTAACCCGTTGGACGATGGGGGTCTTTTTAGAATTTTCTCTTCTTTAAATGTAAAGTTGTCATATATATATATATATATATATGTGTGTGTGTGTGTGTGTGTGTGTGTGTGTGACTAGAAAAGGTTAACCCGTTGGATGATCGGGGTCTTTTTAGAATTTTCTCTTCTTTAAATGTAAAGTTGTCAATATTAGTATCAATTAAAAGTGACTTATTAAACGTGATGAAATTGAAAAGGGTGCCAAAAATCTTAAATATTGTATGAGTTTAGTGCTCATATTTGTACTTCTTAATGTTCTATATTAAAAATTCAACCATTTATACTCACATTTATGTTAAGAAACTCAAATTTTTAGTAGATAGAATATTAAAAATCTAACCATTAATATATTTATTTCAAGAAACTTAAATTTTTGAGTAGATATAAACATAGATGTACTATTTATAAACTAAGTCAATAATCATCCGATGGTTGGTAATTAAGAACATAACTAGACCATGATATTTGGAGTACTCGCTATGGCAAATCACTCTTTAGTCTTTAGGTAAATGTTATTATCGACTTTCCAAAAATTTAATTAACCTTTATAATTTGATACGTGTCATAAAATTTTACAAGTCACGACAAAACAAAGAAACAAGCATCATTTAACATTTTTTTTATTGCAATCAATTTGCTCCCGATTTCGGTTCCTGGCGTATCATGTTAACTCAAAGCAATTTAATAAAGATATAGAGCGTTTGGTAAGGTATTCGGAATCACTATGAGTATTGGTTTGTTTAGAGGGATATACGGGATATCAATTTCATTGTTGTTGTTTGGTATAAAGTAGGGTAAAAGTATCACATTAAACCTGATTAAATTAAAGGGTGTCACATTAAACTAATCATTTGTAAAAAAAATATAAAAAAATAATAATAATAAAAAATACATGAGCCCTATGAGAATGGTTAAGAAAAGTCACCTCTCCATAGTGTCATAGTGGTATGATCAATGCTTGATGATATCATTCCTTACTATCAAATTTTAAACCAAACATTTGATTGGGTATAAGTGTGTGACAAATGGTAATATTCCGTACCATTATTTTAAAAATAATTTATTTTTATCAGAAAATATGAAATACTCCCTCCGTCTGATGAGGCGAAAAGTGTTACACTTTTAGGGGGTCATTTAAGCCTTAAGTCGTGATTATTTGATCAAATATTGCCTCAAATCGTTCCTTTTGTCATTTTAGGTACTTTGGAGAAGAAATCTGGAAAAGGAAGCATTTTGGACGTTTTTGGAGCGAAAAGTGAAGAAAACGGAAAAATCTCCAAATCAAGCTGGAAATAGTAACTGACGGTGTTAAGGCTTACATGTGACGGCGTCACGTATTGGCAAAGAGGTGGATAAAAAGTTACACGAGACGCGCCAGAGTGTTTTTGGGAGTTAAAGAGTGACGGCATCATGCTTTGGGAAGCCAAGGCCGTCAAGAGTAATTTACACGTGACGGCCAAGAGATGAATTACACATGACGGCGTCAGATCTGGATCTAGGCAATCCGAGAAGAGTATTGGCGGCTAGTTGACGGCGTCAGGATTACAACGTGACGCCGTCAGACCTGTAATCTCTATATATAGTTTTCTAATTTTCATTCATTAGGGAGAGAACTTTTGGAGGAACTTTACCACAAACCCTAGGTCGAATTTTCATCATATTGTAGGGGTTTCAAACCCTTCTTTCATCCATGTTTCAATAAAGATAAGTCTTCCAATAATCATTCAATATGTCTATGTGTTGTTTGATTCTATCTTACGCTTGTCTTTACTTTGACATGCTAGGCTAGGTTTGTTTGTGTTTGCTTAGATGTAATGAAACTTAGCTATTGATTGTTGGTTGATTGTTTGTTATTAATTGTATTGGATGAATGATATCGATGTTAGGCTAAAGAAAACTGGCAGACTTCCAATTGGTAACATGCTTGAACGTCTTAAGAAACATGAATCGGATGTGTACTATGATTTTAATGGTTGTATTTAATGCATGAGTAACTACTAAGGAGGCCATGTTAGGAGCTAGTTGTCGGCTCGACATAGGAAGAGGTAGAAACTTATAGAGTTGGGGAAGATCGTACATAGCCCAACGAATGGTATTAAAGAATATAACCCGTCATCCATGCAATTGTAACAAACTAATCAATTAATGAAAGATAGCTAATCTAAGTAAACACGTTTCTCTTATTATTGTTTTTCTCAACATTTTATTTTCTTGTTATTTTATTTTTATTGCATTTGTAGTTAATTGGGTTAGTTGACTAGCAACTAATTCCGCCCACTCTTCCAATACCCGAGATTTTTACTTGCTTTTCATAAAAAATATAAAAATACTAAAAGAATCATCCCCCGGTACTTGCCACTACACTATACTACATCGGTCAGGTACACTGCCTGGTGGGGATTGCAAGCTTCTCAAGATCCCTTGAGAAGTAAAACCTTTTGCAAGGTTGCAAAACCATGCATCACCGTCCCAAAATAAGTGTCAGGTTTGACTTTTTAGAGTCTTTTTAATTCAACTTTGACCTTAAATATTTTTATTTTTGTTATATACGTAGTAATGCCTGATGAAAATTATAGCAATGAAAATACATATGAAACCCAATCTATTCATATATTTCATATCAAGTATGATATAGCACAAATAAAAGTATTTACAGTCAAAGTTGAACAACAAATACTACAAAAAGTCAAACCTTTATTTTGGAACGGATGTCGTACTAATTTTCTTACATTTACGGACTATTTAAACTAAAATATGAGAAGTTATCTCATTGTCTCTGAAAAAGGAGCTCATACGCGTACTGACACTACATTAGTTATTGTTTAAGTCAAATAAATACATTTCTGAGTCAATAATAATGTTTTTACATAATTTAAAAAAAAAAACACTCCTAAAAACGTATTTTACCCGTTTATGATCAAAAGCACCAAACCAGAACACCACGACTACATTTAAGCTCAAGTGGTACACTAAATACACGAAATAAAATTGTAAATCATTCCCTCCCCACTTATCTTCATTTTGCCGCCCATAAACACACCCACAATCACATGACCACCTTTGTATTTGAACTTGACAATGACTTAATCCACTAATTTTGTAACATAACCAAAAATAGAGCACACACTAATTGACACACATGAATTTGGACCATGTGGGAAACTAAAAGGGGGGTTAAATAGTTTACCGACTTTTTCGTTTAATTATAAAAGTTTACTTTGTGAAAAACTTTTATTCGTATGTAGATGAAATCAACCAACACCAATATTAACACAACCTTAAGCTACTACGAACAAGTAATAGAAATATGTAAAGAGATAGAGATGGAAAGATCAAACCGAGACAAGAGATTTATAGTGGTTCGGTCACGAAGCTCTTCTTCGCCCTACTCCACTCCCCGAGTACTCAACCCGAGAGTTATAAGCACTATGTCAACAACCTCCCTTTAGGCGGAGAAAACCATACAACGTCGCTTACGTTATTTTCTGACACTAAGCTAGATGTCGATTACTAATCTTAGCTAGTACCAATCTACCACGATCCACACGATCCAAACTAATCACACGATCTATACGATCCTAACCTTTCACACGATCAACACGATCCTAACCTTTCACACGATCAACACGATCCTAACCTTTCATACGATCAACTCGATCCTCACCTTTCACACGATTAACTCGATCCTCACACAATCTACACACTCTTCAATCTACCTTGATCTACTTGATCAACACACAAACACACTAGCTACAAGAGATCCCCAAGATCTGAACATGATCACAATGATCCACACAAGATAGTAACTACAAGATTACAACATTTGATGTATATCAAGATACGATCAAGCTAACACTTGGTAATGCAAGTGCACTACTCAATGACTCAAACACTATGTGTCTTCTTGACACCTTGTGTTCTTCTCTTGACTAATAGAGGAATGTAGGTGATCTATGGTTGGATGAAAGAATCACTCTTTAAACAAAAGAAAACTAACTAATGATCTAAGAAGTGTAGAGAGAAAAGGATGATAGAAACAAGAAAGTTATGTGTGAAAAAGGATGGCCAAAAACTAGGAAGTGAGGTGGTATTTATAGGAAATGAAAATCTGGCCGTTATGAAGGGACGACACCACTAAAGTTCACACAGTACCACTAGATTTAGTGAACCCGTGGTACCATGCCAGAAAAAAACGCTCCCATTTTTGTTTTTAGTGGTGAAGTATTTGGGGAAGTTAGGAGCTTATTTCCGGGGGGAGGGGGGGGGGGGGAATAGCTGTTAAGTATTTTGAAATTATTTTTCCAAATAAAACATTTCTTTATAATTCAAATATAATTTGTAAATTGTATTTTCAAAAAGAATATTTTGTCACCTCACAAATGTAGAGTTTAAAACATAAATTCACTTCTTAGAACACTTGTCAAGTAATCACTTTGTTTGTTCATACCTAGAGTGATTTTTGTAGGAGTCGGATATTTCGATTAAAAACTTGTTTATGTTAATTTTGACGTAAAATGTTTTCACATTTTGTTATCATCAAAACGTAGAGATATCGAAAGATGGGATTAACGTTTTTAGACATTATTTGCATCAACAATCTCCCCCTTTTTGATGATGACAAAACATAAACTCATTTTATGCGAAAAACTAATGTCGACAAGTTTTTAATATGAGTTTATATCCCACTTCTCCCCCTTTTTTTTGAAGCAAAAAAGACTACTAAGGCTCCCCCTTGATGTATACTCCCCCTCATTTGGAGCATACCAAGGAATCGAGCAATGGTTGATGCTAAAAAAACAAGGTTAGATGACACAAATACAATTTCTAACATGTAGCATTTAAGACAAATATCCAAGAGGGGATCCTAAGTGTTTATTCATAAGCACTAAACATGAGGATGTTTAGTTGAATGGGCTATTGGATAGTGATGATGATGAGGTTACCAAAAGAGAATGACATAGATGACAAGCACTATGTATATCAATCGAATGAGGTTGGTTAGATTTGCCCATGCATCATGGTTAGCATGGTGGTGATGATTATAGGTGTGATGTGTGTGGTGATGATGAATTTAGTATATAATAGTACAGCATGGTGGGCTAGGAGTGATTTTGGAAGGTGGTGTGATGATTTCCTCATCATTGTTGTTTGGTGGTCTATTGATCATCCTAGATCTCTTGGGAGTGTGAATTGGTGAAGTTTGCATGATATGAGTGTGAGGAAAGGTTAAATAGGAGGACTATTTGCAAGAAATGCTTGCAATGGTGAGGCCTTATATAGGCAAAGGTGGTGTGGTTTAAATTAAAGTTGATGGAGATGTCTTAGGATGGTCTAAGGGAATCTTAAAGTGCATGTAGGGTTGCAATGCATTGCAGATTTTTGGGATAGAGATGTAGGAACCTAGAGGAATCAGCAAAAATTCGTCTAGCATGGGACGGTACCACTAAATGACCCACGGTACCACTAAATTTAGTGGTGTCGTGCCCTATTTAGAGGTGATGTGACCTGCTGATTGCAAATGTTCCTGCAGAACCTAGTTTTTGGGCATCTAGAAAGGTGTTCTAGGTGGACTATTTGCAGGAAATTTTAGTGCCTCAAATCACAAAAGATTATTTTGCCAAAAATGACTCATACAAAGCTAGCACTAGCATCTAAATGTTGTAATGCAAATATCTAAAACGAGTTATAAGCATTCAATCAAAGAAGACAAAAGATCTAGCATCCAAGAAGGCATATAAATCATTTAACTAAGTAAATGAACTAAGTCATGTATACTAGATAAGAGAGTGAATCATCATAGTAACATAAAGATGAGATGATTTAAACATACTCTAACAACTATAATTAGTTTTTCCTATTATTCCATTGACTTGAGCATCCCCGCCACTTCTTGCACTTACTCATCATCGCTTGATGAGACATCATAGTATGTGATGGAATCATTGCTATGATCGAGTTGATTTGATGAACACTATGGGGTGAGAAACAAGAGAGAAATGGCTCACTATTCATAGGCAATTCTGAGCACTGTTCACCTAGATCCGGCGGACCCTTCCCAGAGGGATTCGGCCAGTGTAAAGCAAGGGATCTAGGTATCTGGTAGTGCCAGTCTGGATTTCGGGTTACAATTTCGGGTTTTAGGTTATAGGTTAAGGTCCATGGGCATGTGATGTCATGCATGATTTCAAAAACATCTTGGGTCATGGGTTATGGACTTTGGGTCATGGGTCATGGGTTTTACCCATTTTTGGTGTCATGCATTGGGTCATAGGTTTTGGGTCAAGCTCCATGGGTCATGGGTTATAGACTTGGGTTTTGGGTCATGAATGGTCCAAGTCTTTACTAGTTTATTTTACAAGTTACATATTAATTTTATAAAATGTAAGTAACCAACGTTACTTAAGTGTTTTTATAAAATGGTTTTGGTTTTAAGTAAACTATTAACTAAACATGTTCAAAGATTTATTTGTTTAGTAAAATGAGTTAGTAAACTTTTGGCTCAAAGCTTTACATATGTTATTTATATCGTTGAAATGATTTTACGTTTTTTATCGACAAAACATTAGAAGATCGTAAAATATAAATTAACTTTTTTATGGTTTATTTGTATTAGCAATCTCCCTCTTTTTGTTGATGACAAAACATAAAATTATTTTAATTAAAACAATAAAATTCGTAAGTTTTAAATTTGAGTTTTTACTCTTTTCTCACCCTTTTTGTCGAAACAAAAAGAGTGTCGAGAAGAAACTAACCCGAATGCAATTTTTTTTTTAAATAAATGGAAGAATGATATGTAGAATGAGATAAAGAGAGTAAAGAAATGCCTATTTGCTCCTCCTTGACGATTGCTCCCCCTTGTTGAGGGTGTCAAGTAATTAGGAAGGCTAAAACGTGATCATTGCAAGTTTTGCAATGGTTTTGCTTCGACGAAAGCTCCTCTTTATTGAGGGCGTCAAGTACTCCATGTG
Organism: Artemisia argyi; assembly: GCA_030686995.1. NCBI lineage: Eukaryota > Viridiplantae > Streptophyta > Magnoliopsida > Asterales > Asteraceae > Artemisia > Artemisia argyi. Next base: position 75,270,385 of record CM060702.1, on the reverse strand, counting down.
TATTTTGAAAATCTACAAAACAAAGGTTAGAAAGCAGTATGGCGTGTCTTTTTCTGAGAAATGAGTTGTAGTAATGCTCTGTATGTTTTCTGAGTGCCCGAATCTGCCAGATCCTTTTCTGAAAGGATCTGGTACCTACAACTTATTAGCAGCAATAAAAACAAAAATAGAGTATGAAAGTCCATGAAATCAAGTTATAATCACACAAACATGCTCACATAAATAAGAAGCATTTAACCATGTGTAGATTCATTTAATAAAATAGAAGAGAAATGATACAAAAGTGGTCAATTCTCTAAAAATAAGAAAAAGAAAGTCCTAATGACACAGGCTAGACCTAAAACTAAAGGAGAATAACCACTTGTGCTTGCACGTTAAGGTTTCTAAGGATGGTTAGGTTTGTTGACGTCATCTAGATGTTCAAATAGGTGATTAAACATGAAACACATTTCATTGCATACTTCATGAACCAAGGTTTTGATATGTTGGCAACGAAGCAAGTCTCCTCATGAGTCATGACTTGGTTGATATGGGCCTAGGATAGAAGGTTGTTGAGACCCATTTGAACATTAACACTAAAAAATCACACTTTAACCTTATATATATATATATATATATATATATATATATATATATATATATATATATATATATATATATATATATGGGGATATGTTGGCTACAATTATTGTAGCCAACTAACTACAATCCTTCATTAAAATTACATAAAAAAGGATTCAGGACCCACAAAAATAAATCAGGGACCCACAAATGAACTCAGGGACCCACATAATATAGTACAAAATTGTAAGGAGTTAGCTACAATAAATTGTAGCTAATATATTCCCTATATATATATATATATATATATATATATATATATATATATAACAGGATGGCATGACGTCATTAAATGCCTCAAACGCCACCTCTATGCCACTGGGCGCCACCTAAAAAACATGCCATGTCATCATGCCACGTAAGTAGTATATGCTAGCATTAGTATGAATTTCGGAATTTTTTTAAAAAATTATGTTTCAGGATTCGAACATGAGGTTCCAGGATATTTAGCATACATATATACCACTAGACCATCACACGATTTTGTGATTATTCATGGGAACTATATTTTATAAACTTATGTGTCTATGTCATATGTATGTATATCATAATAATAGATTCAGAATGAATCTGCAACTCTCAAAGGATAATTGTGGAAACGATTTTGTGATATATTTTATATCCTTTTAAATAGTTGTAGATGTCGACGATTCTCATATTTGTTAACCTAAATTATCCCTATATATACAATAACAAAAACCTAACACACTAAATATACAAACCGTATACACAACCCTAGCACAAAATGCAGCTACAACGACATTCTTTAAGGCTTTCGAATGCTAATAAAAGTAAGAGAGACGTATGTGTTTTGGGTCAAGGGAGCCATAACGGGTTCGACAAGTAAGTATTGATTATTATGGAGTTGATGAGATGAGTTCATGACGAATCTAAAGAGACGAGTCAACAACATGCCATTGGGTATCGCCTTATCTAGACAAGCCTTAACATTTACAATTCTTTTTGCTACAAAGTAGGCGAGATTATAGTGTTGCTCAGTAACGAGACAATACAACATGTGAGCACAGCACGCCGGAAGATGCTCACGGTTGTGAGGAAGATAGAAGACATTTTCACAAAGTACTTCTACCCATATTCTGAGATGCGGATGAATTTCATCAACACAAATCTTGAGTGGGTCAAGATCATAGAAGTGTGACTCAAGGAATTCAACACGACCATTCTCAAGAAGAGTACTGTAGACTTTTTGAGGGAGACGAATATGCTCAATGATTTCATTTGGTGTAGGTATGTAGGTATGATAAGGACCATACTCTTCTCGATGACTTGTGAGTGACTTAAGAGATATACCTTTGGTGTAGGCACATTACCCATGATTGGGAAGACCAAGAATTTGAGCAAATTGATCTAGAGTGAGAGTGAAAGTTTGGTTTTGAATTGAGAATTGAAGAGACAAAATTTGATTCTCATTATATATGAGTTTAACTTGTCGATAAAATTCGAGAACAAAGTGAGGACAAATTGACTCATTGATGTGAAATAGGCAATTGAATCCAATTTCACGAAACATGGAAGTGATGTGATCATGATCAAGAAAGGAAGATTCGACAATTCGACCCTCGTGAAAGAAAGGATACTCAAGGTTATGAAGGCTTTTGATGTGAGAGGAAGGAGTGTTTGGTTCAAGAGATGGTGTAGGAATGTACTCATCCGTAAGTTCATGATCATAATCAAACATATGAAACATCTTGTTACCTATAATAAAACTAAAGTTAAAAGAATATAAATTGTCTTAAAGATATATATCTAGTGTGTGCCTATATGCAAACTATATGGAGGTGCAGTAATCTTGACTCTGAAATAGACCTAATAAGATTACCCAAACACTCCTAATTTCAATTTAGCTCAAACGAATATGTCAATAAGCACATATTAGTTATGTACTTCGGTCAACACCCGTGAGATCATGTATGCATAAAATTGTTTTTAGTTTGTATCAACAATGCACGAAAGGTTTTTCATGATCCTAGTTTTCGTGGTATTTTTAAAGATAATGAAATTGGGGTAAAAAAAATTGCGCTATGATTTTCAAAGCTTAAAGATTTTGGGAATCAAAGACTTGTTAATTTAAGTCATGATTATCCTAAACATGATTCCTCTAAAATGGTTAATTTAATTTGAATTTAAATGAGATTTAGACTAAAACTAAGTAATAGATTTTTGCAAATCTCATGTTTGGGGAATCATGTTAATTTCACATTATCTAATTCTAGTCCTTATTGCATAGAGACACAAACGAAATCAAAAACCCCAATTTAAAGTTTTTGTGTATGAACAAACCCTAGACTCAAAATTAAAGATAATGGAAAGAAGATAGACTTACAATTTTTGTTAAGAAATATATTGTGTTTGAAGATCTTGAAGTCTAATGTCTTGATTAGATTTTGGATAAGTGTGATAGGATTTTGGATTTGAGTGATGGTGTTTTAGAGTGAGTGAAAGTGTGAAAATTTGGGAAAAGAAGAAGATAAGGACGGGCTTCAGCAGATGTACGGTACCACGGTACCATTACATTTAATGGTGTGGTGTCATGCACTGCTGAGACAGATTTTTATCCTAATTTGATTTTTGACAAATGTATCTTACTTATTTAGTAAGACCTTTTGAGACGAGGAGAGAATTTATACCTAATAAACTCTTTTGACGAGGGAAAACAAATTGGATGATAGGAGATGACCATAATATTTTCTTAGAAAATATATAAATCGTCATTAGGGGGGTACGGAAAGTGACTTCAATATTTCCAGTGAAATAGTTGAATAGTCATGAGTAATGAAAAAGGGATAAATCCATTTGGATTTGAATGACGAATATGGATGTGAGAGGATGAATTTTGCATTTCCAGTGAAATGCGTAAATAGTCATTTTGAGGATAAACGACGAGAATAGACGAGAACATACGCGAGCACTTAATAGGAGTGAATCCATTTGGATTTGAATGACGAGAATAGACACGATGAGGTGTCTTTAATATTCCCAATGAAATATATATCAGTCATTAGAAGGATATGACGAATGTTAAAATATTTCCAGTGAAATATTTGGATACTCATGAGATAAGGCTTGGGAGATATTCTTGAACATATGTAGATTATGAAATTCACTACCTGTGTTCCATCATTCCTAGACTTGGACGGAGAAGGCGAGAGCATTGTCGTTAGAGAGGTTAGAAAAAGGATGTCATCGTTGTTGTCCAATGAGTAATCCTATTTTGAAGAAATGTTTCCTCATAGAGCATTTTAGTGACAGAGGCTATGAATTGTGTTTAGTGCATGAGCAAAGTGTCGGGTTCTTGGTCAAGCCAATCGCATCTTGGTTGTCACGTATCATCAGGATGATGTCGTTGAGATCAGTGTCATAGTCAATTAGAGCTTGTCTCATCCATAGTGCTTATTATCATACCCTTCCGGCGTTTACGCATTCGGCTTTGGTCGTGGATGTAGCATGAGTTGTTTGTTTCAATGTGACCTAAGAAGTTTCAATAACAACATGTGATGGCACAAACGCTACTCATGCCTTTTTCAATCCACTTTTTCTCCCGCATTGTCAGGGTTGAAATAGATATTTAATTCTATATCAATTCCCTTTGGAAAATACAATTATAAATGTACAGTGCCTTTTAGTGTATCGGATGACACACTTAACCGCTTTAGTATAATAGATTTTTGGTATCTTCTTACACACGGGCTCAAGAGCAAGCACTAGAAACGACATTGGGCCTACTTGCCGTTAGGTAGAGCAAACAGTCTATCGTGCTTCAATACCTAGTGTGACTTGCGCACTCACCTTCATCTTCTCATGTGAGTTTCATTGTTGCGCAATTGAATATTTTTTGTTGACATAAATAATGCCTAAAAACATTATTAACATATTATCAATATCTCTATGTTTTAATTATTACAAAACATAAACCCATTGAACTAAAATTTATGACATAAACAAGTATTTAGTGATTAACATTCTCTTTACATCCAAATCACTTAAGGTATGAATAAACAAAGTGTTTATTGCAATCTATGATCAAAGGGGCATTTAATTAATTATTACAAAGTTTATTTAATTATATAAACATATTATATATTTTTGAAAAACACTTTTGGTAATAAAGAAAAATGTTTAAATCATACTAAATATATGAATTCAAATTTTTAACCAAAATCAGTTAGTTTTCTCACCAAATAAACTTTCCCCACTAAAAGACAGATTTTCTGGCCGTTACAGCTGGGCGGCCCCCTTAATTATAAGGGGCGGTCCCCTTAAAATTAAGGGGACCAGCCATGAATTAAGGGGACCGGCCACGCTCCAGAACAGTATTTTTGCTCCCTATAAATACTAGTTCATTTCACAAATTTTTTTCACCTTTTGCACTCCTAAACTTTCTGTTCTAGATCTCCATTTCTATTCTCTTAATCCTTTGATCATACATTCACAAATCTTTGTTTCAAAGTGATCCAAACATCATCCTCTCAAGTGCAAGAGAAGAATACTTCTATCCCTCAAGACAAGAAGTATTACAACTTGTTGTGATCTCCACATCCAAGTTGTTAGAGCATCATCCATTGTATCTATCTCTTTGTGTAATTAGTTGTGATATTTGATAGAAGATTGTTTAGCTAGGTATATAAGTAGTGTGATTGGTTAGTAGTTTGTTGTGAAGGAGAAGAGTTAGGAAGTAGATTGTAGTGAAGAAGATTGACGTGAAGAAGATTGGTGTGAAGTAGATAGGTGTGAAGTAGTAAGTGGTGAAGTAGATTGGTGTGAAGAGGTTGTGTAGAAGTTGTGATTAAGTTGTGACGAAGTTGTGGTGTGTACATTGGTGTGTAAGGTTTTCTCCGCCATAAGGGAGCTTGTTGACATAGTGAAGAAAACTCTCGAGTTAGGTGCTCGGGGAGTGGAGTAGGGCAAGGAAGGTGTCCTTGTAGCCGAACCACTATAAATCTCTTGTCTCGCGGTTCAATCTTTCCATCTCTCATTTATTTCTTTACTTACAGTATTATTGCTATATCGTACATATTTATTGTTGTTTATATTGTGCAAGACTTGAGATCACATATTATCGAATCTAAATTTTTGAAAATAAAGAAAACACTCTAACAATCTTTTATAATAAATTAAAAAGATGTAAAACTATTCAACCCCCCCTTCTAGTTTTCCACAATTGGTATCAAGAGCCACGTCTAGCAAGATTTTTAAAATATATTGTATTTTAAAACTTGTAACGATCTATGGAATCTGAAAAATATTTAGAAGGGCAATCTATGCAAAGACCACCACTATTTGAAAGTGATTGATTTTTATATTGGAAAAATAGATTCGAAACTTATGTGAAATCAAAAGATCTTGATCTTTGGCATGTTATTACCTTTGGTGATTTTCCTCCCACTCAACAAAATCCGGAAACTAAAAAGGATGAAATTGTACCTTTTGAAAAACAAAATGATGATTTGAAAAAGAAACTAGCTAAAAATAATGAAGCTAAAATGGTAATTTATAATGCGTTACTACGTAAAGAATATGAAAGAATTTTTATGTGTAAAACCGCCAAAGAAATTTGGGAATCACTACTTATTACTCACCAAGGTAATAGTCAAGTCAAAGAATTTGATGACGTTATCACTTGATGAACTTATTGGCAACTTGAAAGTCCATGAAGAAATTATTAGAAGAGATTCAGAAACGGTCAAAGTCAAGAAAGAACAAACCAAATCCATTGCTCTAAAAGCCAAAATGGAACCTAGTGACGATGATGACTCAAGTGACGAAAGTGAAGACGAAGAATATGCAATGGCCGTAAGAGAATTCAAGAAATTCTTCAAGAGACGAGGAAGATTCACTAGATCACCACAAGATGAAAGAAAACCGTTCCAATGAAATAGAAGTGATAACTACGGGAAAAGAAAGTGCTTTAGATGTGGAAGTCCAAATCATCTTATTGGTGAATGTCTAAAGCCGCTGGGTTATGAAAATCAAGGCGCCTTTTTTAGCGGAACATGGAGTGATAGTGACAAAGAAGAAGTGGAAAAACCAAGAGACGAAAAATGTTTTGTGGCAAAAGCAACCGATGAAATATGTTTAGGAATTGACTTAGAGCCTGACGAATGGATCAAAGATAGCGGATGTTCGAGGCACATGATGGGGAACCGCAAGCTATTTTCTACGTATAAGGCATACAATGGAGGTAACGTTATTTTCGGTAGTGACTTGCGTGGAAAAATCATTGGCAAAGGTACGATTTCTCAAGACTCACTTACTATTGAAAATGTTGAGCATGTAGATAATTTAACATATAACTTGCTTAGTATAGGACAAATATGCGATAATAAATGTAGAGTTACCTTTACCGAAGAGGATAGCGAAATAGTTAAGAATGAAAAAATTATAGGTAGAGGAATTAGGAAAGGAGGCATATATGTTATGAAACTAGGAAACAAACCTGAGGATAGGATATGCCTAACGACCCTAGACGAAAACTCCACATTGTGGCATAGGAGATTAGGACATGCAAACATGCAACAAATACAATCTTTGGCCTCTAAAAAACTAGTTAGAAACTTGCCTAATCTAAAATATGACAAGCATTTTTGTGATGCATGTAAAATTGGAAAACAAGTCCATGCTAGTCACAAAGCTAAGAATATAGTATCCACTACTAGGTGCCTAGAATTATTACATATGGATCTTTTTGGTCCATCCACTGTGCGGAGCTATGGAGGAAACAAATATACCCTAGTAATAGTAGATGACTATTCACGACACACGTGGACTAGGTTTTTAAGTGACAAGACCCAAGCCTTTGAAAAATTCGAAATATTTAGTAAAATGATTCAAAATAAATTAGGATGCACATTAGTAGCCATTAGGACGGACCATGGTAGGGAATTTGACAACGAAATACAATTCGGAAAATATTGTGATTTAAATGGAATATCTCACAATTTCTCCGCTCCTCGTACTCCTCAATCAAATGGCATAGTAGAAAGAAAAAATAGGTCACTACAAGAAATGAGTAGAACAATGTTAAATGAACAATCCATCCCACAAAAATTTTGGTGTCACGCTGTAGATACATCAACATATATTATAAATAGGGTATCAATTAGGAGAATTCTAGGAAAAATTCCTTATGAGTTACTAAGAGGTAGAAAACCAAACTTGAGCTACTTTAGGGTATTTGGAAGTAAATGTTATATTCTAAACACTAAGGATTACCTCACCAAGTTTGATCCAAAATCATGTGAAGGAATAATTTTAGGATACTCACAAAATAGTAAAGCATATATAATACTTAACAAACACTCCATGAAAGTAGAAGAATCACTAAATGTAACATTTGATGAAACACCATCACCTCCTAAAACATTACCTTTAGAAGATGATGACTTAGTCGAAGATGAAGCTATTGAGGTTAGTAAAACAAAACCCATAGGAAATTATAATGAAGACATTGACTTAGGAAATAACGAAATTATAAATGTTAAAGAATCTAGATCACATCCATTAGATAATATAATTGGACATCTTAAGCAAAGAACCCTTAGGTCACAAGCCCAAGATAAAAATAACTTCTTTTGTTTCCTCTCAGCAATAGAACCTAAGAATAGTAATAAGGCTTTAAAAGATGAAAGTTGGGTTATAGCTATGCAAGAAGAATTAAATCAATTTAATGCAAATGATGTTTGGGAATTAGTCCCAAATCCAATGAATATGACCATCATAGGAACTAAATGGGTATATAGGAATAAGTTAGATGAAAATGGAATAGTAACTAGGAATAAAGCTAGGTTAATTGCCCAAGGTTATAATCAACAAGAAGGAATTGATTATGACGAAACCTATGCCCCCGTAGCTAGACTAGAATCTATTAGGATATTACTTGCCTATGCATGTGCCCTAGATTTTAAGTTATTCCAAATGGATGTGAAAAGTGCATTCCTTAACGGTTTTATCAATGAGGAGCTATATGTGGCACAACCTCCAGGATTCATTGACTTCGCAAAACCTGATTATGTTTATAAGTTAAAGAAAGCTTTGTATGGACTCAAACAAGCTCCCAAAGCTTGGTATGATCGATTAAAAGCTTTCCTTATTAAACATTATTATTCCATGGGAATGGTAGATAACACTCTTTTCACAAAAAGGAAAGACCAAAATCTCATCATTGTTCAAATATATGTTGATGACATTATATTTGGATCAACTTGTCAAGACATGTGTGATGAATTTGCCAAAATCAAGTTTGAGATGAGTATGATGGGTGAACTAAACTTCTTCCTAGGATTACAAATAAAACAATTAGAAGATGGAATATTCTTTAACCAATCTAAGTACATTAAGGAAATGCTTAAGAAATTTGGCCTAGAAGACTCAAAACCCATGAAAACTCCCATGTCTACGGAAGTGAAACTCACAAAGGATGATGAAGGTGAGTCCGTAGATAACACCAAGTAGTATAGAGGAATGATAGGTAGTTTACTATACTTGACGGCAAGTAGACCCGATATCATGTTTAGTGTTTGCCTTTGTGCCCATTTTCAAGAGGATCCCAAAACCTCTCATAGAAGCGGTTAAGCGTATCTTCCGATACATTAAAGGAACTATACACTTAGGATTATGGTATCCTAAGGGATCCGGCATAGAAACCATCGTCTATGCGGATTCGGATCATGCGGGAGACTACGTAGATAGAAAAAGCACTAGCGGTATTTGCACATTTATGGGATGTTGTCTAACATCTTAGTTTTCGAAGAAGCAAACCGCTCTTGCTATTTCTACCACTGAAGCCGAATATGTAAGCGCTGGAAAGGCATGTCAACAAGCACTATGGATGAAACAAGCTCTCATAGACTATGGCATTAGGTTAGAAAATGTTCCCATTATGTGCGATAACAAAGGTGCGATAGATTTAAGTAAAAATCCGATGCAACACTCTAGGACTAAACATATAGAAATACGCCACCACTTCCTTAGGGATAATGTACAAAAAGGAAACATATCTATAGAAAAAGTTGCATCAGAAGATAACATTGCGGATATATTCACTAAACCCCTTAAGCGTGAATTATTCAATCACTTGCGTTTAGGATTAGGAATGATGGAACAAGTTATCCAAATTCTGTTGCATTTAGATAAAAAAATTTCTTGCATAAAATTTACTTTTCTTCCACTTCTCCATTTCTGAGTCTAGGAATCTATTTCGCACAAAATTAAAGATTGGGAAACCTTATTTTCTTTGCATATACTCTCTTGTAAAACCCAATCAAAGTTTTTTTTAAAAAAACTATTCTCACATCTAGGAATTACATGAACATCATTTTCCTTGCATTGTTGAAAAATGCTAAAAACCTTTTTCCGAAATCATGCATAAACTCTCACATAAATTGTCAAGGTATATAATCTAATATATATCTTTGACATTCATGAATCGAGCAAAAAATCGAATCAAGGAGATTTTCGATTGTTTCTTAGGAAACTTATTTTTCATTGCATTTAGGAGTCGAAACAATCACAACTCCACATTTGTTGCATATAGGCACACACTAGGATAAAATCACTCATAACGTTGTCACCTTGTTTCATCACTAGTTTTTGACTCACTAGTTACCTTTGCCTTTGATATAAGATAGTTGTCATAGGAATATTAAGTGCCCTTGCCTTTATTTGTCTCCTCTAGCTTATTATTTATTGCTTGTTTGTTCTTTTACTTAAGTGTTTTTGCATGCATGCTATATCATGATTAGATTAGATGCTATATTGCCTCAAGGAATTGAACTTGCTTGAATCCAAATCCAAAAACACAACCTTTCTGCAAATTTTCTGCCAAAAACCCAATTCTGGCAATCTGGAAATCACCAGATGGGCGGCCCCCTTAATTATGTAAGGCGGCCCCCTTAATCATTAAGGGGACCGCCCCCTAATTAAGGGGACCGGCCATCTAATAGTCGGGTTTACAGAATTTTTTCTGCTTTTTAGCCTATTTCAACCTACATTTCCCAATTTTCACCAACATATTTTGTCCTAATCTCCCAAACAAACTTTATCCATCCATAAACACACAAATCTTACACTATAAATATCCCCAATCTTCAACACTCTCCATTCATCCCATCATGACTTCTCCAAACAAACCAAAACCAAAAGCCTCAAGGCTAGCAAGGATGACGGAAAAACCCGTTTGGCGAAGAAAAAGCCCTCGAAACAAATCCATCATAACCAATGAAGTTGGAAATCACTCAACACCTCCAACCACTTACTTCCCAAACTTTACACCAAATCCACAGGGACATTCATTTGATCCTCTTTGCAAAGCATACAACATTGGTCAAACATCTTCTTTCATGCCAAACTACACATCTCATCCTCCAACCACTTATAATGATCCATACAAGTTTGATCAACCATCAAACTACAATTCCAACTACACAAGCCCAATTCATCCATATCAACACAATGATTCTCTCCACATTTCCACGGAAAAGCAAAAGTTCCGTGATGAAATAACCCAAATCCATGATCTTATTGATCTCCTTGTTATGCATCGTGCACAACGCAACAAAGGGCAACCTCCATCATCACCCTATGCAAATTGCCTACCCCACTCTCTCAACTTGGATCAAGTTACAAACCACACTCACTTTTGCCCTTGTTGCATTTTTCTTCAAAAACAAATTCTCTACTTGAGTGAAGATATTTCTTGGATTGAATATCTTCTCACTCATCCTCATCCAATACCACCCTTAACTCGATACAACATCGTAAGATCCACCTCTTTCGCTCCATACCCCACTCCATATCCCTCTCCATCTAACAACTAAGCTCTATGCTTATGTTCCCCTTCAAGCAAATAAAACACTCAACCGTGGGTTGCAAGCAAGTCCAAGTGCTCTCTTAGGCAATATAGGACTATATCTTCTCTTTTGTTTTATTGTAATCAATATGCTTCAAGCATATTGAATGTTGTAATGCTAATCATTTCTATGATTATATCATATATGCTTGAATGAATCTATTTTTATTTGCATAATTGTGGCTTTGCGTATATATGTCTTCTTCTCTTCACATATTTTTTGTAGCCAAGCTTTCCATAGCTCGTTTCCTTGGTGCTCTCAAATGAGGGGGAGCATTCTACCCGTTTAACTTCTTCTATGAAGCTTACTCGGTTTAACCTTTTTGATTTTACAAAAAGGGGGAGAAGAGAATATTAAACTCTAAAATACTTGTCTAAAAATAAATTTTAGACCTATTGAGTTTAAGGTTTTGTAATAATCAAAAAGGGGGAGATTGTTGACATAAATAATGTCTAAAAACATTATTAACATATTATCAATATCTCTATGTTTTAATTATTACAAAACATAAACCCATTGAACTAAAATTTATGACACAAACAAGTTTATAGTGATTAACATTCTCTTTACATCCAAATCACTTAAGGTATGAATAAACAAAGTGTTTATTGCAATCTATGATCAAAGGGGTATTTAATTAATTATTACAAAGTTTATTTAATTATATAAACATATTATATATTTTTGAAAAACACTTTTGGTAATAAAGAAAAATGTTTTAATCATACTAAATATATGAATTCAAATTTTTAACCAAAATCAGTTAGTTTTTTCACCAAATAAACTTTTCCCACTAAAAGACAGATTTTCTGGCCGTTACAGCTGGGCGGCCCCCTTAATTATAAGGGGCGGTCCCCTTAAAATTAAAGGGACCGGCCATGAATTAAGGGGACCGGCCACGCTCCAGAACAGTATTTTTGCTCCCTATAAATACTAGTTTATTTCACTGATTTTTCTCACCTTTTGCACTCCTAAACATTCTGTTCTAGATCTCCATTTCTATTCTCTTAATCCTTTGATCATACATTCATAAATATTTGTTTCAAAGTGATCCAAACATCATCCTCTCAAGTGCAAGAGAAGAATATTTCTATCCCTCAAGACAAGAAGTATTACAACTTGTTGTGATCTCCACATCCAAGTTGTTAGAACATCATCCATTGTATCTATCTCTTTGTGTAATTAGTTGTGAATATTTGATAGAAGATTGTTTAGCTAGGTATATAAGTAGTGTGATTGGTTAGTAGTTTGTTGTGAAGGAGAAGAGTTAGGAAGTAGATTGTAGTGAAGAAGATTGGTGTGAAGAAGATTGGTGTGAAGTAGATAGGTGTGAAGTAGTAAGTGGTGAAGTAGATTGGTGTGACGAGGTTGTGTAGAAGTTGTGATTAAGTTGTGACGAAGTTGTGGTGTGTACATTGGTGTGTAAGGTTTTCTCCGCCTTAAGGGAGCTTGTTGACATAGTGAAGAAAACTCTCGAGTTAGGTGCTCGGGGAGTGGAGTAGGGCAAGGAAGGTGTCCTTGTATCCGAACCACTATAAATCTCTTGTCTCGCGGTTCGATCTTTCCATCTCTCATTTATTTCTTTACTTACATTATTATTGCTATATCATACATATTTATTGTTGTTTATATTGTGCAAGACTTGAGATCACATATTATCGAATCTAAATTTTTGAAAATAAAGAAAACACTCTAACAATCTTTTATACTCCCTCCGTCCCATAAAAACTGTCCAGTTTGACTTTTTAGAGTCAAACTGGTTCAACTTTGACCTTAAATATTTTTTATGTGTTATGTAATACTTGATGAAAAATTATACCAATGAAAAACACATTTAAAACTCAATCCATTCATATATTTTTCATCAAGTATTATATAATACCCACAAAAATAGATAAGGTCAAAGTTGAACCAGTTTGACTCTGAAATGTCAAACTGGACAGTTTTTATGGGACGGAGGTAGTAATAAATTAAAAAGACGTAAAACTATTCAACCCCCCCCCCCCTTTCTAGTTTTCCACATTTTTATTAGTATATATTAAACATGTTATGACAGTTATATATATATATATATATATATATATATATATATATATATATATATATATATATATATATATATATATATATATATATATATATATATATATATATTTTAATTCGCCTATCAATCTCATCTCAAACTTGTCACGCATAATCTTTGAGTGATCATTGTACATTTCAAGACAAGTTTGGTTTGAAATAGTTATCATTGTCATAGGTTTGAGCAATGATAAATTGCGAATTTTGTTATTCTATGAAAAGTGTGTTATCAACCGCTCACATGATATAATCATGTTTAAGTGGAAGACTGATTCAATCGTTTTAGTATAGGTTTATTTTTTCGAAGAAATGCTTAGGAAAGTATTTCCCCGGGTCATGTCCCAACGAAGGTGTGAATGGAATTTCGAATTCCCGATTCGTGAAACGTGTCGTGAAAGTGATAAAAAGTGATTTTGATGAGATTATACTAATGAATAAGTAAATGAAACATAAATAATCACTTGAACACATATTTCAAGTAATTAAACTAAAAACGTAACGTAGAATCGAAAACGTAAGCTAAATCGCGAAATAAACGTAAACGTACGAAATAAAACGTGAATTTTAAGCTACACTACTCCTATGGACTTGAAAATAATTTTGAAAAGTTAAAAATGATAAAAAAACAAATTTGAGACAAAGAAAATTATTTTTTTGACTTTTTATTTAATTATTATGAATGAAAATCTAATTAACTAATTAAAAATTAAAAGAAAATGCAAATAAGGTGAGAAAAATGAAAATTAAATTCTGAAAATTATAAAATAACTAAAAAGTAATTTTAAAACTAAAAAATAATTTTTTTGGCTTTTTGTGTAATTTTTGGGAATTAAAAACTATTAAATCTAATTAAAAATTCAATTTAAATTCAAAATAAATGGGAAAAATACAAAATAAATTTCTAAAAATCTAAAATAACTGAAAATAAATTTCTAAAATATTTTGGATTTTTCTAGGCTTTTTCTGATTTTTTTTGGAATTTTTGGTAATTAAAAATTATTAAAAATTGAATAAAAATGAAAATAAAATAAGAAAATGAACTTAGAAAAATATGAAAAATTCAGGGAAATTCTAAAATATTTATCTAAATCTAGGAAAAATATAAAAATTGGAAAATAATCAATGAAAGTGCTATTTAGCTTGAAACAACTTATTTGAAATGCTTAATAATAATCTGACTTTGACTAATTTGACCAAAACTTATGCCAAATGATTTTCACACTTAAATGAGCTGAAATGAAAAGTAATGGACCTAAAATAAACTCAGGAAAAAAAACAGAGAGAGGACCAAACAATGGAAATAAGCTCTTATGGAAATAAGTAATAAGCAACAGACATAAGCAATAGAATCCCAACAGTGAAATAAGCAATAACCAGCACAAATGAACTTCAATAAGCAACAATACTCAGAATAGAACCACTAAATCTCACTAGCAGGACTGAAATTGAAATCAGAAACTTGCTCAAACCATACAACTTATCTAGTCAATTAAGCAGCTAAAATAAGCTCAGGAGAATGAGTTCATGGGGGCAAATACTTGCCTACACTACTGAGTACCTAGAAAACCAAACAAAACCTAATTTCCAAACCAAATTGGACCCTAAATGTGCCTGAGATCAGCAGCTGAATGGCCTGTTTTACACTACTCTTTTGACTTTTTGAGTGCACTTATACTTTGACTAATGTGGAATTTAAAGTCCTGGATCTGTTTATATATGTTGTATAATGATGATTAAGCACTAATCACTCAAACACAAACACAAATTAAGCAAGTTGAAACAGTAATTTATATCAGATATAAGCATGAGCAGGCACAATGGAAAATTCAACTTAACTTTGATTTTTCTGTTAAAATGACCAATATTGCGACTTAACTATCAATTACTATCCTAAGTGGTACTGTTGAAGCAGAAACAATGCAAGTAAACAACTAGAATATACCAAGATCAGTTTATCCAAACACCCCTTAAACTGCTAGTAATAACTAAAATTCTTAATCCTAAACTATCACCTACTGAATTGATGATTTAAATAGGTTATAACACTTAACTAGAAACTAATTGAACACTAAAAACTTGCAACTAACTATGATAAAACAGAAATGGGATAAAGGCATTAACTAAGGCAGATAACGAAGCAGAGATAACCAAATGATATGCAAGCTATAAGATGAAGATAAAATCTACTAATATAAATCTACAAAGTAATAAATCAACACCAATGAAACAGTAGAACTAGCAAACTTAGATCTAAACTATGATAAACAAGTATGCAAAATAAAAACTAAAATTAGAAAAGGAACTTACAATCATAAGCCTCAGCTGAACAGAGGCATCATTTGAACACAGCCTATCTTTAGATAGGCTCTAATCATCCCATTAATCATCAATTTAACACCAGAAACCAGAGATTCAATACATTGAACAACCTTGACTTTCATTGACCAATTATTTAAACTGATTTTGAAACAGAAAATAACCATACAACTCACTACAAACTATTTGAATTATCTCAATAAAACGGTACTTAAAAGTTTTAAACAATAATAAACAGAATAGAATTTCTGAAAATTAAATTGCAAGTAAATAAAATGAAATTATGAATTATATTAAAACTGAAAAGGGAGTACAATTTGAAATTGAAATTGAAAATACAATAGTCTAAAACTATATCTAACTTTACCCTACTCCTAATATCTAACCCGAAATCTAACCGGTTCATATGAGTGAGGGGGGAGGTATATATAGGTTGATGTGAGGAGTTGCCAGGTCACCAATCTATATGATGTGTGCTTGTTTGAGTCCTCTCTGAGCCGTATGATCCGTTTCCAGACACTTCCAATAATCCTAAACCCTTGGATTGATTTTTGTGAGGTGATTGATCCTGTGTGTCCACCCTGATTGGTCTACGTGCCCCTCTCTGACATTCCCTGACACCAGCTGTCAGCTTCTAGAACTCCCAATCATTGGGTAATTAATTTAATTTGGGGTAATTTTGTGAGAAGGGATTCTAGGGTTCATGTAAACAGTAACTCTGGGTAGGGGTTGAATTTGGGGGCGGTAAAATGGGGGTTGGGGTATTATTATTATTTATGTTGACTGTTTTATTTGACCGGGTATGGGTTGTTGGGTAAAATGGGGGGTCGGGTTTAGTTATTAAAAGGGTTGATTAGTTTTGGGCTTGGGTAATCAAAAGGGTATTGGGCTTTTTCCTGGGTTTGTATTTGGATTGGATTTAAGATAGTGTAAATTATTTTTAGGATTAGGTTTAGATTTGGTTTTAGGTTAAGGGACCAAAAGTGTAAATTTCTAAAAACTCAAGGGACTGAATTTTACAATCTTCAATACTCCCTCCGTCCCAAATTTATTGTTCACTATTGACTTTTTTAGTCTTTCTTCTTCAACTTTGACCTTAAATATTTTTGCGGGTGTTATATAATATTTGATGCAAAATATATAAATGGATTAGGTTTTAAGTGTACTTTTCAATGGTATAATTTTTCATCAAGTATTATATAACAAAAATATATATATTTATGGTCAAAGTTAAACTAGTTTGACTTTGAAAATTTAAAGTGGACAATAAATTTGGGACGAAGGGAGTAATATCTTCCAAGGGCCCTTATTGTCATTCTTTGATTAACGGAGGACCAAGTTTGACTTTTCTTCAAATAATCTTCAAAGGACCACTCTTGACAAATTTAAAAAGTTAAGGGACTGAAGTTGTCATTTTCTCAAACTTTGATCAGGGACCATTTATGCAATTTTATGATTCTCTGAGGACTTCTTTTGATATTTTTAGCTTTCCATGATCATTAGGCTTCCCCGGCTCCGGCTTTTGACCTTTTTTGCAATCTCGTGCTCGTTTTTTGTCGGTTTTGGCTTTGTTTTTGTCCATTTTTCTCATATCTGTACCTGCACATACACAAATACATAAACATACATTCTCTTGGCATATTTGGTTAGTATTTGGTGTATTTGGTCTGATTTAAGGCTAAAAAGGATGTGTGAAAAAGCACACATCAAAGACCCTTTTGATTTGTCATACCAAGTTGAAAACTTGATTAAGATCAAGGGGGCTTTCTTAGGTTGATACACATGATATGTTCTTTAGAAACCAACAAATCCTGGAGGTTGTACTACATATTCCTCCTTGTTGATAAGACCATTTGGGGATGCACTTTTCATAATAATTATGTTAGAGCATACTAATCTATATTCTAAGCTTACTACTTGCTTAATCTACCACATAATGAGGATGTTTTGAGAAAACGTACCTTGGCCTATGATGTGCCACCAATGTAATTCAATAGTGAGGTAATTGTCCATATAAGCTTGGTAAAACAAAGTTGCATCTTGAGTAGTAGCCACGGGATAATAGCATCCAATACCACCGCTCATAAATCAGACTTCAAGTTGATTTCCAATCCTATATTATTCTAAAAACAAGAAAAACTCAAACAAATGGTCCCCATTATTTCATGGGTCCAAAGTGGTTAGTGCCAAACATCTCATGCATTTGATGCATTTGGTTTGGATTTCAAGATGTAGGAAAAATTTCCCATGGTAGGTAACTTTGTTGTCGAGAGTTGTTCCAAGTGACGGGGTGGTTACTTGGATAACTTTGTCTTCTAAAGTTACCTCTCGGTAGAGGAGTTCTATCCCGAGGTTTGGGAGTATTAGTTCTTTTAGAAGGAGGAGGAGTGTTTGATCTACGATCAACTTTACTAAGACCATGTTTAGGAGACGACACAGGTGTGTAGAACCTTTTTACTTCTTTTATACTAGCCACAGGTATTTCAACATTATTAACAACTATGTGACTTAGTTTGGGACTTAGATTATTTTTTAAGTTGGCCCTGCTTTGACTCTAACAGATGACGGGTCCACGGTACCACTAAATTTAGTGGTGCCGTTACCACTTTTAATGATGCCGTCATTTCCTAGACTAGTTTCCTCCGATTTTACAAATTTTACTTGTTTAGTTTCACTGGTAGATGCCTTATTTGGGTCAAATCCAAGACCCGCTTCAACATATTCACTATACCTAATGTTTTCAAGCATGTCATTAAGTGCCTGTTTTCCTTTTTCAAACTTAATGACTTTAACGGCGTTTTCTTTGAGTTTTTCATTTTCTATTTGAAGATCTATACATGACTTGCAACCAACATCTTTTTGCTTGTTTTTCTCAAGTCTTTTTAGTTGGTCCTTTAGTTCTAAGACTTGTACTTCAAGTTCATGCAAGGTTACTTTTAATGTTTTGTTTCTAGTTATAATTTTAGTACTTACTTCACATACTTTATTATATTCATCATATAGCCTATTATCATCTATTGACGAATTATCATCACTATAATAGGAAGAGTCAGAATGTACCTCATTAGATGCTTGAGCCATAAGACATGTTTTGTCATTTGGCTTCTCTTCTTTTCTTCTTCACCACTATCACTCCAAGCACCTCCTACGAAGGCTCTTTAATTTTTGGTTCTTGGTGGTTTAGGGCATTCACTAATAAAATAACTTGGGTCTCCACATCTAAAACACTTCCTATCGCTCTTTCCACTCTTGTCTTCTTGGTTCTTTGAGAAATATTTCTTTTCATCACGAGGTTCTCTCACGAATCTACCTCTTCTTCTAAAGAACATCTTAAAGTCTCTAACCGCTAAGGCATACTCTTCGTCTTCACTATTGAAAGTCGAACTCTCCTCATCACTGTATTCCTTCTTGGCTTTCAAAGCTAGAGATCTAACTCTTTCTCCTTTACTTCTAACAATATCGGAGTCTTTCTTGATTATCATTTCATGAACTTTCAAGTTTCCTATTAGTTCATCAAGTGATAATGTCGCCAAGTTCTTTGATTCTTCAATGGCGGTGACCTTTGCTCTCCATTTGGGATGCAGAGCCCTAAGGAACTTCCTGACATAGTTCTTGCTAGAATAACCTTCATCAAGAGCTTTAAGATTAGTAATAATAGTATTAAATCTAGCAAATGCACTATCTATGGTTTCATCTTCCGGAATGGAAAATGGTTCATATCATTGAACAAGAAGATCAATCTTGTTCTCTTTGACTTAATTATTACCTTGATGTGTGACTGATGCGTGGGTTTGCGCCTACGCAAAAGGTTTTACCTCCCGAGGGATCTTGAGAAGCTTGCAATCCCCACCAGGCAGTGTACCTGACTGATGTAGTATAGTGTAGTGGCAAGTACCGGGGGATTGATCGTTCTACTTAGGGAATAGTGTTCGTTAGGATCAAAAATTAATTAAACTAGGTCTACGGGTGAGGGATGATTCTTTTTGTATTTTTATGGTTTATGGAAAGCAAGTAAAAATCTCGGGTATTGGAAGAGTGGGCGGAATTAGTTGCTAGTCAACTAACCCAATTAACTACAAATGCAATAAAAATTAAATAACAAGAAAGTAAATGTTGAGAAGAACAATTGAGAGAAACGTGTTTACTTAGATTTCACTACTCCCTAGATATCTATCATTAATTCAATAGTTTGTTACAATTGCGTGGATGACGGGTTATATTCCTTAATACCATTTGTGGCCGTGTACGATCTTCCCCAACTCTATAAGCTTCTACCTCTTCCTATGTCGAGCCGACAACTAGCTCCTAACATGGCATTCTTAGTAGTCACTCATGCATTAAATACAACCATTAAAATCATAGTTGATACGTGGGAATCGCACCAGGCTTTACCTCTCGAGGGATCTCGAGAAGCTTACAACCCCCACCAGGCAGTGTACCTGATCGTTGTAGTATAGTATAGTGACAAGTACCGGAGGATTGATCGTTCAACTCAGGAATAGTGTCGCTAGGATTAGAAAGCCTAAAAACTAGGTCTAGAGGTGAGGGATGATTCTTTTTGTATTTTTATATTTTATGAAAGCAATTAAAATCTCGAGTTTTTTGAAGAGTGGGTGGAATTAGTTGCTAGCCAACTAACCCAATTTACTACAAATGCAATTAAAATTAAATAACAGAAATGAAAATAAATCTAATTACTAATGTGGTGTAAACAATGATAGGGAAAGTTGTGTTTACTTAGGTTTCATTACTCCCTATATATCTTTTACAGGTTGATAATTTGTTACAATTGTATGGATGACGAGTCGTATTCCTTAATACTAGTCGTAGGGCCGTGTACAATATTCCCTAACTCTATAGGATCCTACTTCACTCCTATGTCGAGCCGTTAGAAGCTCCTAACATGGGATCATTAGAATTCTCCTACGCATTAAATACAACCAAAAATCATAGTACACCTCTGATCATGTTTCTTAAGACATTCAAGCATGTTACCAATGGAATTTTGCCAGTTTTCTTAAGCCTAACATCGAATACAATCATCCGTAACAACTATAAACAAACAATCAACCCATAATTAACATCTAGGTTTCACTACATCTAAGCAAACACACAAGATATCTAGACAAGCATGTTAAATTGAAGACAAGTGTAAGATATATTCAAGCAACACATAGACATATTGATTGAATTGAAAGAGTACTTATCTCAATTGAACATAAGAGGTTTCAAAGGGTAAAAACCCTTGAAAAAGCTGTGAAAATCGGACTAGGGTTTTTCTCCAAAGTTGCACCCTAAAAGTTACACTCTAATGAATGAAAATTGCAAAACTATATGTAGATTTTACAGGGTGACGGCGTCAAGAAGGAAATTCTGACGCCGTTAACTCGCCGCCCATAATGAAATCGGATTGCCTAGATCCACTTTTGACACCGTCATGTGTAAAGTTGCTCTGGGCCGTCACTAACATTTGGACCATGATGGCCTATGGTGACGTCGTCATGTCAGTACAAAACTCTCTGGACCGTCACGGACTTTATCCACTTCCACCTCTTGTATTACTCTTGACGCCGTCACTTGGAAACTCTTGACGCCATCAAGTACTGTTCCAGCAAGGAAAATTAAGACTTTGCTGTTTTCTTCACTTTTATGCTCCAAAAACGTCCAAAATGCTTCCTTTTCCAGAATTCACTCCAAAAGTACCTAAAATGACAAAAGGAACGATTTATGGCAATATTTGATCAAATAAATTCGAATCCGGGCTAAAATGACCCCCTAAAAACGGTTCATTTTTCGCCTCATCAGTAGTACACATCCGATTCATGTTTCTTAAGACATTCACGCAAGTTACCAATTGGAGATTAGCCAGTTTTCTTAAGCCTAACATCGAAATCATTCATCCACAACAAATAATAACAAACAATCAACCAACAATCAATAGCTAGGTTTCATTACATCTAAGCAAACACAAACAAACCTAGCCTAGCATGTTAAAGTAAAGACAAGCATAAGATAGAATCAAACAACACATAGACATATTGAATGATTATTTAAAGACTTATCTTTATTCAAACATGGATGAAACAAGGGTTTGAAACCCTTACAAGAAGGTGAAAATTTGACCTAGGGTTTGTGGTAAAGTTCCTCCAAAAGTTCTCTCCTTAATGAATGAAAATTAGAAAACTACATATAGAGATTACACGTCTGACGGCGTCACGTTGTAACTCTGACGCCGCCAACTAGCCGCCAATACTCTTCTCAGATTTCCAAGATCCAGATCTGACGCCGTCACTTGTAATTCATCTCTTAGCCGTCACATGTAAATTTGCTCTTGACGGCCTTGGCATCCCAAAGCATGACGCCGTCACTTGTTAAGTCCCAAAAACATTTTGGCGCGTCTCGTGTAAACTTTATATCCACCTCTTTGCCAACACATGACGCTGTCACATGCAAAGCATGACGCCATCAGGTACTATTTCCAGCTTGATTTTTTAGACTTTGCCATTTTTTTCACTTTTCCCTCTAAAAACGTCCAAAATGCTTCCTTTTCCAGATTTCTTCTCCAAAGTATCTAAAATGACAAAAGGAACGTTTTGAGACAATATTTGATCAAATAAGCACGACTTAGGGCTTAAATGACCCCCTAAAAGCGTAACACTTTTCGCCTCATCAAATACCCTTACACTTGAGCTTTGCTTGTCCTCAAGCAAATGCGCTTTTATTCTAATCAAAATACAAGCTAGGGGTCATTTAACACTAATATAAAAGTAATTACAACAAACAATCATTCCACTTCAACCAAAATAAGCACGGAAATTATACACTAGCACCTTACAAATAGTGTTTAGATACTCACATCTCTCGGGTGTAATAAAAGTATATATCACAATATGAAAATGAAAAATATCTCTCACTACCTGTCATAGCACATAGATTACCGTAGGCTTGGGAAAGGATCAAACCTCCACCACTTGGCGTAAGCACCTAGGATAAACTATCAAAGAGGTCTTTTAAAAGGTTGTAACGTGAGGTGTAGGGATATGATAAACACGGTTTGTTGGATAAAGGCAATCTTTACTGGTGGCGAGTTAATCATCTTGGTCAATTACATGTACAATGTGGAAGCCAAGACTTGACTCGACTTAAGCTAATGAAAACTAACAAAAATATAAAATAAACATAAAAGGAAACGGGATGGTAGCCCATATGTTTTTTCTCTTTTTCTTTTTCTATTTTTTTTCTTTTTCTTGATTTTTTTCATACACTCTTGCCCTACCATCCAAAATAATACATCGTAGGAAATCTGTATTCCCCTTACACTTGAACTTTTACATACTTTACAATCAACTATTCTAACGACTCGAATTAAGATAATCAAAACACTTGGAGTACTTTTTAGATATTAGCGCACATATCGGGGTAATAATTGACGTCTTCCCCAATACTCCATAACAATAGTACTTTACCCATGAGTCCCAATCGTCCCAAAACAACATGCACAAGATATGGCTCGACTTAGCAACCATGTAATCAATTAGACAATTAACTAAGGGTTTAAACAAATAACAATAATGCATTAAAGATGAGTGCATACAAGGAAGGCTAAGGCGATTTGGGTGTACATTTGGGGTGGATAGTAAACAAATTCTTTCTTTAAGTAAAATGCTTAAAGTTAGAAACGAAAAAAATAGGCTCAGAGGGGTGTACTAGGGGTATCGTGTACTAAAAATGAGTACATCGCAAAGGTGTGGGAAAATTAATTGACTTTACTAGTCAAGTAATTATGACTTCATTGGTCAAGTAATTATGATACGGGTTTAACACAAGGGTTATCCTAATGCCTCTTATCATGTAGTAAATCCTACTACTCACTAGCGGTCTCGGGATGCATCACTATCACAAGTTCTAGAATCTAAGTACTACCGGTACACTCATAAGCATCTTTTTCTAACAAATCTAGGGGCGAACCTCACATATTTGGGGTGGAAAATTTTTGAGTGGTACGGTTTTTCGTGCTAGTCACACAACTCCTATCCATGAGATGCTTATTAAGGCTAAAGCTTCACTCCTATACGTTGGCAAAAATTTTAAATTTGGCGCTAAAATTACCCTAATAAGTGTTTCTCTTAGTTTTATTACACACCTACTATTGAACAAACAAAATCAAGTGCAATTGCATTCTCTAAGGTATCATTTTACCCTCCCCTTACACTTAGGCTGAACATTGTCCCCAATGTTCAATAAAAAGGATGTAAAAGTAACAAAGGTAAAAGAATGAAACAAATACTCTCCAGATTCGTTCGGTGTGGATAATGCGATAACATGGTTAGATCCTCCTCCAAGAAAATGAACGTTGAAAGCTTCCCTCCAGAAATATAAATCATCTTCTTGTCCAATACAACCTGAGAAAACAATCATGGCAAACCTCGCGTAAAATTGGCAGCAAACTCTATATATAATAAAATCATAGAAATCAAATTAAGATATAATGCTTGTGGAATGAATATTTGCAGATTTCTTGGAGTTTATAAAACTAAAGATTTAACAAAAACTCTAAGACTCCGGCAGAAAAACAACACTTGCAAAATTTCCAGAATTTTACACTTGACGCCGTCAGGTTGTAATCCTGACGTCGTCAGAAGTGACCTGCAGAAATTTTATGTTAAGTTTCTAGAAAATTTCTGGTAAAACTCAGACCTTAATTCCTGGAAATCCTGCAAAACATCATTATGACTCGATACAAGCATTTGACTCAAACAGTACTAATATGCATGTTTGTTTAATATTGTTGTGATTCATGTTCAATCTCGTTCTTAGAAACAAATTTAGATTTCTCTTACACTTATCTTTTGCAAAATACCTTTATATGTCATCAAGACGAAGTTGAAAACAAAATAAAGTATTTTCACAATTTACTTTGAAACATGAGCCGCAAACAATAAAAATAAAACATGCATACGGAAACAAATAAAATCAAACAAACAAACAAATAAAGCTTGGGTTGCCTCCCAAGAAGCGCTTTTCTTTATTTACGAGTCTTGTAGCTAGACTCAAAGTCACGGGTTACGTTTACCTTTCCCACTTTTCAATCGATTCTCTTAACCTTTGAACTATTTCCATGTCAACTCTATACTTGGGCCCGAGGGTTAAGCAATTTTTATAGTAAAGGCTCCTCTTTTCCTAGATAAAACTCATTCCCTTATACTTATCTTCTTCGTTAATGTCCTCAATTGCACTAATGTTATCCATATCAAGTTAAGGCACATAAGGAAATTCCTTCATTTTATTAGGTATCCTATATGTGATCCTATCAAATTCATTAGAAAATTGGACCGTTCCCTCGATCCGATCGTGTTTCAACTTGGACTCCTCAATGAATGGCTTACCAAGTACAACATGGGATAAGAGACAATCTATAACATTAGCCAAGTCTTCAACAACCATAAAGTCAACGATATAAGTAAAGTTCCCAACAAAGACATGTAAACCTTTAACTCTCCCGACAAAATTACAAACTCCACTGGGGTATTTGAGATCCCTCCTAGGTTCGAGTCTTGCTTTTACTATATCATTATAAACACTTGAAGACATAATGTTGATTGGGGATTCGAAATTGATGTAAGCTTGATCAATGTATTTATACCCAATCATGCATGGTATCTTCACATTCCTAGGGCTGCCTCTCTGAATCTTAGGATCAATCTTAACAAAAGGGAGCCGAGGATTATCAACAAGATTGTTATAGTAAGCGATTTCCTCCTTAGTCGGATATAAATTGAAATAATCATCATCTAGATCCCCCTCTTCTTCTTCCTTAACATCTTCCACAATTGCCAAGTCATTGGGTTCTAATTCCTTATCTAAGTCCATGGCTATTGCTAAGCCATTAAGTGCATAATCAAGATCAATATCAATCAATCTATTGAGTTCTCTAAGTTCCCTAATCTCACTCTCAATCTATTCACGCAACAAAGAAACTTCGCTAGGTGAAAGGGGTGGATTCACGTTTTCCATAGTGGCCAACGGAATAATCAATGAGGATTGTACGAATAAATACACAAAGAAAAGATAGACTAAAGAAAACCTATAAAAATAAAATAAAAATCTCACTAGAAAGGAAGCTAGCAAGTAGACCTAATAAAAAGAAATTTCAACCTAAACAATAACTATTCCCCGGCAGCGGCGCCAAAAACTTGATGTGTGGGATTGCGCCTACGCAAAAGGTTTTGCCTCCCGAGGGATCTCGAGAAGCTTACAATCCCCACCAGGCAGTGTACCTGACCGATGTAGTATAGTGTAGTGGCAAGTACCGGGGGATTGATCGTTCTACTTGGGGAATAGTGTTCGTTAGGATCAAAACTTAATTAAACTAGGTCTAGGGGAATAGTGTTCCCCAACTCTATAAGCTTCTACCTCTTCCTATGCCGAGCCGACAACTAGCTCCTAACATGGCATCCTTTGTAGTCACTCATGCATTAAATACAACCATTAAAATCGTAGTACACATCCGATTCATGTTTCTTAAGACGTTCAAGCAAGTTACCAATTGGAGATTAGCCAGTTTTCTTAAGCCTAACATCGACATCATTCATCCACAACAATTAATAACAAACAATCAACCAACAATCAATAGCTAGGTTTCATTACATCTAAGCAAACACAAACAAACCTAGCCTAGCATGTTAAAGTAAAGACAAGCATAAGATAGAATCAAACAACACATAGACATATTGAATGATTATTGGAAGACTTATCTTTATTCAAACATGGATGAAAGAAGGGTTTGAAACCCTTACAAGAAGGTGAAACTTCGACCTAGGGTTTGTGGTAAAGTTCCTCCAAAAGTTCTCTCCTTAATGAATGAAAATTAGAAAACTATATATAGAGATTACACGTCTGACAGCGTCACATTGTAACTCTGACGCCGTCAACTAGGCGCCAATACTCTTCTCGGATTGCCTAGATCCAGATCTGACGCCGTCACTTATAATTCATCTCTTGGCCGTCACTTGTAAATTTGCTCTTGACGGCCTTGGCATCCCAAAGCATGATGCCGTCACTTGTTAAGTCCCAAAAACATTATGGCGCGTCTCATGTAAACTTTATATCTACCTCTTTGCCAACACATGACGCCGTCACATGCAAAGCATGACGTCGTCAGGTACTATTTCCAGCTTGATTTTGGAGACTTTGCCGTTTTCTTCACTTTTCGCTCAAAAAACGTCCAAAATGCTTCATTTTCCAGATTTCTTCTCTAAAGTACCTAAAATGACAAAAGAAACGATTTGAGGCAATATTTGATCAAATAATCACGACTTAGGGCTTAAATGACCCCCTAAAAGCGTAACACTTTTCGCCTCATCAGTGACCAACAAAGTTTTCCAAATATCTTTTGTCGTATTACGCATAAAAATTCTTTCAAATTCCTTTTTCGTCAAAGCATTATAAATTACCATTTTAGCCTCATCATTTTTTGCTAGTTTTCTTTAAAATTCACTTGCATGTGTGTATCTCATCTATACGTGTGTAATTGTAGAATTATGAGATAAACATTATTAGGCTTATCTTGACAAAAAAGTAAAGAAAAATAACCAATTTTCTACGAAAATCAACTTTGTTGGCATAAATTGGCTACACACAAATATAAGCGGTTACATACCAAAAAACCGAATGGTTTCGGTTTTGGATTTTTTTTTAAAACCGCATGTTTTGGTTCGGTTTTAGCAAAAAACCGACCCAAACCGAACCATGCACACCCATAATGTATTCTATCTAACTCCCAACTTGAGGGGGAGTGTAAAAGAGAGAAAGTTTGTATTTATTCTGTATTTGAAGACTACTTCTGTAAATGTAATTCACATAGGGACATAGTGGTAAATAGTTAGATAATTTGTAGTTTAAATACTTGTAAAGTTGTTACACTTCTCACACTTAATGAGAACACAACCATTTTTCCCTCTAAAATCTCTTTGTCAACCTACATTGTTCTTTACAACCCGAGAAAATAGAGCACATTAACATTAGATTGAATTTTATTTGGGATGTGTTGTAGGATGGAAGGTTTACATTTAGACATTAAGGAAGGCTTACCTACTACCACTTTCAAACACTATCTAACTTTTAGTAAAAAAATTATGAGGAAAGGGAAGGGGCTAAATGTCTAGAAGAAGATATGGCTTTCGAAACTTGAAGAAGTTGGAGGAAACCAAAATGGCTTGTATGGTTAAAGTGAAGATATTTCAAGTCGGTCAAGGTGGTTAATTATTGGAGTATGTGACTTGGAATGTTCGAGAAGGTGTACATGTTGAGGCACTCGGCGAGTAACTAAAGAATCGGTGAGTATAGTGACTTAGACATAAGAATCTTCTAGAAGCCAGTCGAACGGAGTGGGGCTTACAGCTATACATATTTAGGGTTTCGGGCTTGCAACTTGGCAAGTAATACAAACTCGGCTTGTTGAGTAGGCGAACTGTTAGGGTATCGGAGAAGGTAGCTTGTTCTCAAATATACTTTTAACCTATAAAACGGTGCTTTATGGGAACTAAAAAATTTAAAACATAATAGTTGAAGAGGTCGTGCTCACGGATGTAGGTCAATCACTCTGGTCACTGAACATGTTACACCTTCTGCTATTTCAATTCACTTGGTTTTTTTATAGGTATTTACTATTAGACATTATTCTATATGAATAGTTAGTTAAATTTGAGTATCCCCACATGAAGGCCCAATGTATTGCCATTTTCTTGGGAGAACACCGCTCATCACTCAACATTTTATTGCATGGGGGTCCTCATAGGGGAGGAGTAATTACCTGAAGCTCTTCTCCCAGTTCCAATATCATAGCACACAGTGTAGCAACACTGATTACGGCGTTGGTGCTAGCTTTATATGTCAACGTCAACCAGAGAACATGATAAATACCGATTTGAGATGGTCAATCTCCCAAGAACTAGATAAAGAGAAGAGATGATAAGACCCTTTGAGCGGGCAAGACTCCAAAAAAAAGAGAAACTAGATTTTAATTACTTTTCTTCTTAACTTCAATTAATGAAATAGTTACACATGTATACGGTAGTAAACTTGTAACCACAAACTCTAACCTCCCCACTAACTTACCCATTCAAAACTTGCATGAAAATATGTAGACATGCATGGAAAACTAAAACAAAAAATGTAGACATGCATGGAAAACTAAAACAATAAATTTGACTAACTCATTCATCACCCACGATAACGTTTGATGCACATTCAAATACGTTTCATAACATCAAAAAACAATATTGTTCTTTTCTTTTTGTTATTTTACGGTCACTTTTTTATTTTTCTTTTTTTTTCTTTTTTTTTTTTTTTTTTTTTAAATAGATACAGTCACAGTTTTGGGTTTGCAAAAATGATCATTTCTTTTTAATGTTTTTTTCACCTAAAAAACTCCATATATAATAACCCCTTTTTACTTCTGCTTTCACCAACAATTTACCTACACTTTCCAACAAATTTTCCAACCATAAACATTTTACTATGACTTTCACAATGTCTGAAAGAGAATTCAAGTAGACCGGTAACCCGGACATTCACAAATTCGATAACTTCACAAACAACCAACTTCCTCCTTTTGGTACTTCCTATAAAATTCCACAAATATGTCACATAAACGACCGAAAAGAATAATAGACATTGGGACTACCAGAGGGGATAATGAAATCTGGTTTAGCCGCCCTGTGAATATCAACTCACATAAGTCATGTTCATCCTTAGAAACTAGCGTAAATATGTACCTGCTTGATAAGTTAATTATGAATTAATGTCATAAAATAAATTTTAAGCAACAAAAACCATTCTTTTATTCATTGGTGTATCACCTTGTATGTCTTTATCATTCTATTGTTTTTAGTTGCTAGATTCATAAATATTAATGCTCATATCCTTTGTTCCTAGTAATGGATACTATGCTGATTCCAAATGTTGATATGACAAATACCAAAAAACAAACTCTTGTTTTTAATTTTCTGTTTCGCTTGTTTATGTTAATTTTGGGATACTATGTTGGTTCAACAAGGACTTATACTTTGGAATAATCGATAGCGTGTTGATAGCCAGTTGTGTTACATTCCAACAGCTTGTGAAAAATCCAAAGCTGCTACTCAGATCGTCTGTAAATTTTCATCAAATACATTTTTTGATTGATTTATCGTTTAATATTATCATGATCGGTTTATCATATTGAATTGATCAATAATTATTTTGCGTAGCTATTTAACATTGGGTATGTCCATGATAAAAGAACAGGCTTAAATTTCTAAGTACTTAAAAGCTTGGTGGTCGAAACATAGAATGCTGCTTTCTTAAGTAAACCTTTTAATTTTGTAATACTATGGATTGCAATAGAAATGTGCTAACTTAGAACAACACCTTAAGAAAATATGGATTGTAGTTTGTTCTCGGTTTTATGAATCCTGAAATAACTTCCTTCAACTTACTACTAGGTTTCTTTAGACACATATGCCTACACACATACATACAATTACAATATCGAAATTGGAAGTTCATAGTTCAAGTCCCATTCTCTACGTGTCGTGCGATCATATGTGTATAAGCTAGATTCTGACATATGTGTCAGCAAGTGATCCTAAAAGGTTTATTCTTAATTGTTGCATCTTTGAAAATAACACACATTTTCGAGTAATGACAGAAAACAAGTGACACCCCAATGAAATTAATTTACAGCTTATCGTGAGAATCAACATATATATAGGAAACACCTCCTTATAAAATGCAATATAAAGTTTCGTTTGTTCCATGCCATTTGTAATATAAACCATTAAAAGACTTTGGTTCAATACACAAATTAAGAAAACATGAGTGTGTATTCACCATTCAATGGAACATTACCTCCAAACTTGTTACCCGATGATGCAAGTCCTGATTGGTTGAACAAGGGAGATAATGCGTGGCAGCTTGTAGCAGCAACCCTTGTCGGCCTTCAGAGCGTCCCGGGGCTAATAATCTTGTATGGTGGAGCAGTCAAGAAGAAATGGGCTGTAAACTCAGCTTTTATGGCTCTTTATGCATTTGCAATGGTTCTTGTTTGTTGGGTGTTATGGGGTTATAGGCTATCATTTGGTGAACAGCTAATTCCTATATGGGGAAAAGTTAACGTTGCTGTCAAGCAAGACTATCTTCTTGATAAGGCTTTTCTTGGAATGTTTCCAAATGCTACCATGGTGTTTTTTCAGTTTGTTTTTGCGGCTATCACTTTGATTCTGATCGCAGGGGCAGTACTTGGACGGATGAACTTTTACGCGTGGATGTTATTTGTTCCACTTTGGCTAACTTTTTCTTACACTGTTGGTGCGTATACTATTTGGTCTACTAATGGTTGGTTATCTACAATGGGAATCATAGACTATTCTGGTGGTTATGTCATCCATCTTTCTTCCGGAGTTGCTGGTTTTACTGCTGCTTACTGGGTATGTGTATCTCATAGTACGACCAACCAAAAAAATAACTGCTTTTATGTATATGAACATAACCTTTTTTTCTTGTTTTTGGTTTAGGTTGGTCCACGGCTGACAAAAGATAGGGAAAGATTTCCACCAAACAACATTATTCTTATGTTGGCTGGGGCTGGGTTGTTATGGATGGGCTGGACCGGGTTCAATGGTGGTGACCCTTATGAGGCTAGCGGAGATGCTTCCTTAGCCGTCTTGAACACCCACGTCTGTGCTGCTACTAGCTTACTCACTTGGCTCATCCTTGATGTAATTTTCTTTAAGAAAGCTTCTGTAATTGGTGCAGTTCAAGGCATGATCACCGGTCTAGTTGTCATCACCCCTGCTGCAGGTACTAAAACTTTCTAATAACATGTTTAAAAATCACTGATGCTTATCAAATTACTCGATACTCGATCAAAATTGTTCTTCCATTTGATTTCCTGTCATTTTACAGGTGTCGTTCAAGGATACTCCGCAATAATAATGGGACTATTTTCGGGCTCAATTCCGTGGTTCACCATGATGGTTGTGCATAAGAAATCTGAGCTCCTCCAAAAAGTCGATGACACCATGGCCGTTCTACACACGCATGCAATAGCCGGAATCTTAGGTGGCATCCTCACTGGGCTATTTTCAGAGCCATATTTGTGTGAATTATTCTACGGACATACAACTAGGATGGGTTTATTGGTAGGGTTTAACCACGGAACCTCTGAAAGCGTCAGACGTGGATTTAGGCAGATGGGGATTCAAATACTAGGGATTATATTCGTAGTTACGCTTAACATTGTGATGACAAGCTTAGTTTGTTTATTTGTCCAATTAATTGTGCCATTAAGGATGTCAGATGAAGATATGGAAATTGGAGACGAGGCAGCTCACGGGGAAGAGGCATATGCCATCTGGGGACAAGGTGAAAGGCTTGAGAACTCGAGGTACTCAAATTATAATGATATGGAGGTTCCAAGCAAAGGTGGTGCTGGTTCAGTCGAGTTGACATGAAATACCTTGAGATGAGTAGCTGTATCTAGGTGTGAATGTCTCACTGAACTGATGTTGCATTGTTAAATAAAAGCTCATAAGTGTAATATCGTTGCTCATTTCAAGAAATGAGATGGAGAATAATAAAAATATTGTAGACGTGATTTATTAACTCAAACTATATATATCTCAGTAAGCATTCATTTAAGTCATACAATATCAGTTATTACCATTAGAAATAACATGTTGGCAATTTTAGTGACAAAAATCATTTTTACGTAACTTCGATTCACTAGAGATCAAAGGCTTTTAACCATCAAAAACGAGTTAGGATGCGCAAAATGCACACTCATGATGTGCCCCTAGCTTGTGGGGTCAAGGGGAAACGCCCTTGCCCCTTACAAGGGTCTATGAAGCAGCAACCCCTTGCCAAAATAACCAACTGACACTTATATATTTTACCTACTGACATTAACAAGATACATGCATTGGGACTTAAAGGTTGAATCTAGTAATAGAAGTTAAACAACTATTCCACATGATAATAATATGCTTGCTGTTACTACAAAAAAGTACTCAAAATTCAGGAGCACTTTATTAATTGAGAAAAGAAATACAGTACACTGATGCATTTGAACACTAATTTACACCAAGAAAGCAACTGTCAACATGATAAACTCAAATGGCATAGTAGGCTAACCTGGTGAAACCTTTTGCCACCAAACTGCTAGTTACGCAAGCCAAAAGTTAGCATTGATAATCAAAATTTTCTTAATATAAGTTGATCAAACTATTTCAATGTCAGTTGACTTTTAATAATCGAAAATTACACCAAAAATTCGAATTATTTTGCTCATTGGAGGTGCGTAGGAGAAAGAGAAAATATCAGATTCGGCAACCTCCAGAAATCATACGACCAATCCAAACCATCTAACTGCGATGAATATAAAAGTATCATATTGTTCCGAGAACTTTAAACTGAAAAGAAAATCACAGCAACAGTGTGGACTGGGGGTGAAGAAGACTCGCTAAGGATGCTTGTGTAGTTGCATGATGGGTAATTGTGTGCAGTTCCATTCTCTTACCAGCCTCATGTATCAAGTTTCTAAGCAATTACTGTTATTTATGCTTATGGATGTGAACGCTGGTTTTGTGTCTGGCAACAATAGAAAATAACCATTGCTGATTATTTTTAAATAGCACTTTTTTATCTTTTCTCTCAAAACTCAGAATTCCATAATGATGCATAAATTACAAGCGTCCAAAAGACTGACTGACCTTAAAAGGAAGCATTTGTTTAACTAACGGGTGTTATCTCCACCAAAGGTGTGACCAGTAACGTCTTTGGAATTAATGCATGAAGTGAGAGGAGGGAAAGAAGGAACCGACTTTAATATGAACTTCCTGCCACTTTTTAAGGAAGTTGAACCAAGCTCATGCAACCGAATTCTAGGTGGAGAAATCCGCTTCTTATTTGGCGATGTTCCTATCACTTTATTAGGTTGGATACAAGAATCTCTTAGTATCTTGGGTGTGTCATCATCATCATCAGTAATTCTAGAAGACATTTTTGTCCCACCAAACAGAGTCACTGGGGTGACCAAAGAGGACCCACGGAAACCAAGAGAAGAAAGACTCCTTCCATTAGAAGGTAACAATTGAGATCTTGAACTATTTGACGGCGAGAATTCATCCATAAATTCTTGATCAAACGGAATCATTTCAGGGTAAAATGTGCATTCAGATTCCGGTGACGAAATGTATCTTCCAGGAATAACATGAGATTTTGAAGCATCTTTTCCATGGCTAAACATGAAAAAGAGATCACGTTTAAAATCTTTCCTGATTAGTCTAATAAAAAAGTCAAAATTAATTCAGTCTTACTTGGAAAATTGAAATGATGGTGTTTCAGGAGTCACATTGTAAGGTTTATGGATAGCAGGAAGAGAGGATCTCGACATAATGGAACCCACTTTGAGCTTGTTGTCAAATGAATCATTTAATTTCTGATTAACAGCTTCCATTCCCATTTCTCTAAAGATGATGCTGCTTGCTGAAATGCATGTATTAAGTTAAAAACTAAAAAATTAAAAGTTCATATATAAAATAAGATTTAGTTATTAAGTTTGCATGAGACATGAATCACAATCAAGTAATATGGGACCTACTGCATAAGAGTAGAGTTGTATCTGAAATCAAAAAAGTTTCCAGCTTTAAGGATTCAAACAAGCCCTAGTGTTGACACGTATAATCTTTCTAAGACATTTCTTAGCCAAGAATCAGAAGGAAAACAAACTTTAAAAAAATAATAATAATAATAATAATAATAATAATAATAAAATAATAAAATAATTATATATATATATATATATATATATATATATATATATATATATATATATAGTTTCCTTCATTACTTCTACTAGTCTTCTAGATATGAAATGAATTACCATGTCAAACCCACAATTACAAGTAATTTAAGAATGAGAAGATAATTCATATCTAGGGATGAGCATTTTGACCCGAATCCAGGAACCGAACCGGAACCGTACCGGTACCGTACCGAAACGGTACCGTTCCGATATACGGTACGGTACCTGGACTACGAAATAAGGTGAAAAAAAAATCAGGACCACTAATTCGGTACGGGACCGGTACTAAATCGGGAAATTCCCGAATAGAAACGGGAAAAACCCGATTTCCCGGTACCGGTATCCGAATCCCATTCGGTACGGTACTGGTACCACTATATATGCTCGGGAAAAAATCGGTACCACTAATTCGGTACGGGATCGGTACAGTACCGGTACCGTGCTCATCCCTATTCATATCTATCTTTTATACGTGAGTCGACCAAGTACAAGTGTTTAGAATCATCATGCTTGATTAGCGTGTCCAAATTAGTTCAAGAATAAAAATAACAAATTTCTATATTTATATTTTTAATACTACAAATAAAAATCAAGGTATGCATGCGCAAACACCGCATGCTAAATATGTCCACCCCTGCCAACAAGGAAAAAGAGCTTGTGTCATCTCTCGTTGCCTCTTTCATAAGAAAATTTTCTTAGATTTTAAAATTTATAGTCTCGAATTTTAAACTTGACATTTTTCATATTGCAAAAACTTCAGGTATTCAGGATTTAGGGGCACATTCAAGCCAAACCCCTTGTAGCCCCTTCCTAAGCGAGATATCATGATTTCCTCTAGGTGACTAAATTGTTTTATCTATAGAAGAAACTCAATATCATACGTAAAAATACATAAGCTTAAGAAACACGAAGTCCCAGAAAGCATGACACAACTCTTCAAAACTTGATAAAATAGACAGACTTTCAACTTCAAGCAACTTCCACATAAAATAATCAGCATGCGTTAAACAGTTGTAACAAAAAAAGTGTTGCAAGAGATAGTGTTTGGATGTGCTTCTTAGTTACAGTTATGATAATCAAATAGTGGTGTTGAGTATTTGGCATATTCTTATGGTTTATGTAAGAGACAAACTTGAAGAAAAAGAACCTACGTGTATATATTGTTAAAGTATTTTAGCATAAAATATGATGAATAGAGTATGACAGAATTTTAACACTCTGTAATTACAAATTTGTAAAAAAAAGGAGTTACAGAATTGTGAAAATAACTGACAATGAAACCCGCCGCTAACCAAATACCTGAAAACTAAGAATATTGAAGCATATTTACGTGTAATTTACTGATTATCCAAAAGTAATTGAGACCTTGAACCAACAAAATTAGATCACCCAAACACTAAAGACAACTATTACAGCACTGGAGTTGCTTTAATCAGATAGTTTAACACACAATGAAACCTACTAATTGTCAATCACATCTAAAGCCATTAAGAATTTAAGATTTCTTATGTCTTGATATAAACAGCTTAAGAATACATCACCCTAGAAATCAAGTATTTCATTTGTAATCTTAGATGTATATTTGCAGGACTCGTTATCTACAGATCTCATAAACATGCTTCGTTCAAGTAAAAAAATTACGCAATTTATAAGGGTTGATATTACCCATCTTTGACATATACTTTAATGACATGTATGTACATATATTTGGTACCTCCTTTCGCACCAAAGATATTTTGGCAGCCTTCACACCGGCATCCATCAGAGCATCCAACATTAGCCTGTTGAGATAAAACCATTCAGTACATTAAAGCAACATTAAACGGAGAAAAGAGACGCTTGGCAGGAGTTGAGCCATTTAAACAAAAACACACCTGATAGCACTCGCAATACTTTTTCAGGCACATTGACTTCTTGCAGTTGCAACCCTTTTTGTGTATTGCTGCAAGTGGTATCACTTGATCTTCATCCACCTGTGGACAATAATTAGTATTCATATCACAATTGTTAATAAAGAAGATCAAGTTGAGATGAAGAGGCACTAAAGGTAGCAATTTTTGACTTATATCGACTTGGGTTATGTTTTATCTCAAAAAAGTCAAAAAACCAATATTGAAAAGGAAATTAGTTGAACGTCCACCAAAGTAAATTCTGATGAAGGAAATCTCTTATAGCAATTTATTCAAAGACTGGATAATTACTGAAATGATAAACAACTTCATAACTGTAAAATGTAAATGAAGTAAACTATTGGAAAAAAAGTGTTTCCGGGATCAACATAACCGACCCAGCCATTTCTTCCTTACCAGAACTATCTATTTGATCCGAACATGTTTTAAAGCTACACCCAGCCAGCCCATTTTGCTATATCTAATAAGAATCATTACCATAGTCTCACTATTTGGAGGTTGTGTAAGGTGCTGAACAATTTTAGGAGCAAATGCAAGTGGATTTCGTGATTCTATCTGTTTGCGTGTCATAAGAACAGTGTCTTGATGTTCAGGTTTGTTAAAGCAACCCTGGCAAGAACAAGAGCCCGAACAATAGATCCCAGCAGCAAAGCAGTCACAGTAACTGCACAAAAGGAGTTATGTAATCCTCATATTGTTAAGACTTAAGGATACTGTTTAATGCAAAAAAAAATAAAAAATAAAAATAAAAAAATAAAAAAAGAGGAGAGAAAAGAAACAAGCATTCGATTGACTCACAGTTTCAGACACTTAGACTTCTTACATTTGCAGCGTTTGCACCCATCACCATTGCTCTCTCCTTTCTTCCTGAAACAGTTTAGCAAGCACATGACATAGTAAGAAACAACGATAAGACTCTTACAAAAATGATAAATGCAACTCTAATACAAACATAAAGACCTAAACTGCTTAAGGTAGCAAAAACCTTATCAAATATGACAAAAGATATAAAAAAAAACGGACAAAAAGTGTGGAAAGATCAACCCTGCCTGACTTGTGTTAACCTATTGCCACCATGTTTCTTAACAACATAGTTGGAGAAGGTCAAAGTGCAAAGATAAATGAGGACAAATTTGTTCCATTTAACTAAATGGGTCTGCGTAATACTCTATCCCTAACAGGTCAAATGGCTGTATTTAAGAAATAGCTAATACCAAAACTGGTCAAACAGATCAAAAGATGCCCACAGTAGATTTAAGGGCTTCAAACCTAGGAAATTGTTTCATAACTTTCATTTGAAGAGGACTTCATCATTAGCATTGATGAACTTCAAAGGAATAAATAAAAGTATTGCAACCCAACAATTTTAACCCACCCAATTTACAACCAATATATACAACATTACAGTCATTTCAGAAAACATGAAAATGATACCTTTTCTTTTTAGGATTCGATCTGTTGAATTCATCAACTCTCTGACCTTGTTCATAGTTCAGGCTCCCCTGATCGAAACTTTCTTGATTTTCAATCATCATAATCTGTTTTTCATTGCTGTAAGCAGCTTCATGTGTATATTCCTCGCGTCTAGCTGAGAATTCATCAGCCAAGTTTGAGTTGGATGAAATTGAGGGGCATTGCATGTTATCTTGTACATGAGAAGTAATAGATATGGACTTTTTCCCATCATTCGGCTTAATGCTGACACTCACCAAGGGCCTGGCATTAACAATGCTATTCAAGTGCAACCCTATACCTGAAGGCTTGGAAACAGTTTGGCTAGTGTTCTTAATATTTTGGGAGATAGAAGAGTTTATAACTTCTGAATTTGCAGTAGTAATTGATGGTTTTTGGGTAATAGGGTTACTTTCTACAAATTTTTCTTGAGCTGCCTCAAACTGAAGGCGTCTTCGCTTTCCAAGTTGAATTTTACCAACCTACAGTGGGTGTTTGCAATCACAAATAAGAACACGGTAATATTTAAAAGAATATATGGAGATAGAGAAAGACACGTTACATAAGTGAACCATATCTTATTGTCTTTCTAAACATGGGTCATTATTATAGTAGAAGCATAACAGTATAAACTTCTATATGTTTTCAGGTTAAGAATTTTGACCAAGTGACAAACAATCACAATATTTCCATTTGTATCTTTGTAGCAAAATGCGTATACATGTGTACAACTATAAAGCCACTAACGTAACTGATATGCACCTAAGCCTCATTCTATTGCATTAAATGTTTCATCCGGTTAAACAAAAATTATAGCTATTGACTACATAATAACACAAAAGAGACTGAAGATATCATTTTGAGGCAAACAGAAACTGCGTTCAAAGTTACAATGAGTTTTACATACTAGGTGAGAACCGACAGGTTTTCTTTCAGACACTCATTCAACTCGCTTTTCAAATTAGCAGAATGGTTCAACGTGTCAATTCAGATTTCAAAAAGTTGGCTAATTAATTTCTTATCTAAAGTCAGCATTCGCACTTGATAAAAGAAACAGAACATAAGTGATTGGGAAGATTAATATTGATTATTGGTGTTTCTATCCTTTTCATATCTTCAAGGTTATACAATGAGAAGAAAAAAATGGCGCATGATGATTCAGTGCGTTAGTTCAGCACTGAAATGCAGGTG
Organism: Artemisia argyi; assembly: GCA_030686995.1. Classification (NCBI taxonomy): domain Eukaryota; kingdom Viridiplantae; phylum Streptophyta; class Magnoliopsida; order Asterales; family Asteraceae; genus Artemisia; species Artemisia argyi. The sequence continues at coordinate 75,231,104 of CM060702.1, read as the reverse complement.
CAATCAATGTATAAATATAAATGCAAGTGTGTGTTATGTTGAGAGAAACTTTTATATACTGCAAGAAAGATAAAAAGAAAGAAGAAAGAAGCTTCAGCAATTTTATATGCATGTAAAAAAAAGTAATTTATCACTAAAGCGCAGACATCAAAGTTTCTGGTTTTTGTAGTGTTAAAACATTTATCATCAACCAAGAGTTTCCAGTGTAGATCTCTTCATATATCTGCCTTTTACATTATTTGAACCTTGTATACCTTATAAACAACAGAAGCACGCGGAACAAGTCGTTCCATAGAAAAGGTAGATATTTAACCTAACTCACTATGATGAAAACCAAGGGTGATGTGAGAAGGCATTGCACTATTTAACTGCAACCTGAACGGTCATACCCAGAAAGCCAACAGGTTCAAGTAAAACTCACCATGTCAATCTCAGAAAGGCAAGTCCAACAGCATTACTCATGATTATTATAGTCAACAACTTAACTCACAAAAAATGATTCTAGCACTTAAGGATATGACTTTATTTAAATGTAAAACTCTACAGCTTTTTAGGATTTTTTAAAGGAGAATTCTGATGGAGGTTACCGATGAATATGTAAGGTAAGGATCTAGTGTTTGTCAAGGTTTTTACCAAAATGACAATCCTTTGGACATCAAAACAACGTAAACATGGTTCTGGAAAAGCATAAACATGTTTCTAACTAAACAAATAATAGAAAGGGCTCTAATACGAGTAAGTCTTAATGCATGAGCATAGATCACAGATGAGGGGAGTGTTGAAGCTCGCTATAGCGCCATCTATCCACAAGCTTAAATACAAGGATAATGTATAGAGTTTCCATGACATAATATTGGATTAATACGCACATGGACATTGTGGAGATGGAAAAAGAAACAGAATAATAATATTTGAAAATGGTAACAAGTTTGATCTCATACATATAATTTCTCTGTGCATGGTTTAAGTTGTGTTCTATTGATATTCCTTCAAACTACTTCCTGTAGACCATAAGTACAGCTACAATGTTACACGTTGATAGATATATAGAGCTACTACAATTATCCTACACTGCATGTGTATAGAGCCAGCTAAACAAAAAATTAGTTTTAATACACTATTCTACCTTTAACTGCTGTCCTATCACAGTTGCAATAGGTTGGTTGGCAATTCCGGATGCTATTCCCTTGCCATAATCCTTATAACATCCAAAAACTGGTTGCTGATGCTGAAACAACGAACCAGAAAAAATTAAAACCAACTAGCTGGCAGTTAATGAGTTCCAGCAATTGGGACAACTCATCTGCAATGTGATTCAGATTAGTCATGTTAAAATGTACCTGAGCCACACGTTGGGCATACTGTTGGGTAGTGGAAATGACTTTTCCATCATTTTTAGCAGGCTCCTGGTGCGATGGTAGGCTTCCTTCATGGTTCAGTTCTGTTTGCTCAACAACTGCAGCCGGTGCCATCACATTGGTTTCCAAAGATCCGTCTGGAGTCATTAAATCAGTCATTTTAGGATAAACATCTTCAGAATTTTTCAAACTCAAAGGTGTAAGGTTTCCACCGGTAGTGACATTGGATGCATTATCTCGTAGGGATAATTCTGCATCAGATGATACATGAGACTGAGAGCTGAATAATAATATTAAAGGAAAACAGTTGTTAGTCTTTACATCAGAGTGACAATTATATTATTATTAGAGTAATATTGAAATGAGATTAGACCTTTTTAGATCAAGACGACGTGAGTGGGTTCGAGGTGATGTAAAGACGAGAGGGGGAGAATTAAGGCCAGGAAAGACTTGTGTAACGGATGACCCCTTGACAGGCTTTATAGGAGACAGGTTGTTAATGTAATTAAAGATAGGAGAGTCCTGAAACAATAATAGTAATCCCAAAGCATGAAAATAGTTATTGTATGATAATGTTATCAAAAGTGGCTTTATAGAAGACTAGGTAATGTAATTAACAGCGGATAATGATATGAGAATATGTTCAGAACATATTGAAATCTGCACGTTACCATCTAAAACCAACACGACTGAACTTGTAAAGAACGAGCAGTAGCTTGCATATATGTTATTCAAAGTGGCAATTTCAATGAATTTACTTATGAACATGTTAATTCAGGTTACGTTTTTTCCACCTCTACAATAAATATATATAAGCACAGAAGTATAAGAAAACAAAACTTAGACCAAATCGTAATTGCAAAAATTTATTTCTCAGATTTATGGTTTAAATTAATTCAGTTTTTTAGGTTTTTTACATAATAAACCTTATCATTATAACCAACACCAAAGAAATAGGCACGGCATCAAATCTAGTCATCACATGAAACACGAAAACAAAACCATAAATTGTACCATCAGCAGCAAGACTATAGCCTATAGGAAGTAATAAAACAGGAATCCAAACTCCCTTTATCATGTTTTCCCAAAGTATATCATGCTTTTTTCCCATGTTCCGAGCTAATACATTGTCCCTTAAATACCAGTCTATGTCTCCTGATTCCATGCTCTGATACAATTTCACTAGTGCATCCAACTTGTATGTTAGAAATAGTCATCTTGCAAATTTGTCTCATTGAGTAATCGGGTGTTGGGGTTTATTTGAATTTGGAAACGCTCATAAGCTCTCTTTTTTTGGATTAGGAGCTTATCTACTTGAGGCTCTCGATTATTTAAGTCCATCAACTCAAGTTAACAAACTCATAAGCCAATAAAAACGGGCATAACTGCTTAAGAGCTTTCCCCATATAAGCCCAGAAAAATAAGCTAATCCAAACACCCCCTTGCCGACATTTTCTTAGAACCTAGAATTCAACTTATTATTACTCAATATAGCCTCATCACTAGAAACATAGCCATAATTATCTCAACGTAACATCCAATCTAACAAAACAATTCAATCCAACAGGTACATTAGTACTAAAATACCCTAAGTTTCGGATAAAACATTAAACTAAAATACCCATAACCATAATTTGTTACAATTATTAAAAACCGCAAAATATAAAATTAACCTCAATAGTCAGTACCCATTAATTAATTAAACATATAAAATAGAAATAAATTACAAAATGAAGATATAATAATAATTTACATTAAAAGCAGAAATGGATTGTGGTGAAGTTGAAGAAGAGAAGGCGATGATAATTTTTTTATTTTCTTCATTTTCCATTTCCTTAAAACTACAACCCTAAAACCCCCTTCTTCATATACAAGTACTAAAAAGCAGACAACGTTAATTGCGCTATTTTAATTTATAACATTATTTTGTTTTTGTTTGTTTTTTTTTAATGTAATGTAATGATAATAAAAATAGAAATTTAATGAAATAAAAATAGGGGGCGGTGGGTGTTTGAAACTACATTATTGGGCGGGAATTTATTAGGGTATTATATTTCTTTGGCCCATAACAAAATTAAGCCCATTCTATATCTATATTATTTAGCCTCATATAAAATGAAATTTTGTTTATATATATATATATATATATATATATATATATATATATATATATATATATATATGGGTTGTAATAAAAAGGATGTTAAAATAAAAAGTGTAGGAAGCCACCAAAGTTCGCCACTTGTCCCTCTAACCCCGCCAATAATGTTATATCTATGGGGGTATTTTCGTTATTTTACATCCACCCTATGTAATCCCTGTAATCTCATTCTTTTCCAGCTAACACTTATTCCCTTCTTCCCACCCTCCCTCATGTACCTTAACATCCACATATCTTCACTAATCACAACCGATCTTTACCACCGTTTCACAACCATGTCGTCACCATCGTTCACAACCATACTTTCCCCACCGTTCACCATCGTTCCCCACCCAAGGCACAGTTTGATTCATCATCTCAATTTGAAAGTAAGCTTATTTTAATTATTTTTTTTATTGTAATCATCGATTAATATGGTTATATGGATCTTCAATTAAACATTCGAGCTCATATAAATGAAATTTTGTTTATCTATAACATATATATATATATATATATAACAGGATGTATATGACGTCACTAAATGTCCAGTAATCATGCTTAATGCTTATGTCATTGACACCTTGCACATTCGAGCTCTCTGATTGGTTGATGAAGAAACGATTGCCACCGTGGAACCCTAAATTCGTGCTTAGTTGGCATGATTGATCGGTTTTGATCACCTAAAAAACGATTATGATAATATGGAACTCATATCTATTCCTTAAATATAGCTTGGTTAATTATAAATATTTAAGGGAAAAAAAAAAAAAAAAAAAAAAAAAAAAAAAAAACCCCACCTCACACAAAAAGGTACGTTTCTTCTTCTCAATACTCACTTCTTTTTCTCAATACCATAATCATACATCCGTCAATTTATAATATTCATGTTTGTTACTTACTTTTCAGCATCTAAGCAACAAGAACAACCTACAACACAAGAAAAGAAAAACTTAAAAAGTTCTTCAACTGGTATATGTATTATTAAATATTTTGGGTGCATAGTTTGATATGTCGGTTATTTAGCATATATATTCTTTACTTTTACAACATTGAAAGGTAACAGAAAGCAGAGTTCACAAATGGAGACACCTATTATCGAAGATGAGATACCACAAAAACGTTTCCAAGGTATTGGGGTTAGGGGCTCGGTTATGACATGATGAAGTGGGTGTTAGGGGCTCGGTTCCCCTACTTGGTGAAATCCGGATGATTTGGTTTTGGTCGTTAGGTTTTGTTAACCCCTTGTTGCTTCCGTATGGGTCTAATAATGATTGATCATTCTCGACCTGTTTAGTGGGTTAGCATTTGCCTTGGAAATTTGCATTGACTTGATCATGGTAATCTTCTTGTGTGTCACTCGGATTTATTGGAAGATTGTTTCAAGCTCGGATATGCTGGAGGTTGGGTCGCTTAGACCATGTTTATGCTTCAACTCTATTTGCTACGGAAGTCACTCTTATTAGGTTATTAGATTATGCCTTGCATAATACTAATAGAAGACGCAATTGATTGAAGCTGGAAGTTCGCATGTTTATGATCTGGATCGCTAGGATGACTAAGAAGACTTCAATTTTATTTGAGTTGTGATGTATTGTATTTTTATTGCTTGTCATCATTAGTTGTATTTAGATCTGGTAGTTATAAGAATGGTCTGTCATTCTTATATAGTGGTAGTGGTAGTGTCCTTAGGGACTTCGATGAGAGACTCACTCTCTTCCATTGTACTTAAACGTTTTTTATTTATGTATTTTACCGGGTGCAGGATTACTCCCCTTTACCCAAAAAAAGGTATTGGGGTTTGTTTTTCATAGTGAATGTATTAGTGATTGATGATATTGGTTATTGGTATATTAGTGATTGATGATATTGTTATTTAACATGTTGGTATGAATATATTTTCATAGCGAATGTATTCGTGATTGATGATATTGGTTATTGGTATATTAGTGATTGATGATATTGCTATTTAACATGTTGGTATGAATATATTTTTATACCCTAGCAATGCAAATTAAATCTTTGAATGTTATGTATTTTGATGTATGGTTTGTTATGTTAGTTATTTAGCATATATATTTTTTACTTTTGCATCATTGAAAGGTAATAGAAATCAGAGTTCACAAATGGAGACACCCATTATCGAAGATGAGATACCACAAAAACGTTTTCAAGGTATTAGGGTTTGTTTTTCATAGTGTTGGCAATTATGTATTAGATTATTATTATATTAGTGATTGATGATATTACTATTTAACATGTTGGTATGAATATATTTTTATATACTAGCAATGCAAATTAAATATTTGAATGTTATGTATTAGATTATTAGTATGTTTGTTATATTTCTTATAGATCAAAAAAAGAAAGGAAACACAATTAATCAAAGCAATCCATCTATGTTTGAAGTTGACATACCAACAAAACATGTTCAATGTAAGAATGTTTTATTTTAATTTTTTTTAAAGGTATTTGTATTTGTTTAGCTTTGTTATAAACGTGTTTAAGCTAATTCTGGTGGTATAAACAATTTTTAGTTAATATGTTGTTGACTACAGATTAAAAAAAATGATTCAACGATGTAAGGTAACAAGATAATCGATTTAAGTTTTCGACGTAGAGGCAGAGCACCGACTAAAAATATGTGCAGAATACGTTTACTTATAATCTTTTTGTAATATTTAGTAAACATTTTGATTGTTGATATGTTTGTATTGAATAATATGGTTTGTGTATATTTTAATCAGTTTACTAATTAATCATTTATAAATATGCATCAGCTGATTCTACAAAAAAAAAAAAAAAAAAAAAAAAAAAAAAAAAAAACTATAATGAATACATCCATTTCTGCAGGTCACACACCGTTAACGCCAACCTACACATGCAACATTGATGCGTGGGAATCGCAACAGGCTTTACCTCTCGAGGGATCTCGAGAAGCTTACAACCCCCACCAGGCAGTGTACCTGATCGTTGTAGTATAGTATAGTGACAAGTACCGGGGGATTGATCGTTCAGCTAGGAATAGTGTCGTTAGGATTGAAATTAATCTAACTAGATCTAAAGGTGAAGGATGATTCTTTTTGTATTTTTAAATTTTACGAAAAGCAAGTAAAAATCTCGGGTATTGGGAGAGTGGGCAGAATTAGTTGCTAATCAACTAACCCAAAAGCTACTATTTAAGCTAATTAACAAGAAAAGTAAACTAGTGTTCTACAAGATAAGTGAAGCATGTCTACCTATGATATGTTACTCCTTGCTAGCTATCCAATCCTACCTATTAAATTGTAACCTTGTTTTAATTGACGGGTTGTATTCCTTAATACCATTCATGGGGTGGCATACATAACTCTCCAATTCTATGAGCTCTTATCTCCTCCTACACCATGCCCAGCACAACTATAGGGATTGTAAACAGTGGCTCATGCAATAAATACAACCAATAAAGACCTAGTACGCCTCGGTTCATGTTTCTTAAGACGTTCAAGCATGTTACCATTTGGAGATCTGCCAGTTTTCTTAAGCCTAACATATAAATCATTCAATCAAAACAAGAATCAATAGGAAACAAGGATTATAAACTAAACCAATTAGATCTATCGAAGTGTCACGCCCTAATTGATGAAGATAGACACAAACATCAACAAGGAATCAATAAGATCTAATCAATTATATACAAGTTTCACACAATCATAAGTAGACACAAGGTGAATTAACAAAACATAATCAAAGAAGGACAATCAACAAGAATAATGAAAGACATAGTTGAGATAGGATCATCAAACCAATACATGATGTTTATGAAGTGATTGAAACCCTCTAAGTTACTGGAAAAACACCCACCTAAACCCAGGAATCGACTTTAGGGTTTAGGGCTTACAAAAAGTGAAGTTATGAAGTTATATTTATAGGCATGTTTTCTGTCGGCCCTTCTTGACGGCGTCAGCTCGTTACTCTTGACGCCGTCAAGACCACTTTTTCACCAAATTATAGATCTCTTCGTCCTCTTCGCGTGGGCTTTTGAATCACCTAAATCCGAGTTCGTATGCAAAAGTTATGACCAAAACAATATCAGCTACTCCGCGCGCGAGTTTTGACAAGTTTACACGTGACGGCCTTGGTGACGCCGTCATCAACTACGGTATTTTATTCTTGGGACTTTGACGCCGTCAAGATCAACTCTTGACGCCTTCATGCACTGTTCCCAGCATAGAAATTTGAGACTTTGCCGTTTTCTTCATTTTTATGCTCCAAAAACGTCCAAAATGGCTTCTTTTCCAAAATTCACTCTCCAAGTACCTAAAATCACAAAAGAAACGATTTAGGGCAATATTTGATCAAATAAAGTCGGATTCGGGCTTAAATGACCCCCTAAAAACGGATCATTTTTCGCCTCATCAAACATCTCTTATTTAGATGAGATTACAAATAATGACGAATGTTCAACTATCAAAGTGAAAATCATTCATATTTGGAAAACAACAACAACTCCTATGAATGGTTCTTCAAAGGGTGAAAACATAAACATGCTACTAATGGACGAAAAGGTAATGTCTAATTGTTTAAGATTTAAATTTTATTTATAGGCATTATACAGCTTTTATATTACAATATTATCATTTTTGTTGTTTAGATATATAAGTTAGATTGACCCAAAACTCAAAACATCATGTATTGTGTTTAACTATTGTAGGAAAATAAAATCCATGCTTGTGCAAATCATTATGTCCTTAACTTTTGTCAACCAATGCTGAAGAAATATAACTGTATACTTATGTCGAATTTCAATTTGTATACCGGGTTGGAAGGCATGCAGTTAATAAATCACGCTGGCAAGATTTACTTTAAAAAAATACATCTATAAGTGTGGTTCAAGACTTTAATTGTGTATGTGATGGGTTCGAATTCATTGAATACCATGAATATCATCACCAACGAAAAATACAACAAGCATGCGTTTGGTAAGAATTACACACAAAATTATGTTACATTAATTTAAAATAATTATATATCATGCAATGTTTATTTGAATAGTGTTATGTGTGTAGATATCATTGGTTTGATTTCATCAAAACTGATGAGGCGAAAAATGAACCACTTTTAGGGGGTCATTTAAGCCCGGAATTGAATTTATTTGATCAAATATTGCCCTAAATTGTTCCTTTTGTGATTTTAGGTACTTTGGGAGAGAAATCTGGAAAAGAAAGCAATTCGGACGTTTTTGGAGCATAAAAGTGAAGAAAACGCCAAAGTCTTAATTTTTCTTGCTGGGAACAGTACCTGACGGCGTCAAGAGCATTTTGGTGACGGCGTCAAGAGTAAAAGTGGTGACGGCCCAGAGAGAACGTGAAGGCGTCACCCAAGGCCGTCACGTGTTAACTTGTCAAAACTTGCGGGCGAAGTAGCTGATATTGTTTTGGTCATAACTTTTGCATACGAACTCGGATTTAGGTGATTCAAAAGCCCACGCGAAGAGGACGAAGAGATCTACAATTTGGTGAAAAAATGGTCATGACGGCGTCAAGAGTAACGGGCTGACGCCGTCAAGAAGGGCCGACAGAAAACATGCCTATAAATATAACATTATAACTTCACTTTTTGTAAACCCTAAACTCTAAGGTCGATTCCTGGGTTTAGGTGGGTGTTTTTCCAGCAACTTAGAGGGTTTTAATCACTCCATAAACATCATGTATTGGTTTGATGATTCTATCTTAATTATGTTTTCCATTATCATTGATGTTTGCTCTTCTTTGATGATGATTTGCTAATTCACCTTGTGTCTACTTATGATTATGTGAAACTTGTATATAATTGATTGGATCTCATTGATTTCTTGTTGATGTTGTGTCTATCTCCATCAATAAGGGGCTTGTTGATGTGTGTGTCTATCTCCATCAATTAAGGCGTGACAACTTCAATAGATCTAGTTGGTTTAGTTTATAATTCTTGTTTCCTATTGATTCTTGTTTTGATTGAATGAATTCGATGTTAGGCTTAAGAAAACTGGCAGATCTCCATCGTGTAATGTGCTTGAACGTCTTAAGAAACATGTATCCAAGGCATACTAGGCTATTAAGGTAGTATTTAACGCATGAGCCACTGTTTACAATCCCTATGGTTGTGCCGTGCATGGCATAGGAGGAGATAAGAGCTCATAGAATTGGAGAGATATGTATGCCACTCCATGAGTTATTAGGAATACACCCGTCAATTAAAATAAGGTTTATAGTCAATAGGTAGAATTGGATAGCTAGCAAGGAGTAACATATCATGGGTAGACATGCTTCACTTATCTTGTAGAATCCTAGTTTACTTTTCTTGCACATTAGTTTAATTAGTAGCTTTTGGGTTAGTTGATTAGCAACTAATTCCGCCCCTTCTTCCAAAACCCGAGATTTTTACTTGCTTTTCATAAAATATAAAAACATAAAAAGAATCATCCTTCACCTTTAGACCTAGTTAGATTAATTTCAATCCTAACGACACTATTCCTAGCTGAACGATCAATCCCCCGGTACTTGTCACTATACTATACTACAACGATCAGGTACACTGCCTGGTGGGGGTTGTAAGCTTCTCGAGATCCCTCGAGAGGTAAAGCCTGGTGCGATTCCCACGTATCAAGTTTTTGGCGCCGCAGCCCGGGGAATAGTTATTGTTTAGGTTGAATTTGATTTTTATTAGGTCTACTCATTAGATTCCAATCAAGTGAGATTTTTTCTTTTTACTTTGTAGCTTTCTCGTAGTCTATCTTTTCTTTGTGATTTTGTTCGTAATTTGCTTCAAATGGACTTTACACTTAGACTTCTAAGATTACAAGATAGGGTTGAGCGGCTAACACGACAAAGAGTTCAAAATACCTCATTTAGAGACACCTATGAATCATATGAGCCTTCACCTAGGATAGATTCTTATGAACAACCTCCATGTTTAAGATCTAGTTTTAGTGAGGCCAATAGGAAATGCGACCTAGTTTGCCAAGGAGTTATGGAGAGAGCCATTGCAACAAATCATAAGTTGGATGAAGCACTAGGTTTGCTATTATCACTACCTAAGAAAACAATTGAGGAGGATTTAGCCGAGCATGATCACATTGATAAAAAAGACCTAGGTTTTATGATCGATGATGATGAATCTCTAGAAACAGATGATGAATCTCTTGGGCAATTTGTATATAGCAGTTAGAATATTGAGGATGATCCTTATGATTCGGACATAGAAGTTGAGATGCCTAGAGAAGCACGTGAGATACTTGGGAGAATGTTAGGGCTAGATTATAATAAAACACATGTTGAGGATATAGGTGATATTAACACATGGAGTGATGAGGTAAATAACATAAGCCACAAAATACTCAACCATCATTTGAGGTACACACACCGCCCGTGACTTACCCGAAAGAAGTAGAAGAAACTTTAGGAATTTCGATGGAGGTAGAACCCTTGGACCAGGCACCATTAGAGGATATAGGTTTGAATACTTGTAGTGATAACCTTACTCCTAGTTCCAGGGAATTTCCTAATGTTGATGAACCGGAACCTCAACCTTTACACAACTTTCCATCCTTAGATATATTTCTAGGAGACAAAAGAGGAACCAACCCACCCATCAACCAATATTATCCGGGTAGTTTTAGGATGAAGGAAGCCATTCACTCACCCCCTTCACCTCACGTGGCATATTCACACCCTAAGGGTGTGTATCGCTACTTTCACCCACACTTAATCCTAAGTGTAGGGAAAACCTCCCCTATTTCCGTTAAATAAGGGTAGAGTCAGGCTCGTGACTCGAACAAAAACAAGCGCTTCTTGGGAGGCAACCCATGTTTTGTGTGTTTTTATTTGTTTGTTTGTTTGATTTTATTTGTTTCCGTATGCATGTTTTATTTTTATTGTTTGTGGCTCAAGTTTCAAAGTAAATTGTGAAAATGCATTATTTTGTTTTTAACTTCATCTTAATTGCATATAAAGGTATTTTGCAAATGATAAGTGTAAGGGAGATCCAAATTTGTTTATAAGAATGAAATTGAGCATGAACCACAACAATAATAAATGGACATGTGTATTAGTACTTGTTAGAGTCAAATGCTTGTATCGAGTCATAATGATGTTTTGCAGGATTTTTCAGGAAGTAGGACGAAGTTTTTCCAGAAATTTTCCGGAAACTTAACATAAGAATTTCTGCAGGTCACTTCTGACGGCGTCACGAGTTTACTCTTGACGGCGTCACGTGTAAAATTCTGGTAATTTTGCTAGTTTTGTTTATACCGGACTCTTAAAGTTTTTGTTGATTCTTTAGTTTTATAAACTCCAGGAAATCTGCAAACATTCATTCAACAAGCATTATATCTTAAATTGTTTTGTTTTTATTCCTATGTCTGGAATTACATCTAGTTGTGAGTTTTCTTTGTTCGGATTGATGCGTTGGGTTTTTGTGATTGTTTTCTCAGGTTTAACAGGTTATGTATGACAAGAAGATGATTTATATTTCTGGAAGGAAAGCTTTGATTGTTCATTTTCTTGGAGGAAGATCTAACCTGGCCACCTTATTATCCATACCGAGCGAATCAGAGGAGTATTTGATTTCATTCTTTTTACTTTTTCACTTTTACATTCTTTACTTGAACATTGGGGACAATGTTCATCTTAAGTGTAAGGGGAGGGTAAAATGATGATACCTTACAGATACACTTTCGCTTGAGTTTGTTTGTTTAATGGTAGATGTGTAATAAAACTATAAGAAATACTTGTTAGTGCAATTTTAGCGCCAAATTTAAAATTTTTTACAACATTTAGGAGTGAAACTTTAGCCATAGCAAGCGTCTCATGGATAGGAGATTGTATGACTAGCACAAAACCGTACTTTCAGAAAAATTTTCCACCCAAATATGTGAGGTTCGCCTTTAGATTTGATAGGAAAAGCATTTATTATTAGTGCTTATGAGTGTACCGGTAGCATTTAGATTCTAGAACTTGCGTTAGTGATGCATCCCGAGACCGCTAGTAAGACTATATTCGTGTGGTAGGATTTACTACATGATAAGAGGCATTAGGATCACCCTTGTGTTAAACCCGTTTTATAATTACTTGACCATTTAAGTCATATTACTTGGCTAGTTAAGTCAACTAATTTTTCCCACACCTTTAGCGTTGTACTCATTTTTAGTACACGAAACCCTTAGTACACCCCTCCGAGCCTATCTTTTCGTTTCTAACTTTAAGCATTTTACTTAAAGGAAGAATTTGTTACACCCCACTTAAATGTACACCCAAATCGCCTTAGCCTTCCGTGTATGCGCTCATTTTTAGTGCATTATTGTTATTTGTTAAACCCTAAGTTAACTATCTAATTGATTACATGGTTGCTAAGTCGAGTCATATCCTTGTACATATTGTTTTGGGACGATTGAGACTCATGGGTAAAGTACTTATTTTATGGAGTAATGGGGAAGAACATCATATTATTACCCCCGTATGTACGTTAATCTTAAAAGTACTACAAGTGTTTTGATTATCTTAATTCGAGTCATTAGAATAGTTGATTGTAAAGTATGTAAAAATTCAAGTGTAAGGGGAATTTTCATTCCCTATGATGTATTATTTTGGATGGTAGGGTAAGAGTGTATGCAAAAATATATATATATATATATATATATATATATATATATATATATATATATATATATATAGAGAGAGAGAGAGAGAGAGAGAGAGAGAGAGAAAAAAAAAGAAAGAAAAAAAACATACGGACTACCATTCCCTTTTCATTCTATGTTCATTCTATGTTTTTGTTATTTTTCATTTATTAGCTTAAGTCGAGTCTAGTCTTGGCTTAGCAACACCTTATTGTACATGTAATTAACCAAGATTGTTAACTCGCCACCAGTACAAAACTTCCTTTATCCAACAAAACCGTGTATTTCATATCTCTACACCTAACGTTACAACCCTTTAAAAGACCTCTTTGATAGTTTATCCTAGGTGCTTACGCCATGTGGTGGAGGTTTGATCCTTTCCCAAGCCTATGGTAATCTATTTTGCTATGACAAGTAGTGAGAGATATCTTTCGTTTCCATATTGTAATTTATACTTTATTACACCCGAGAGATGTGAGTATCTAAACACTATTTGTGAGGTGCTAGTATATGACCTCCGTGCTTGTCTTTGGTCTTTAGTGGAACGATTATTTGTTGTAATTACTTTTATATTAGCGTTAAATGACCCCTAACTTGTATTTTGATTAGAATAAAAGCGCATTTGCTTGAGGACAAACAAATCTCAAGTGTAAGGGTATATGATGAGGCGAAAAACGAACCACTTTTAGGGAGTCATTTAAGCCCAGAATTGAATTTATTTGATCAAATATTGCCCTAAATCGTTCCTTTTGTGATTTTAGGTACTTTGGGAGAGAAATCTGGAAAAGGAAGCAATTCGGACGTTTTTGGAGCATAAAAGTGAAGAAAATGCCAAAGTCTTAATTTTCCTTGCTGGGAACAGTACCTGACGGCGTCAAGAGCATTTTGGTGATGGCGTCAAGAGTAAAAGTGGTGACGGCCCAGAGAGAACGTGAAGGCGTCACCCAAGGCCGTCACGTGTTAACTTGTCAAAACTTGCGCGCGAAGTAGCTGATATTGTTTTGGTCATAACTTTTGCATACGAACTCGGATTTAGGTGATTCAAAAGCCCACGCGAAGAGGAAGAAGAGATCTACAATTTGGTGAAAAAATGGTCGTGACGGCATCAAGAGTAACGGGCTGACGGCGTCAAGAAGGGCCGACAGAAAACATGCCTATAAATATAACATTATAACTTCACTTTTTGTAAGCCCTAAACCCTAAGGTCGATTCCTGGGTTTAGGTGGGTGTTTTTCCAGCAACTTAGAGGGTTTCAATCACTCCATAAACATCATGTATTGGTTTGATGATTCTATCTTAATTATGTTTTCCATTATCATTGCTGTTTGCTCTTCTTTGATGATGATTTGCTAATTCACCTTTTGTCTACTTATGATTATGTGAAACTTGTATATAATTGATTGGATCTCATTGATTTCTTGTTGATGTTGTGTCTATCTCCATCAATGAGGGGCTTGTTGATGTGTGTGTCTATCTCCATCAATTAAGGCGTGACAACTTCAATATATCTAGTTGGTTTAGTTTATAATTCTTGTTTCCTATTGATTCTTGTTTTGATTGAATGAATTCAATGTTAGGCTTAAGAAAACTGGCAGATCTCCATCGTGTAATGTGCTTGAACGTCTTAAGAAACATGTAGCCAAGGCATACTAGGCTATTAAGGTAGTATTTAACGCATGAGCCACTGTTTACAATCCCTATGGTTGTGCCGGGCATGGCATAGGAGGAGATAAGAGCTCATAGAATTGGAGAGATATGTATGCCACTCCATGAGTTATTAGGAATACACCCGTCAATTAAAATAAGGTTTACAGTCAATGGGTAGAATTGGATAGCTAGCAAGGAGTAACATATCATGGGTAGACATGCTTCACTTATCTTGTAGAATCCTAGTTTACTTTTCTTGCACATTAGTTTAATTAGTAGCTTTTGGGTTAGTTGATTAGCAACTAATTCCGCCCCTTCTTCCAAAACCCGAGATTTTTACTTGCTTTTCATAAAATATAAAAACATAAAAAGAATCATCCTTCACCTTTAGACCTAGTTAGATTAATTTCAATCCTAACGACACTATTCCTAGCTGAACGATCAATCCCCCGGTACTTGTCACTATACTATACTACAACGATCAGGTACACTGCCTGGTGGGGGTTGTAAGCTTCTCGAGATCCCTCGAGAGGTAAAGCCTGGTGCGATTCCCACGTATCAAGTTTTTGGCGCCGCAGCCCGGGGAATAGTTATTGTTTAGGTTGAATTTGATTTTTATTAGGTCTACTCATTAGATTCCTATCAAGTGAGATTTTTTCTTTTTACTTTGTAGCTTTCTCGTAGTCTATCTTTTCTTTGTGATTTTGTTCATAATTTGCTTCAAATGGACTTTACACTTAGACTTCTAAGATTACAAGATAGGGTTGAGCGGCTAACACGACAAAGAGTTCAAAATACCTCATTTAGAGACACCTATGAATCATATGAGCCTTCACCTAGGATAGATTCTTATGAACAACCTCCATGTTTAAGATCTAGTTTTAGTGAGGCCAATAGGAAATGCGACCTAGTTTGCCAAGGAGTTATGGAGAGAGCCATTGCAACAAATCATAAGTTGGATGAAGCACTAGGTTTGCTATTATCACTACCTAAGAAAACAATTGAGGAGGATTTAGCCGAGCATGATCACATTGATAAAAAAGACCTAGGTTTTATGATCGATGATGATGAATCTCTAGAAACAGATGATGAATCTCTTGGGCAATTTGTATATAGCAGTCAGAATATTGAGGATGATCCTTATGATTCGGACATAGAAGTTGAGATGCCTAGAGAAGCACGTGAGATACTTGGGAGAATGTTAGGGCTAGATTATAATAAAACACATGTTGAGGATATAGGTGATATTAACACATGGAGTGATGAGGTAAATAACATAAGCCACAAAATACTCAACCATCATTTGAGGCACACACACCGCCCGTGACTTACCCGGAAGAAGTAGAAGAAACTTTAGGAATTCCGATGGAGGTAGAACCCTTGGACCAGGCACCATTAGAGGATATAGGTTTGAATACTTGTAGTGATAACCTTACTCCTAGTTCCAGGAAATTTCCTAATGTTGATGAACCGGAACCTCAACCTTTACACAACTTTCCATCCTTAGATATATTTCTAGGAGACAAAAGAGGAACCAACCCACCCATCAACCAATATTATCCGGGTAGTTTTAGGATGAAGGAAGCCATTCACTCACCCCCTTCACCTCACGTGGCATATTCACACCCTAAGGGTGTGTATCGCTACTTTCACCCACACTTAATCCTAAGTGTAGGGAAAACCTCCCCTATTTCCGTTAAATAAGGGTAGAGTCAGGCTCGTGACTCGAACAAAAACAAGCGCTTTGTAACACCCCCAATTCATGGTTGCAGCGGAATTCAAACTGGGTGTTACTCGACGGCACAATAGTCACAATGATAGAAAACGAACTCCAATTGAGTCGTTTTAAAAGATTTATCATTCAAATTATATAAATATCAGAGATTACAAAATGAGGTCCCAATTGGTTCCATGTTTACAAATCACATTAAGTGAGTTTTCGAATGATAATAAAATTTATAGCCCTCTTGAGTATCCGTGCCCTTCCGTGCCATCCTTGATCGTCATGAACCTGAAATACATGCTTGAGAGGTCAACACAAAGGTTGAGTGATATTCATAGAGTTTGTTTAATGTTTGAACACAATGTGTTGGTAGTAAAATCGTTTGAACACAATAATCGTAGTGTGAGCTATAGACTCACACTCATAGTTTGGAAAACAAAACATGTAGGCTACGTTGTTATATGCCCGGAAAGGTTATTAATTCACTAAGCTTATGACACCAAAACGTTAACGTGTACCAATATCGATCGGCAGATTTATCCCGGTAGGTACTTTGCCGTCATACCTAATGTCTCAAATATTAATGCATTTGTTTGAACTTAGTCAAAACAAATGGGATTCGTCAATCCCAATTGGCCTATTCACAATATTCGCGCTCACTTGCAAGTAACCCTCGCAAGTAATTAAATGGTTCATAATAAGGGATCTTGGTTTGGCAAGGATGTTACTTAGTGATAATAAAACATGGTCGAATAGCATATAGTAGAAAGCATTGTGTTCGAGTAGAAAAATAATAGCATGTATTCCCCCCAAGGGTTTGTAAAACATTGAAGTAATGTAAAGTGGGGCTATGAACTCACCTTAAGTAAGATAGCAAGTAATGAATGTAACGGTTGAATCGTGAAGGTTTCTATGAGCAACCTATAATAGAATGTCGCGACTTAGGATCGGAGTAAAGAATATGAAGTAGTGCCTATATATATATCTTGCATTTAGTCCATGATGTGGTATGATGTATAGTGTAAGTCTTTGAAAGTAATGATTCATGAAACATGTATGTTTTGTATATCGTTTACTACCGTTCGGGCCGACATAATTCAGAAGTCATGTTAGTAAGCGTTCGAGGAGCCAGGACACTTTAACTCGTAAATCCACAACTCAATTCGACGGCTTACATAATGAACTCCTCACATGAGGCTCCCTACTATTGTAGTAGTTGATGAAATATATAGATATAAGTTTTGATCCGAAAGGTTACATGTCCGATATTTGTATAAACTTAGGAAAGTTTATTTGTACATGAAGATTGTTATTAGGGGTAGTTTTATAAGTCTTGAATGACCATTTTCTCTTGGTAATATCTCATGGTTTCCTTTTAGGTGAAGTAGATCCAAATTGCTTGTTCATGTTATCGCCTAATTCAATGTTTCATGTTTACGCCTATGTAAGTTGGTATGGTCATTTCGTCATGGCCTAGCCATGACCTTTGGTCCTTGTTCCAAGGTCATGAGACACAACCTTGGCTCTAGCCATGGTTGTGGTCTTGATTATAGGTCATAAGACCTCTTGTTCCTTTCAAAGTATAACCATAATCTTGTGACTTTCGCCTAAAAATGGGCTGTTTAGAATTTGAAGAATTTTATCACTCGGAAAGTGTTTTTAGGTCTCGAGCTTCTTTGTTCCTGAACGAAAACGGCGTTCCGGACAACTTTCATGTTTTAACTTTTTGATGAATCAGACCAGAAGTGGGACTTTCAAAACCCAAATTTGATCAGAATGGTATTTGGCAGTTTGCCGCAAAGTTTTGGTAACTTCAAATGGGCGTAACTTTTGACTCGTATACTCGTTTTGGGTGGTTCAAGTTGCTACGGTTTCCTTGTTAAGTCCTCTACTGTAATATGTAATGATCAAATATCATATTTTTACCATTTTGATCAGGTCTTACCAAGAAAGTCACTAGTTTACTTGTTTTAGTAACTTGTTGTAACAATCAATAACAATAACTTGTTTTAATCATTTTTATACATCATGGACATAACTACAAGACATAATATAGCAAGAATAACATGTAAATAACATGAACATGATTATTTAACAAGAATCAAGTTAGGGTTTGGCTCACAACTTTTGGCTTTCAAAGATGAAAGGAAGTTAACATGTAAGGATAGGACTTTGATAGACTTGCTTCAACCCACTTCACTTCATGCAATCTTTCTACTCTTGTAATCTTGAAAGAGAGATGATGAAAATTGAGGTGACTTGAGTGGATTTAAACTCAAGAGAAATCACCAAAGTTCATGAGGTTATGGAAGTGTTTGATGAATTAAGACCTAACTAGGGTTTCCACCTTGAAGAAGCACTTGAATCATGCATGAAACTTAGAAGGAAAAGAGCAAAGGATAATGTGTTGGTGTGTGTGGAAGTGGACGGCAACAAGGGGAAAGGGAGGGCTTTATATGCCTTTAAGGAGGTTACATTTCATTGACTTGTCAACACTTGTTCACCAAGTTGAACACATGTAATGATCTTAGAGATCAATGGTCAAGATCAAGCCACACCATGGTGACTCCCCCCCCCCCCTATGGCGGTTTGCAAGGCTTGGGGAGGAAGATTTGGACTTTGGATGATATTATCCAAGTTATGGAGCTAGTTTTGACTCCGGGAAATGCCAATCGTAAATGATTAAGCCTCAAAACGTAAAACCGGGTGTCGTAAAATTATGGAACTTGAAAGTATTGATAAACATATCCATATGTTCCATAATAAAATATAAAATGAGTGGTAGGTTCCATTTGGGTGGTAAAACCCTGCTAAAAACTGGAAACACGGGTCTAAAACGCGTAATACGTAAAACGTACGAATATTGCGTAAAATTGAGAAAAGTAAAATGTTACTTTTCTAATGTGATAAAAATAATTTAAAATGACTTATAATGTCTAGACTGGGCTCAGTCTAGTGTCGGTTGATATTAAATGTCTTTTAGACATCAAACCGTAAGCCTAAAAATCAAGGAATGACTTATAACATCAAGGGATGATTTTTGGTCAATGGAGGAGGGAAAAATATGTTGACTTTTTCTAATAAGTTGAAAACTCAATTCTTTTTAGAAACACGTTTTGTGGTGGAACGGTTAATCAGCCATACGGTTAAGCGTGCTCATGCGAGAGTAGTACAGGCTTGGGTGACCTGCCGGGAAGTCTTTGGTCATGTTTTTCTCAGTCACGATTAATTCTCAAATAAATCATGAGTGTGTCAAACATTTTTCTGATGCGGGGTCACTTAACGCGGTCGAGTTTCGTTGTACGTAGAATTTCTGAATGACGTTTTACCCTAAAACGTGTAATTCCCTGTAATTCCTTAATAACTTTCACGAAAATGAGCTTATGAATGTCAAACTTTTAATTTGCCATGGAAATGATTTATCACTTGAGCCCAAGAAATAAAAATCAAATTTCGGGAAAAATGAATAGTAAAAGTGAATAGTGAAATTTTCCGGGAATAGTAATTATCCTGAAAAATGTGAATTGTTACACGCTTCTTGGGAGGCAACCCATGTTTTGTGTGTTTTTATTTGTTTGTTTGTTTGATTTTATTTGTTTCCGTATGCATGTTTTATTTTTATTGTTTGTGGCTCATGTTTCCAAGTAAATTGTGAAAATGCTTTATTTTGTTTTTAACTTCGTCTTAATTGCATATAAAGGTATTTTGCAAATGATAAGTGTAAGGGAGATCCAAATTTGTTTATAAGAATGAAATTGAGCATGAACCACAACAATAATAAATGGACATGTGTATTAGTACTTGTTAGAGTCAAATGCTTGTATCGAGTCATAATGATGTTTTGCAGGATTTTTCAGGAAGTAGAACGAAGTTTTTCCAGAAATTTTCCGGAAACTTAACATAAGAATTTCTGCAGGTCACTTCTGACGGCGTCACGAGTTTACTCTTGACGGCGTCACGTGTAAAATTCTGGTAATTTTGCTAGTTTTGTTTATACCGGACTCTTAAAGTTTTTGTTGATTCTTTAGTTTTATAAACACCAGGAAATCTGCAAACATTCATTCCACAAGCATTATATCTTAAATTGTTTTGTTTTTATTCCTATGTCTGGAATTACATCTAGTTGTGAGTTTTCTTTGTTCGGATTGATGCGTTGGGTTTTTGTGATTGTTTTCTCAAGTTTAACAGGTTATGTATGACAAGAAGATGATTTATATTTCTGGAAGGGAAGCTTTGATTGTTCATTTTCTTGGAGGAAGATCTAACTTGGCCACCTTATTATCCATACCGAGCGAATCAGGGGAGTATTTGATTTCATTCTTTTTACTTTTTCACTTTTACATTCTTTACTTGAACATTGGGGACAATGTTCCTCTTAAGTGTAAGGGGAGGGTAAAATGATGATACCTTACAGATACACTTTCGCTTGAGTTTGTTTGTTTAATGGTAGATGTGTAATAAAACTATAAGAAATACTTGTTAGTGCAATTTTAGCGCCAAATTTAAATTTTTTTACAACATTTAGGAGTGAAACTTTAGCCATAGCAAGCGTCTCATGGATAAGAGATTGTATGACTAGCACAAAACCGTACTTTCAGAAAAATTTTCCACCCAAATATGTGAGGTTCGCCTTTAGATTTGATAGGAAAAGCATTTATTATTAGTGCTTATGAGTGTACCGGTAGCATTTAGATTCTAGAACTTGCGTTAGTGATGCATCCCGAGACCGCTAGTGAGACTACATTCGTGTGGTAGGATTTACTACATGATAAGAGGCATTAAGATCACCCTTGTGTTAAACCCGTTTTATAATTACTTGACCATTTAAGTCATATTACTTGGCTAGTTAAGTCAACTAATTTTTCCCACACCTTTAGCGTTGTACTCATTTTTAGTACACGAAACCCCTAGTACACCCCTCCGAGCCTATCTTTTCATTTCTAATTTTAAGTATTTTACTTAAAGGAAGAATTTGTTACACCCCACTTAAATGTACACCCAAATCGCCTTAGCCTTCCGTGTATGCGCTCATTTTTAGTGCATTATTGTTATTTGTTAAACCCTAAGTTAACTATCTAATTGATTACATGGTTGCTAAGTCGAGTCATATCCTTGTACATATTGTTTTGGGACGATTGAGACTCATGGGTAAAGTACTTATTTTATGGAGTAATGGGGAAGAACATCATATTATTACCCCCGTATGTACGTTAATCTTAAAAGTACTCCAAGTGTTTTGATTTAGAATAGTTGATTGTAAAGTATGTTAAAATTCAAGTGTAAGGGAAATTTTCATTCCCTATGATGTATTATTTTGGATGGTAGGGTAAGAGTGTATGCAAAAAAAATATATATATATATATATATATATATATATATATATATATATATATATATATATATATATATATATATATATATATATATAGAAAAAAAAAGAAAGAAAAAAAACATACGGACTACCATCACTTTTCATTCTATGTTCATTCTATGTTTTTGTTATTTTTCATTTATTAGCTTAAGTCGAGTCTAGTCTTGGCTTAGCAACGCCATATTGTACATGTAATTAACCAAGATTGTTAACTCGCCACCAGTACAAAACTTCCTTTATCCAACAAAACCGTGTATTTCATATCCCTACACCTAACGTTACAACCCTTTAAAAGACCTCTTTGATAGTTTATCCTAGGTGCTTACGCCATGTGGTGGAGGTTTGATCCTTTCCCAAGCCTATGGTAATCTATTTTGCTATGACAGGTAGTGAGAGATATCTTTCGTTTCCATATTGTAATTTATACTTTATTACACCCGAGAGATGTGAGTATCTAAACACTATTTATGAGGTGCTAGTATATGACCTCCGTGCTTGTCTTTGGTCTTTAGTGGAACGATTATTTGTTGTAATTACTTTTATATTAGCGTTAAATGACCCCTAACTTGTATTTTGATTAGAATAAAAGCGCATTTGCTTGAGGACAAGCAAATCTCAAGTGTAAGGGTATATGATGAGGCGAAAAATGAACCACTTTTAGGGGGTCATTTAAGTCCGGAATTGAATTTATTTGATCAAATATTGCCCTAAATCGTTCCTTTTGTGAATTTAGGTACTTTGGGAGAGAAATCTGGAAAAGGAAGCAATTCGGACGTTTTTGGAGTATAAAAGTGAAGAAAACGCCAAAGTCTTAATTTTCCTTGCTGGGAACAGTACCTGACGGCGTCAAGAGCATTTTGGTGACGGCGTCAAGAGTAAAAGTGGTGACGGCCCAGAGAGAACGTGAAGGCGTCACCCAAGGCCGTCACGTGTTAACTTGTCAAAACTTGCGCGCGAAGTAGCTGATATTGTTTTGGTCATAACTTTTGCATACGAACTCGGATTTAGGTGATTCAAAAGCCCACGTGAAGAGGACGAAGAGATCTACAATTTGGTGAAAAAATGTTCGTAACGGCATCAAGAGTAATGGGCTGACGCCGTCAAGAAGGGCCGACAGAAAACATGCCTATAAATATAACATTATAACTTCACTTTTTGTAAGCCCTAAACCCTAAGGTCGATTCCTGGGTTTAGGTGGGTGTTTTTCCAGCAACTTAGAGGGTTTCAATCACTCCATAAACATCATGTATTGGTTTGATGATTCTATCTTAATTATGTTTTCCATTATCATTGCTGTTTGCTCTTCTTTGATGATGATTTGCTAATTCACCTTGTGTCTACTTATGATTATGTGAAACTTGTATATAATTGATTGGATCTCATTGATTTCTTGTTGATGTTGTGTCTATCTCCATCAATGAGGGGCTTGTTTATGTGTGTGTCTATCTCCATCAATTAAGGCGTGACAACTTCAATAGATCTAGTTGGTTTAGTTTATAATTCTTGTTTCCTATTGATTCTTGTTTTGATTGAATGAATTCGATGTTAGGCTTAAGAAAACTGGCAGATCTCCATCGTGTAATGTGCTTGAACGTCTTAAGAAACATGTAGCCAAGGCATACTAGGCTATTAAAGTAGTATTTAACGCATGAGCCACTGTTTACAATCCCTATGGTTGTGCCGTGCATGGCATAGGAGGAGATAAGAGCTCATAGAATTGGAGAGATATGTATGCCACTCCATGAGTTATTAGGAATACACCCGTCAATTAAAATAAGGTTTACAATCAATAGGTAGAATTGGATAGCTAGCAAGGAGTAACATATCATGGGTAGACATGCTTCACTTATCTTGTAGAATCCTAGTTTACTTTTCTTGCACATTAGTTTAATTAGTAGCTTTTGGGTTAGTTGATTAGCAACTAATTCCGCCCCTTCTTCCAAAACCCGAGATTTTTACTTGCTTTTCATAAAATATAAAAACATAAAAAGAATCATCCTTCACCTTTAGACCTAGTTAGATTAATTTCAATCCTAACGACACTATTCCTAGCTGAACGATCAATCCCCCGGTACTTGTCACTATACTATACTACAACGATCAGGTACACTGCCTGGTGGGGGTTGTAAGCTTCTCGAGATCCCTCGAGAGGTAAAGCCTGGTGCGATTCCCACGTATCAAAAACCAAAATTAAAAGCAATATATTACAGAAAGAAGACCGCAATAGTTTCTGAATTCAAGCTTCAAAATTTAAGGTAATGTTTATTATTGTAAATATAATATGTAGAACCGTAGGGGGGGGGGGGTTGAATACGATTTCTTAGGCTTTTTGAATGTTTAAAAACTTTAAGCCGTAAGAGTCGACAAGTGGTTGTACAATAATCCAACAACCACAAACACAACCAAAGAATTTAAAGCAAGTAAAGAGACACCACGATATATATTGGTTCGGGATCGGGGGTTTATACCATCCATACGTCCAGTTGTGAATCCACGACACGATACTATTCCACTAGTATAATCCTTTCGGTGGACTACAAACCGTTACAATTCACTCAACCGATATTCACTAATATCGATGCTCACAAAGAAGGAGTTACTCCCCAACGGTATTCCGCCCTCGGAAACCACCCAAAAGAATCCCGCGATTCGACTTAACTTTTGGTTACCAAGACCACAACCAAAACTTCCACTCGGAAGTATCAAACCCAACTAGATCCCCAATGATCTAGGCTTGGTCACCAAGACACAAGACTTCCCTTACAAACAATTGAATGAATGAATGAATGTTTGTTCAATCAAGCCCTAACCTAACCTAGAGACTCGATTGTAGTAGAAAGGGTAAAGATAAGAAGACCCTCGACACAATCACAAGAGTGGATTAAGTTCTTGAGATTCTTCCCTTGCAAAGAGATGTGTTCTTTCAAAGATGTTAATGTGTTTAACTAATAACACAAGATAGAATTAGAGAGATTAGAGAGAAAGAATGTAAAGAGAAAGAGTAATGGCAAGGGGTGAGGAATACAAGAGGCAAGGGGGTATTTATAGGCCAAAACCCAAACTTGGGATTAATTTACCGAGGCCGGCGTGTCACCCACGCGTCAACGCGCGGGCAGCGCGCCAGGAGAGTAAACATGGTTAGATTAGAAGAGTGTGTAGAGAGTAAACCATGGTTAGGTTAAAGGGTATATCCAAGGGAATATTTCATCCTTGGTGTGGTTAAGAGTTAACCAAGGTTAAGTGTAGAGAACTAACCATAGTTGGGTTAGGAGAACCATGGTTGGGTTAAGAAAGAATATCCAAAGGTATATTCCTTTTCTTGGAGAGAAAGGTTTGGGATATGAAAGGGTGTAAGGAATATAAGGTATGAGTTGGATTGTGTAATTGTGTAAGGGAATAAAGGTTGGATAGTGTAAGAGTGAAGAGATATGATGTGTGTAAGGGAATATGTAAGAATGGATGTGATGGGGAGCCTTGTGTGTGTAGAGAGTGAGATGGTTGTGAGTAGTGTGTGTATTTTGAATGTAAAGGTATTGGGAGTGTAAGGAATATGTTATATAAGGATGGGATGTGTATAGTGTGAGTTGTATGTGTAAGGAATATGTAAGAGTGTAAGAGTGTGAAAAGATGGGGAGCCTTGTGTGTGTATTTGGGGAGTATGTGAGTAGTGTGTGTGTGTGTGTGTGTGTGTGTGTGAGAGAGAGAGAGAGAGAGAGAGTGTATGTGTGTAGTCGAGAAGTAGTGTGTGTATATGTGTGTGTATAAGAAAAGGTGTATGGAAAGTTGGTAAAGTGAATGAAATATTGTGTGGGAGTTTGTGAGGAAACAAAGTACTCTTTGTGTAAGGAGGTGTAAGGGAATGTGTAAGAGGTTGTTGGGAAAGGATTTTTGGGAAGGATTGTGGGAAATTTGGTATATTTGACTTTTGCAAAAATGAGATTAAGAAAAGATTAAGAAGTAATCTAATTGTCATTAAGAAAAAAAAAAGTTTAGACAATTAAGATTATAAGTTGAGAAAAATCATGGTTACTTATAAGTTCAAGTAACACAACGTCGAGAATCCATATTTTCATAACTCGTGACTTTCCACGACTCGACGTACTCAACTAATACCTTGGTTCCAACAAGTTAAGTGATTTGCCTTGATGTAAAGCATAACCCAAATAAAAAAGGATGCGTTTATGCAAATAGACCTTTGACTTAGTTTGACACCAACGGCTAGAAGAAAAAAAAATGGGTTGTCGACCATAACTTCAAATTGTGAAGGGGCGTGAATTTTTAAAGTGAAAAAAGTGACGCAAATTTTAAAGGCAAAAAATGTACACACATATGATATCGACACAAAATATACCCATTATATATGATATATTTGTATTGTTTTCCAGGCTCATGCATATGATGGATATGTTTTGGCGACAAGATTTTTAGATCATTTACCATTTAGCACTTGAATAGATGAGCATTTGAGAAAGATCATTGCTAATACATGGATTTAACTTATCATTAAAATAATTATATAGCTGGTAATTTTACTTGCCACTATATATAAAAATGAAATAAGTAAATTAAAAACCTCTGTTACAAATCAACACAATCCGTACAAAAGATACCCACTTTGAGCCATTTATCCAGCCGGTCTAATTTTATCAGCTCAAAAAATAAGCCAAAGACAGCACAGCAAGGGCACATGATAAGTAGATTTGCAAAACAAAGTCAATATATGGATTAGAATCTTAAGTTTGATTTCCAAAGAAAATGAACTCAAACTAATACAAGAAATAACCATTTGGTTCTGTAACTTCAACATCATAAAATCCATCCCAGCATTTGCATTTTCGGTAGGTTTTACATACGTTGTAACCAAACCACTGTCACCAAAGAGCATTAGAGAAACAAACGTGTGGAGAACCATATATGTGAATATTGGATCAAAGTCATCTGAGCTTAGATTTTTTCGAGCTTTTAAGAGGTTTAGCTATGGGACGCGGAGCAGGTTTTGCAGTGGCTGCTTTCTGGAAATTGTACTTGACGGAAGAGAAGGCACAGAGCACAGCAATCAGCATTGTTGGGTAAACATAAACTGATTTGGTCGGGTCAGTGTTTACGGGTTTTCCAAGAAGCCCTTCTTTAACAAGTCCCCATACAATTAAAAGGGTCCCAAACATGCTCATTCTCTGAGGCTTCAGCAAGCCAATGAATGCTCCTGCTACAGAGAAGTAACTTCCAGCCAGAACCTAGAAAAAAATAAATACAGTAACATTTTTATTGCCGAGTTATGACAAAATCAGAAATTTAAACAATGTACACAGAGTGACGTAGCATTTCAACCCATATACTTAAAAGGGAACGATTGTGTTGTATTTCATCTGATGACCAAAATGTAAAGAAAAGTTATTATTTATTATTTATTTTTTTTTTTGACCAGGTAAAGAAAAGTTATTTATGTTGCCATTGAACCACATTTCCCAACAAAATACATCTCTTCGAGTTTGTCCGGTTGTCCCTATATAACTACTTAAGAACCGAGATAAAATATGCAAGAAATTTATAGTTTTGCACTGTAGGTGAACAAAACATGAGATACAATGGCCTAGTAACCAACTTCTAGGGTTCAGTGGGCCAAAACATGAGGTACAATGGCCTACTAACCATGAATAGCACTTTTTGTTTCAACAGTTCAAGGACTGCAGCACTATACTATACCAATATTTACGGTAAAGGATGATAAAAGCTATAGTGTGTCCAAATGTATAACATGACCCAAAAGTCTTTTGACGAGCTTAGATTTATAATTTGGATTCAGAACTCATTAAGATGATACCAGCTTGAATTTCAATATGCAGAAATAATATCATGGAACACAAATTCAGTCGGTGAGTACTAGAGGTGACAAATTTGGCCCATTTACTCATATATATTGATTTGGGTTGTAATATAGACCTGATGATCGAGATGGATAAATCCCAAAATCTAACTAACATATGACACAGGTAAAATGGGTCAAAAGTGACCAAAGTGTATTAAAATGCTACAACCTCTAGAAAATAGATTAGCATATATTTTTTACCATATTTTAAGCAAAAATAGCTATATACGTTGATGGATCAGGCAGTCTGGCCCAAGTCCACCTCGACCCATTTTGTATAACATAACAAAATTGGCAAATAATCTACACTGCATCTAAAGTAAAAATGTTGCAGAGTTAAAAATATAAACCTCCAAACGTTGTAGATCAGGCATTGCAGATGCTCCTTTTATATCAGTCAAGTTGTAAATGCCTAATATGTTATTCCAGCTTGGAATACTCATATTGTAGATTAAATCATTAAAAACGGCTCCTGGGTAAAGAAGAGTCTTAACTGCAGCTACCGGAAAAACATCACTTGCAACCAACTGGCTAGATGTAACATGGATAGGCGTTGTACACATACCCGATCTACATGGTATCCTGAATAAATTAAGAGACGGGAAAATTATAAAAAACGATCAATATCTAAGTTTAATATAGGTGACTGTAAATATAATAACAGATCATATGGTTGTTGTTCGCCTTCGCAGGAAAACAATCATAATACACAAATTTAGAAATAAGAAAACACATTATAGGTCTAACATAACTGTCATCTTCGACCAGCTGTATCTATGCACTTAGGCAGGTTCGGATGCTCAAAGTAAAGCATGTAGGATGCCTGATTAATGATTAAATGCATCAAGACGCCCCTTTTAAATACCATTTTACTATCTTATCTATGGTTTGCCAGTGAAAGAGTTGATAAAGATGCGCACTCATGTAGCAATCATAGATTGCATACCCATACTATAAGATATAAATTTATTAGAACTACATGACAAATGTTTCTAAAACACCGAACTAGTAACCATCACATAGAAGGAAACCTTGGAGAAAAATTTACACAAGCAGTCAAGAATTTTAACTTTCTAAGTGGGATGCCTGTCCTCTTTACAAATCGAGTACTATTTCACATATATAACTTTGACTTGCTGCAAAAGATTTACTCTTAACATAAGGGTGATTCACGTATCTTTAATTCTGGATATATGCGAAACAAGAGCAATGGAAGTGAGAAATCAAAATTTGAAATGATTGAAGACATTATTTATCCAGGGTATTTTGCTTTTCTTGTAAAGTTCTGTTAAACTCTGCATTCTTCTATACTTTTTTAACTTCAGATCATTAACATTAATGTATTAAAAACGCTAAGCAGAAATTAGCAGTAAAGTAACCTTCTAGTGCTTAATCAAATAAATGGATATAATTGGCTGACACTTATGTAGAAGCAAAAGTGGTTTATATGAATAAAACTTTTGTCCAAGAATTAAGTATTAATACCAAGTTTTATTGGCAGACGCTTATATATATATTTGTTTCTGAATTACAAGTTTCACTATTATATCAATACACTTACTTAGAGAATACAGGAGAGATCCTTTTTAAATGTAGAAAATTCTAATGAAGAAATCAAGTTGACAAAAAAAAAAAAAAAAAAAAAAAAAGGAAGATCTAGTAAACACATATGTAAAGTCTAGGGTTATGTCTTTTCTTGAAATCTTCAATATTGAATCTCGAAACTTAAATAAATGTAGTTTGTCTAAATTACCCCCAAATACCCCTTAAACTTACAACTTTTCAAAAACTTGGCAACTTAAATTATGTCTTTTCTTGATCAATTTTCAACTTGGCAACTTTTCAAAATCACACACTACATTAATTTTTAAAAACGCACGCTTTGCATCAAGGGTCGAACTAGAATTACGATTTCGCAAGTATGATTATTTGCCGCTATACATCGTCGCTTTGCGGGTATTTGTGAGCACAGACCGGACCAAACCGAGAAACCGGACCGAACGTATTTCAGTCCGGTCCTCGATCCACCCTTTTACAGTTTACTCATATTCGGCCTTCAGTTTATTCCAGTCCGGTTCAGTCTTACGCAAAAGCGGCCATTATGCTTTGTTGGACCGAACCGGACCGACCCGAACATTTCGGTCCCGTCCTTGGTCCGGTGTTTGGGGCCAAATCGGTTTTCAGTCCAGTCCGGATTTGGTTGGTCAGGTCCGGTTTCGGGCTGTGCTCAGCCGTATCTAGTACTCCGTACCACTTAATATTGGTAATTAGCATGCTGATTTCTTTAAACTTTTTGTAGGGTAAGAAAGGCAAACATTAATAAATATATACTACATATAAAGCAGGGATGACTCTCTCCAAAATTTTAAGATTTACAAGAAATTAAGCATGGTTTACAACACTTTAATGCACAAAATTTTCAGACTTACAACAAAATAAGCATAGTGTACAACAAAATAAGTATGGTGTAATTTTCAGACTTACAACATTAATACTATTAAAGTGGTCAATGTTATTAATGACTACTAGCAGGGTACCCGTGCGATGCGGCGGCGGGTACCCTGTGACAAATTTTCCCGCGAACAAATGTTATTTTGTTTTGGGCTGATTCAGATTTATGTTTTAGAAGCTTAATTAGATTGTACATTGTGGTTAAATAGTTATATATTTTTATAAAGAGGTGTATTAAATTGTGTATTAATTGTATATGTTAAATAGTGTTTTTTAGTTTTATTTGTGCTTCAACTACTTGTAAATTATGTTTTTTCACTTGTATTTTTGAATGAAGGGGTGTTTATAGTAGTGTATTAATTGTAATATATGAGTAGTGTGTTTTTTGTTTTATATGTGCTTTAGATACTTGTAGATAATGCTTTCAAGGTTGTATTTGCTTAAAATTGTATTAATGGTGGTCTTAAAATATTAAAGAGGAGGGAAGTGCCTTCCTCTATTATAAGTAGTATAGATAATGACTACTACTTACAAGAAAATAAACATAGTGTACAACACTTTAATGCATATAATTTTCTGATGTACAAGACAAGAAGCATACTACAACAAACACCACATTAATGCTATTTAATTTAGTCAATTAATTAACTGGTCAATAAATGCAATTAATAAAGTTATTAAAACACCCCTTACATAAGAAACACAAATTATCAAGCATATTGTACAACCAAATTAAACACAATTCCTTCATTAAATTTCACTAATACAAATAATAAAACACATTATACAAATATTCAAGCTCGAACGGGCAACGGGCCAAATGGGCTTGAGCCCAAACGGGCGCGGGCCAAACGGGCTCGAGCCCGAACAGGCACGGGCCAATGGGTTCGAGCCGAACGGGCACGGGCTATACAAAATTCTTGATATCTGTAAATTTAGGGTATCCTGCTAGTCTACACTAACATCTTTTACAAATAGCGTTTTAGTTTTATCGATAACAACACTCTAGTTGACTACACCAAATCATCGTTGATGATTAATCTGTATACTGCAAAGTCCACTCATCCAGAACCAACTAACTGAACTACGCACCTAAAGGCTGACCCATATATTATCCTTGTCTAAGAAAACCCACTATAAAAACTGGTCACTTTACTTTTGGGTTTGTAAGAAGTCAATCTAGCAAACATATATATATTAAGAAAAAAAAAATTGTAAGTAAAATAACCTGAAAAATGGAATTTGGAGGATGATGAGCAGGAAGTAAATACGAGATGCGTGTATCGGAAGATTCGACAGCTTCCCCATTTTTCACTTCACTTACGACCAAGATTTGATTTTTGATTTGATCGGCATTCATATGATTGTGTTTTATATCTCCGGATTTAGTCAAACGTGCACTTTATGTTATGTGTTCCAGTTAAGTCCCTCGTCTTTGTAAATTGCTTTCTTCGCCTGCTTTCTAGTAGAAAGTTTAGGGACCGTTTGTAAGATGGGAATGAATCCGACGCCCGACCGTGCAACCCGAAACCCAAACTAGAATTACAAACTTTTGTTACTACTGTTTAGTTAAGTAAAATAATAAGTAGAAAAATATAATTAAAAAAATGAAAAACAAATCGTGGGTCAGAAGATGTGGGGAGGAAAAAAAAAAGGAAAAAAGAAAAAGACAAAAATACATCGTTCGTTTCTAAATTTTCTCAAAAATTAAATCAAGAGAAAGAAAGTATAAAGATAAAGTAATATGCAATAATTTGCAATCCACATAATTAAATCAAGAGAAAGAAAGTATAAAGATAAAGTAATAATCCAAGTATTCAGGTAATTATTCTAGTTCAGACACAACGTACAGTGGCATAAATGTGAAAAACTAGAAGTGGGGTTGAATAGTTTTACGTCTTTTTAATTTGCTATGAAAAAGTTTGTTTACGCGTTTTGTTTACTTTCAAAAATGTAGATTCGATATTATATGAATTCAAGTCTTGCACAATATAAACAACTATAATTAAATAATAAAGCAATAGTAATGTAAGTAATGAAATAAGTGAGAGATGGAAAGATCGAACCGCGAGACAAGAGATTTATAGTGGTTCTGCACTTCTGCTACAAGGACACCTTCCTTGCCCTGCTCCACTCCCCGAGCACCTAACTCGAGAGTTTTCTTCACTATGTCAACAAGCTCCCTTATGGCGGAGAAAACCTTACACACCAATTTTTCACACCACAACTAAGTTACGCCTTATTCACACCTTCTACACAACTTCTTCACACCTAGTCACAACTTAATCACACCTAGTCACTACTTAATCTTCACTATTTCTTCTTCACACCTATCTACTTGATTTACACTACTTCTTCTTTACAACTATCTTACTTCACAATATCAACACAACTTGCTAATCTATCTTCTATCAAATATTCACAACTAGTTACACAAAAAAATAGATATAATGAATGATGCTTTAATAACTTGGATGTGGAGGTCACAACAAGTTGTAATACTTCTTGTCTTGGTAGATTGAAATATTCTTCTCTTGCACTTGAAAAGATGAGGCTTGAATCACTTTGAAACAAAGATTAATATATATAATCAAAGGATTTTAGGTAATGGAAATGGGGATTTAGGTCAGAAAGTTTTGGGGTGCAAAAGGTGAGAAAATTCTGTGAAATGAACCAGTATTTATAGCCAACAAAATTACTATTCTGGAGCGTGCCGGTCCCCTTAATTGAGGGGCCAGTCCCCTTAAAATTAAGGGGGCCGCCTAGGGAATTAAGGGGGCCGCCCCTCCAGAACGTTGGACATTTTTGTCCTTTTGTGAGAAAGGTTTTTCTGGATTATTTTTGCCATTTTTGATTGAAAATTTGAATTCATATATTTATAATGATTTTAACATATTCTTTTAATTCCAAAAATGATTTTGTAAAAGATATAAAATATTTGTGACATTTTATAAAAAATCTAGTGATTGAGAAAATGTCCATTTGATCATAGAATACAATAAACACTTTATTTATTCATACCTCAAGTAATTTGGATGTAAAGTGAAATATTTATCGCTAAATACTTGTTTACGTAATAATTTTTAGTTCAATGGGTTTACGTTTTTTAATTATCAAAACATAGAGATGTCGATGAATGTTAACAATGTTTTTAGACATTATTTATGTCAACAATTTCCTCCTTTTTGATGATTACAAAACCATAAACTCATTAAGTCTAAAAATTAAATTTTAAGGACAAGTATTTAGAGTTTATATTAACTTCTCCCCCTTTTTGTAGAACCAAATAGGTTGTGCCGATTAACTTCATAAGAGAAGTTAGATGGGTAGGAAGCTCCCCCTTGATGTGTGCTCCCCTTTATTCGAGAGCACTAAGGAAACGAGCTATGGAATGCTTGGCAAAAAAAATATGTGAAAGAAACAAGACACACACACACACACATATATATATCTATATATATATATATATATATATATATATATATATATATATATATATATATATATATATATATATATATATACATATATATATATATATATATATATACATATATATATATACATATATATATATATATACATATATATATACATATATATACATATATATATATATATATATATATAGATATATATATATATATATATATATATATATATATATATATATATATATATATATATATATATATATCTATAAAACTTATCCTATCAAACCTTATTGGAATAAAATTTAAAAATCATTATGAATAGAATTTCAAGGTTATTACTAAATCAAAAAGGGAAGTACTTCTTCTGATATTGAAGATGAACAAGATCATTCAAATTCTATAAAAGTATCAATAGCTAATATAGAAAATAGTCTACATAATTGGAGTATATACCCATAGTAGAAATTAAAACTTTATATAAACAAGGAACTTTTGATTGGTTTCAAAGTTATTCAATTAAAACTGCTGAAAAAACTATACCTTTACTAAGAAATCAGCAAGAAATAAAATTATTTTCTTCAAGAGCTATAAATGAACATAGAAAAAATTATAAATTTTTATATATTGGATTAGTTCAAGTAGCCATAAAACCTATCACAAGATTAGGCATTAATGCTCCTATATGTATTGTATTAAGAGATGCTAGATTAACGAATTTTAATCAGTCATTATTAGCTTTAGGGGAATCTAATATATGTAATGGTCCAATATATTTTCAAGCTTATCCTGATTATACAATATCCTTATTTGATAAAAATATATTAGACGTCTTAACATTAAATTTACAATTAAAAGAAATTGAAATAAAAGAAGGATCTGATCCACTAGTTTTAATATATAGAGTATATTATAAAACTATGACTACTACTATAGAACCAAAATATAAAAAATAAAAATCTATTAATAAAACTTTACTTATAGAATCTAATTTTCAAAATTCCAATATAACTGTTCCTAAAAGAATTAAATGGGATGAAATTATTAGAAATCAAACATGGAAATTTAAATAAATTATAGAACCTAAACCCCTAGAGATTAATAGTCAAGTAAATAATATTATAGATCATTCTAATGGTAATATAGATATAATATTTAGAAATGATAAAATAAGTTCTGCTAGATACTCATGTCATATTCCATCTACATCAACTAATATTCCAAATCTAAGAAGAACACAGTCTATGAAATTTAAAGGAGTAGATTTTAATACATCTATTCCTAAACCATTATATGTAGATGATAATACAAGTGATGAATTTATCGATCAACCTACTAGATCTGAAGTAGAATATTATAAAGAAAATTATGAGTGATACAAAAACACAATTAAGAAATAATAAAAACCAAAAACATATTAATTATTTAAAAAGATTATATAAACAAGAAAAATTGATAAGATCAGATATAAAAAATATTAAAAATATGAAAAAAGAAAATTATATATTTGTTAGTTTTGGAAATTTTCGAAATTATGATATAAATTGGGCTTTAAAAGTATTAAATGAAAATTTAAAAATAGCACATGATAAGATAGACATAGAAAGATCACAATTAGTTATTTGTTAATATGAGTTTATATCAACATAATCTTAAAAAAGAAATAAAACATTTTCAAGAATCTATTTTAAGAAATAGTAAATCAATAAAAATAGTTAAAGAATAATTATTTACAGGAGAATATGTTATTAGTAGAAAAGCACATAAAGATATGATATTAAATTTAATCTTACAAAATCTCTATTTAAAAGAAAAATTAGAACAAATAAAAAGATTGGTTCATTAAAAGATGGAAATGATAAATAATATTCCCTTTAAAATGGAAATAGAATTTTTAAAAGATGAAATGTTTAATAACTATAATAATGAAAAATTAATATGATATTATTTAAAGTTTGATGAAAAGGAAAGAATGTTGCATAATATAGATTGGCAATTATATTGTCAATAATGAAGTAAATATTCCATTTTTTACATAGTTTCATTTATATAGTATAGAACAAAAAATTAATTTTCCTTTTATAGAAAAAATAGAAGTCATTACAGATGAAATAAATAAGGTATATTTTGGCCCAAAATCTAAAAATCCTATAATAAGTTCACACCCACCTTATCAAGATATTATAATAAAAAGAGATAATGAGGAATATATAGGACAACCTCTATCTAAACATAATGATAGTGATAAAAAATCATTATCAACAATAATATATCAAAATAATCATACAAATGAAATGTTAAATACTATAGGACAACAATTAGATAGAATCGAAAATAATAAACAAATTAGTAAGCCACCAAATAATGAAAAGAAAACTGAAATAGAAGAAAATCCTTTATTTGTACCATATAATATTGATACAACAATTAACTTAGGAAAACAAGACTCTATATTAAGAGAAATTGAAAATAAATTAGCTAAATTAAATATATCCAATGAAAAAATAAATGTTATAAATAAAAATGATTAAGAAGATAATATATCAGAATTAGAAGGACAATTTGATTATAAGATAAACAAAATAAAAAATAACTATTATACACCAAAACCAGAAATAAGAAATTATTATCCTAGGCCTACACCACCAGATTTACAATATGAAGAACGTCATACTTTAGTCCAATCTAGGTATGATGGTAGCTGTATATATGAATGAAATATAGATGGTTGTTCAGAATACCAAATTATAAATTTATTACAAGAAATGACTATGGCCTCTAATGCCTATAAGGTACATAATAAAGATGATGAACAAAGAGTTTTTAAGCTTTAATTAGTGGTTTTACAGGAAGTCTAAAAGGATGGTGGGATATGTATGTCTCACAACAAGAAAAAGATATAATATATAATGCTAAAAAGACTGTTATAAAAACAGAGAATAATTTAGAAATTGAAACTGATGTAAATGACTGCGTTAATACTTTAATTTTTCATATACTTAAAAATTTTGTAGGAAATCCAGCAGCCTACCAAGATAGAAGTGCTGCTGTTTTATTAAACCTAAATTGCAAAAAATTACAAGATTTTAGATGGTATAAGGATGTTTTTCTATCTAAAGTAATGCTTAGGTCAGATTGTAAAGAAGCATATTGGAAAGAAAGATTTATAGCAGGATTACCTAAGTTATTTGCAGAAAGAATAAGAAATAAATTAAATATTGAATTTAGTATTTCTATACCTTATAAAGAATTAACTTATGGAGAAATAATAAATTATGTCAATCAAGAAGGATTAGCTATATGTTCAGATCTGAAACTAAAAGCTAAAATTAAAAAAGAAGGTATTAACAATAGAAATGAATTAGGAAATTTTTGTGAACAATATGGATATGAACCTTTAAAGTTACCATCATCAAATAAGAAATACAGAAGAGAAAAGAGATATAAAAAATTTAGAAAACCTAGAGATAATTATATACAAGATAATAAAAATGAAAATTATAATAAAAAATATAAAAATAAAAGAAAGAAATTTAATTATAATAGAGAAACAAAAAATACGATAATATGCTATAAATGTGGAAAACCGGGTCATACCTCTAGAAATTGTTACACTAAAACAAAAATAAATGAATTAAATATACCAGAAGAATATAAAGAACAAATTCTTAAAATAATAAATGAAGAGTCTAGTGAATCTGATATATCTAATTATAGAGAAGATGATTTAAATATAGTAGAAAATAAATCAAGTTGTAGTACTGAATCAGAAGAATGTGAATGTTTAGGTAACTGTGTTTGTGAGTATAAGATAAATGGTATAACTAATGATAATGAATAGATTAAAATATTAATTAAATTAATAGAAAAAATCGAAGATAAAGAAGTAAAAAGAATATATTTAGACAAATTAAAAGAAAAAATAAAAGAAAATAATATTATAGAAGAAACACAAGACTATAATCTTATGGAAATATTTAAAAGATTTAATAAGGACACTAAACCTGTAACCATCCCAGAATTACAAGAAGAAATAAAAACAGTTAAAGCAGAAATTGCTATCATCAAACAAAGAATGAATATATTAGAGAAAGGAAAAGAAAAAGAAGTTGAAAACAAAGATACAGAAACATCTAATAACTTAGTTATAAATAATATATAAAGTATCAGCACTCAAAGATGGTATATCAAAGTAAATTTTGTAATAAATAATGATTATAAATTATCATTAATTGCTTTGGTTGACTCTGGAGCAGATTTAAATTGTATCCAAGAAGGATTAGTACCAGTCAAATATTATGAAAAGTCATCACAAAGATTATCTGGAGTTACTGGAGATAAATTAAAAATAGGATATAAATTATCAAATGTTCATATTTGTAACAATAATTACTGTTATAAAACAAACTTAATATTAGTAAAAAACTAGACGAGTACCCGTGCATAGCAACGGGATTTTATAGCAACAGATAATTTATTGATAAAAAAAGTTTATAGATTAAACATAATTTTTTGAAACCCGGTTCGACCCGAGTGGTTCAACTGGTTGAACCGTTCCGGTCGAAAAACGGGTTTGAAGCGTCTCGGGTCAACCCGGTTTGTATTTTAATTGGTTGTATTTAATTTGGTATATATGTTTTTAATTGGTTGTACAATTTGAATAAATTATTGTACTTTTAAGTAATGGATAATGTTTTGAAACCCGGTTCGACCCGGGTGGTTCAACCGGTTGAACTGTTTCGGTCGAAAAATGGGTCGATTTAAACCGGGTCAACTTGCTAGGTTGGGTCGAAAACGGGTCAAACTAAACTGGATCAACCCGCCGGGTTTGAAGCATCCCGGGTCAACCCGATTTGTGTTTGAATTGGTTGTATTTAAACCGGGTCAACATGCTAGGTTGGGTTGAAAACGGGTCAAATTAAACTGGGTCAACCCGCCGGGTTTGAAGCGTCTCGGGTCAACCCGATTTGTGTTTGAATTGGTTGTATTTAATTTGGTAGATATGCTTTAATTTGGTTGTACAATGTGAATAAATAATTGTACTTTTAAGTATTGGGGTGTTTTAATAAGAGTATTAATTACATTTCACTTTCTCTCTCATTTGACCATTGTTGAAAACTCAACATTTCACTTTTGACCATTTTTCTATTATATGTAGTAAAGATACCCGTGCATAGCAACGGGATTTTATAGCAACAAATAATTTATTGATTAAAAAAAGTTTATAGGTTAAACATAATGTTTTGAAGATTTGGGAATTAAACATAATGTTTTGAAACCCGGTTCGACCCGGGTGGTTCAACTGGTTGAACTATTCCGGTCGAAAAACGGGTTTGAAGCGTCCCGGGTCAACCCGATTTGTATTTTAATTGGTTGTATTTAATTTGGTATATATGTTTTTAATTGGTTGTACAATTTGAATAAATTATTGTACTTTTAAGTAATGGATAATGTTTTGAAACCCGGTTCGACCCGGGTGGTTCAACCGATTGAACTGTTCCGGTCGAAAAATGGGTCGATTTAAACCGGGTCAACTTGCTAGGTTGGGTCAAAAACGGGTCAAACTAAACTGGGTCAACCCGCCGGGTTTGAAGCATCCCGGGTCAACCCGATTTGTGTTTGAATTGGTTGTATTTAAACCGGGTCAACATGCTAGGTTGGGTTGAAAACGGGTCAAATTAAACTGGGTCAACCCGCCGGGTTTGAAGCGTCTCGGGTCAACCCGATTTGTGTTTGAATTGGTTGTATTTAATT
Organism: Artemisia argyi; assembly: GCA_030686995.1. Classification (NCBI taxonomy): domain Eukaryota; kingdom Viridiplantae; phylum Streptophyta; class Magnoliopsida; order Asterales; family Asteraceae; genus Artemisia; species Artemisia argyi. The sequence continues at coordinate 75,191,729 of CM060702.1, read as the reverse complement.
TGGTAGATATGCTTTAATTTGGTTGTACAATGTGAATAAATAATTGTACTTTTAAGTATTGAGGTGTTTTAATAAGAGTATTAATTACATTTCACTTTCTCTCTCATTTGACCATTGTTGAAAACTCAACATTTCACTTTTGACCATTTTTCTATTATATGTAGTAAAGATATGGGTTCTCAACTTATTTTAGGACAACCATTTATAACACAATTATTAAAGTTAATAAAAAAGGATTAACTATAAACGTTTTGGGAAAAAAGATATTATTTGAATTTGCTATACCAATGATAACAAAAGAAATAAATATTATAGAGAATAAAAAGAAACATATAGAATATTAAATAAACGTAATAAATGATAAAAGAATAAACAATCATTTACAAACTACCATTATAATAGACAAAATAAAACAAATAGAAGGAAAGTTCAAAAGAAACGTTTGTGCTACTACTCCTAATGCTTTTTGGAAAAGAAAACAACATATTGTTAGTTTACCTTATATAAAAGAATTCAATGAAAAAGATATTCCCACTAAATCAAAATCTATACATATGTCTCAAGAAAAAGTCGAACATTGTGAAAAAGAAATACAAGAGTTATTAGATAAAAAACTAATAAGACACTTAAAATCTCCTTGGTCTTGCTCAGCTTTTTATGTCGTGAATAGTGCTGAAATCGAAAGAGGAGTACCAAGATTAGTTATAAATTATAAACCACTAAATAAAGTACTACAATAGATTAGATATCCTATTTCAGATAAAAGAGATTTATTAAAAAGATTATATGATTCAAAAATATTTTTAAAATTTGATATGAAATCAGGTTTCTGGCAAATACAAATAGAAGAAAAAGATAAATATAAAACAGGATTTAATGTCCCTTTTAGCCATTATGAATGGAATGTTATGCCTTTTGGTTTAAAAAATGCTCCTTCAGAATTTCAAAATATAATGAATGATATAATTATTCCTATAAATAGTTTTGCTATAGTCTATATCGATGATATTTTAATATTTTCCCGAAATATAGATCAGCATTTTAAACATTTAAATATATTCTATAATCTTATATATAAAAATGGTTTAGCAGTCTCTCCTACAAAAATAATTTTGTTTCAAACAGAAATAAGATTTCTAGGTCATAATATAACCCAGGGAACAATTAAACCCATAGAGAGAAGTTTACAATTTTCTAATAAATTTCCAGATGAAATTAAAGATAAAAAACAATTATAAAGGTTTTTAGGATGCTTAAATTATATTCATGATTTCTTTAAAGATCTGGGAAGTATATGTAAACCATTATATGATAGACTAAAGAAAAATCCTGAACCCAGGTCAGAAAAGCATACCCAAGTAGTTAAACAAATAAAAAATAAAATAAAAGAATTACCTTGTCTAACTATACCTAATCCAGAAGCAAAACTTATAGTTGAAACTGATGCAAGTGATGTCGGATATGGAGGAATATTAAAACAAAAATTAAAAAATAATGATAAAGAACAATTAGTAAGATTTTTCTCAGGATCTTGGAACAATACTCAAAAGAATTATTCTATAGTAAAAAAAGAAGTGTTAAGTATAGTTTTGAATATTAAAAAATTTGAAGATGATTTATATCTGAAACCCTTTTTATTAAGAGTCGATTGTTCTTCAGCAAAATATATTTTAGAAAAAGATGTTAAAAATTTAATTTCTAAACAGATTTTTGCAAGATGGCAAGCTATATTAAGTAATTTTGATTTCGATATTGAAATAATAAAAGGAGAAAACAATTCTCTTCCAGATTTCTTATCAAGAGAATTTTTACAGGGATGAATTCAAACAAGAAACCTATTATTCCTATACCAAGGCCTAGATTATCTTCTCCATCAACCCCTCCAAATATATCTCAGAATAGATTCACACATTTATCCTCATTTTCTCAATCTCCAAGAAGGACTTTATCCCCTTTTTCACCCAACCAAACATCTCCAAGAGCAACTTACTCAGCCTTAGCTTCCATACCAAATAATATTCCAAGTCAAAATCCTTATTCATCAACTGCTTCATCTTCCAATATGCCTAAAAATCCTAATAAACCAGATTCCAAAGTAAATCCAAATCGCCAAGTTGTTAAGATTCTTGAACCTGAAGAAGAAGAAAAGTTAAATCAAAGTTTTGGTACTCTTATCAAATATATTTTTCCCAATAATACTCATTTCTATAACAATGATTTTCAGACAAGAAAATATTATGAAACAATTCTAGTAGAAAGTGGATCTATTGTAGTTCTTCATACTCCAGACCGTGATAATCCAGAGCTCATTGGAAGTTCTAAAGTTAAAATACTTAAAGTTTTATCTTTAGAAGTGTGGACGTATGGTCCGGACTGGGCCAGGAATGGGTCAGGCCCGGGTAGCCAGCGGCCCACTTTACGTACTTTGTGGATGTATGGTCCGGACTGGGCCAGGAATGGGCCAGGCCCGGGTAGCCAGCAGCCTACTCTACGTGTTAACCCTAATCCGTATCCTATAAATACATGGCTGGGGTCTCATTCATGAACAGATTATAACAGATTACAATACAACCAAACAGGTTACCCTAAACCTAATAACTATTATATGCTCTGCGCATCACATACTAACTTGACCGTCGGAGGTGGATCCCGGGGCTACGGCCTCGGGTCCACTCCTAACGGGTTCTCTTTGTTGTACAGGTCTACTCAGGGCTTATGAAGACGACTAACGGCCCAAGGAGAGTCGTTGAATTAGTCCGTGCCAGATTATGTATCAACAAGTTGGCGCCATCCGTGGGACCCGGCTACGACAAGTGTCGTGCTCTCACCGGACTAGAACGCAACCATCGTTGCATCGATCTATAAATTATGCGGTAACTTTATTTTTGGTCAACTGCATGATTGAATCTTGTAACCGCTAAACGTTGGTAAAAAATATACGGCTCACTTTCAAACGATTTGGTTTTGATTTACTCGTACGCAGTATGCCAGTATATATATATATATAAATGATAGAGCTAACATCTTGAAAAGTTGAACTTTTCTTTTATTCTCTTTTGTTTCATACGATGCGTGAAAGTAAAAAAGGGTTTCGATTGCTTTATTTGACAAAAGTGACAAACTTTATCTTTTAAGATACCATATCTTTTAAATATTAAAAAGATTTTACATAAATCTTTACAAAGATAAACACGATTTTATCTACCGCTACGAGCGCATTAAATCCGCACGATCGGATATATTTTATCTTTTAGCCGCGAAACAGCGTAGTCGCGATAAATCTACCCGCGTTCGACCATGCGTTAGGAAATCTTCGCAGATTGGCGACACGATCGCACTGTCACGTACAGGCACCACGATGCTAGTCAATCGCCATGAGCGCTTTGTCACTGTTACATACATGCACTGGACGTAAGCCGTGGTCAACTGCGAATATCCACAAAACGTTAGAGTCCATGCGGTCACGATAAATCTATCTGCGTCTGTGCGTGCACGATAAATCTATTACTCGTGGTCATGGTACATCCATCCGCGCCATTATTTTTATTATCATAATAATAAAGAAAAATTAATTAATCGCTACGCGCGCACTATTTTTTTAGCTACGTGCTATTTATTTTATGTAGTTTGTAAAACCTCACGCTAGGTGTAATTCACGCTACTACTTCTTTTATATATTTATTATATATGCTATGTGCTATATTTTTGCTACGCGCTAATCTTTTACTTCATTAGATTTTCTATGTCGCAATTCGCGACATATACTTTTAATATTTGCATTGAGTATTTTTCAGGATTTGAATAACTAAGTTTAATACTCCTACACGAGTAGCACCATCAAACTTGGGGGGCTACCAGGGTATATAATACCACTGTTGGCGCACGCGTCACGCATGTATACTTAGAAGCAGATCGTACGTAAGAGGTACTGCAGGCCCAGTACAAAGACGGATTTAAATATTCGCACCATCTTGCCGCATGGGAGACGTTCTATGTCGGTTGTAAAGACGCGCAAACCGCGCGCACCTCTGTCGTGCACAGCGCGCATCCTTGCCGCGCACAGCGCGCACTTTGGTCGCGGACAACGCGCACCTCTGCCACAGAAGCACGTCTTCTGTCGCAACAATGTTGCATCGCTACTGGTACAAAAGGTACGCCCTTACCCAGGATGCAGCATAGGAATCCACCTTCGCCACGGACACCTTCACAATTGTGAAACAATCACAATCGCAATCCCGGTGCGCACTGTCGCATATGGATTGCGCAGTATGATCCGTCCCTTACGCGCATATAAACCCAGTGCGCACCGTCGCATTTGGTTGATTGAGCCTACGCAGCCATAAACAGAACTTAAGTTTAGCATAACATAGCCGTGCGCTATGTCATACTAAACTCGGGGGCTTGTGGACGTATGGTCCGGACTGGGCCAGGAATGGGTCAGGCCCGGGTAGCCAGCGGCCCACTTTACGTACTTTGTGGATGTATGGTCCGGACTGGGCCAGGAATGGGCCAGGCCCGGGTAGCCAGCAGCCTACTCTACGTGTTAACCCTAATCCGTATCCTATAAATACATGGCTGGGGTCTCATTCATGAACAGATTATAACAGATTACAATACAACCAAACAGGTTACCCTAAACCTAATAACTATTATATGCTCTGCGCATCACATACTAACTTGACCGTCGGAGGTGGATCCCGGGGCTACGGCCTCGGGTCCACTCCTAACGGGTTCTCTTTGTTGTACAGGTCTACTCAGGGCTTATGAAGACGACTAACGGCCCAAGGAGAGTCGTTGAATTAGTCCGTGCCAGATTATGTATCAACAAGAAGATTGGGGAATTAAACCTTATACCAACAAAGTTTTAACCCGTTTTCCAGAATATCCAGGATACAATTATTATGATTATCAAGAAGCTTGGTCTAAAGCATTTTTTCTAAGAAATCATAAACATACATGGTTTTTTCGATTTAATGAAGTTTTCCCAAATAAATATCCAAGATGGTTCGTTAAATGGTTTAGATACATGGGAGCTTTTCCAGAAATGTTACCTCCAAAAGTTTTACAAGGATATAAAAAATATAAATAAGTTTTTTCTCAAGAAAGTATCCCTCAGTTTGAATATACTTTACAGTTCATGAGTATATTTAAACTTCCATGGATCATGTCATGGAATTATAAAAAGCAAGAAGCAGAAGGAACTTTTCCTCCTCTTCTAGTAAGAGAATTCAGTGCAAGATGGTGGGATGCAGTTTCAGAAAATCAAGGCGACGATAAAGCAGTCATGAATTATTATAACAATCCTGTCAGATCACCAAGTCCAGGTCCTTTTTCAAACAAGTCTTATACAGATGAAGAGGCAATAAGCAGAATACATGCATGCAAATCAAGAGAAGAAATACAAAAGATTTTAAATGAAGTCAGAAGATCTCCTACTCCAAGTGAAGAAATATATCAAGATTCTCAAGATCCATATGAAGAAGATGAATATTTAAATTAAAATCAATTATATTAAAGTTTTCAAAATTTATTATATCAAAGATGTAAAATAAACCTGTCGTGTCTTTATATTAAAGTACTATATATTAAAGGTCAGTAATCATCCACTAAAAGATAAGCAATAATAAAGTGAAGACAATAATTGAAGACAAGATCATCCATTATCATATGAAGACAAGCAACTTTTATACAAAGAAGATTTATGGCCGACAAAGGTTTATAATTGAAGGATAGTGCAGCATATGATTTAAGACTTTTTGGATACCAACAAAAGACTTTATAAAAGAAAAAGTTCAAGTGAAGATAATTGAAGATGCAACCGGCATTTGTAAGTGAAAGAGCAATTATAAAGCAAGTATACCGGCTTCCCAAAGCCTCAATCTCAGCTATAAAAAAGAAGTATCTCACGAGTTCAAGGCAGATTAGATTTTTATGAAGAAAAAACAATCCATTATATTATCCACCACCCAATGTTCAAAAACTTTAGATTTTCAAATTTGTATATCTCCAAGTTCTTCTATAGTTCAGTCAATTCTCATTGAATCTCCTTGTAATAATTCAGAAACAAATAATAAAGGTATCCTTTTATAATTCTCTTTTTAATATTATACTTTGCTTTTATACAAAATCGTTTTCAGTTTTCCTAATCACTTTTCAATGAGTGAAACTAGAATACAAATGAATAATAATCATAATCGTTATTATAGTCATTTTCTAAAATTTCTATATAATCAAAGAAAAACTATGTTACGAGAGATAGAATATGTTAAGAACGAATTAGAAGAAAACAAAAAATTTATATATATTGGTTTTCAGAATATTAATATAAATTGGTACTATAAAACATTAGAAAATAGTTTAAAAGAAAATATGAGAACAATTATAGTAATAAGATCTAAACTAGTTATTTGTTAATACTAAAACTTAATTTTATTACTTAACGATCCTCATCAGAATGGTAATGGTATTAGAGCCAAGTGCTCTATTTTGAGGAGGTAATGGTATTGAATCTATGAAAAATGAGTTTTAAAATTTATTCCGATAAACAAGATAGAATAAGTTATATATTAAATGAATACATATCTGCGTTGGTAAACCCTGTCGATCAGTCGGTTGGAATTAGCAGCAACATGGAGAGTCAGACTGCCGTACCACGACGATATGGGGTGTTCCCGGGGAATCTTGTATTCAGGTAATATAAAACTTATCCTATCAAACCTTATTGAAATAAGATTTAAAAATCATTATGAATAGAATTTCAAGATTATTACTAAATCAAAAAGGAAGTACTTCTTCTGATATTGAAGATGAACAAGATCATTCAAATTCTATAGAAGTATCAATAGCTAATATAGAAAATAGTTTACCTAATTGGAATATACCCAGAGTAGAAATTAGAACTTTATATAAACAAGGAACTTTTGATTGGTTTCAAAGTTATTCAATTAAAACTGCTGAAAAAACTATACCTTTACTAAGAAATCAACAAGAAAAAAAATTATTTTCTTCAAGAGCTATAAATGAACATAGAAAAAATTATAAATTTTTACATATTGGATTAGTTCAAGTAGCCATAAAACCTATGACAAGATTAGGCATTAATGCTCCTATATGTATTGTATTAAGAGATGCTAGATTAACGAATTTTAATCAGTCATTATTAGCTTTAGAGGAATCTAATATATGTAATGGTCCAATATATTTTCAAGCTTTTCCTGATTATACAATATCCTTATTTGATAAAAATATATTAGACGTCTTAACATTAAATTTACAATTAAAAGAAATTGAATTAAAAGAAGGATATGATCCACAAGTTTTAATATATAGAGTATATTATAAAACTATGAATACTACTATAGAACCAAAATATAAAAAAGAAAAATCTATTAATGAAACTTTACTTATAGAATCTAATTTTCAAAATTCCAATATAACTGTTCCTAAAAGAATTAAATGGGATGAAATTATTAGAAATCAAACATGAAATTTTAAAGAAATTATAGAACCTAAACCTCTAGAGATTAATAGTCAAGTAAATAATATTATAGATCATTCTAATAGTAATATAGATATAATATTTAGAAATGATAAAATAAGTTATGCTAGATACTCATGTCATATTCCATCTACATCAACTAATATTCCAAATCTAAGAAGAACACAGTCTATGAAATTTAAAGGAGTAGATTTTAATACATCTATTCCTAAACCATTATATGAAGATGATAATACAAATGATGAATTTATCGATGAACCTACTAGTTCTGAAGTAGAATATTATAACGAAAATTATGAGTGATACAAAAACACAATTAAGAAATATTAAAAACCAAAAACATATTAATTATTTAAAAAGATTATGTAAACAAGAAAAATTGATAAGATCAGATATAAAAAATATTAAAAATATGAAAAAAGAAAATTATATATTTGTTAGTTTTGGAAGTTTTCGAAATTATAATATAAATTGGGCTTTAAAAGTATTAAATGATAATTTAAAAATAGCACATGATAAGATAGACATAGAAAGATCACAATTAGTTATTTGTTAATATGAGTTTATATCAACATAATCTTAAAAAAGAAATAAAACATTTTCAAGAATCTATTTTAAGAAATAGTAAATCAATAAAAATATTTAAAGAAAAATTATTTACAGGAGAATATGTTATTAGTAGAAAAACAAATAAAGATATGATATTAAATTTAATCTTACAAAATCTCTATTTAAAAGAAAAATTAGAACAAATAAAAAGATTGGTTCATTAAAAGATGGAAATGATAAATAATATTCCCTTTAAAATGGAAATAGAATTTTTAAAAGATGAAATGTTTAATAACTATAATAATGAAAAATTAATACGGTATTATTTAAAGTTTGATGAAAAGGAAAGAATGTTGCGTAATATAGATTGGCAATTATATATTGTTAATAATGAAGTAAATATTCCATTTTTTACATGGTTTCATTTATATAGTATAGAACAAAAAATTAAATTTTCTTTTATTGAAAAAATAGAAGTCACTACAGATGAAATAAATAAGGTGTATTATGAACCAAAATCAAAAAATCCTATAATAAGTTCACACCCACCTTGTCAAGATATTATAATAAAAAGAGATAATGAGGAATATATAGGACAACCCCTATCTAAACATAATAATAGTGATAAAAAATCATTATCAACAATAATATATCAAAATAATCATACAAATGAAATGTTAAATACTATAGGACAACAATTAGATAGAATCGAAAATAATAAACAAATTAGTAAGCCACCAAATAATGAAAAGAAAACTGAAATAGAAAAAAATCCTTTATTTGTACCATATAATATTGATACAATAATTAACTTAGGAAAACAAGACTCTATATTAAGAGAAATTGAAAATAAATTAGCTAAATTAAATATATCCAATGAAAAAATAAATGTTATAATTAAAAATGATTAAGAAGATAATATATCAGAATTAGAAGGACAATTTGATTATAAGATAAACAAAATAAAAAATAACTATTATACACCAAAACCAGAAACAAGAAATTATTATCCTTGGCCTACACCACCAGATTTACAATATGAAGAACGTCATACTTTAGTCCAATCTAGGTATGATGGTAGCTGTATATATGAATGGAATATAGATGGTTGTTCAGAATACCAAATTATAAATTTATTACAAGAAATGACTATGGCCTCTAATGCCTATAAGGTACATAATAAAGATGATGAACAAAGAGTTTTTAAAGCTTTAATTAGTGGTTTTACAGGAAGTCTAAAAGGATGGTGGGATATGTATGTCTCACAACAAGAAAAAGATATAATATATAATGCTAAAAAGACTGTTATAAAAACAGAGAATAATTTAGAAATTGAAACTGATGTAAATGACTGCGTTAATACTTTAATTTTTCATATACTTAAAAATTTTGTAGGAAATCCAGCAGCCTACCAAGATAGAAGTGCTGCTATTTTATTAAACCTAAATTGCAGAAAATTACAAGATTTTAGATGGTATAAGGATGTTTTTCTATCTAAAGTAATGCTTAGGTCAGATTGTAAAGAAGCATATTGGAAAGAAAGATTTATAGCAGGATTACCTAAGTTATTTGCAGAAAGAATAAGAAATAAATTAAATATTGAATTTAGTATTTCTATACCTTATAAAGAATTAACTTATGGAGAAATAATAAATTATGTCAATCAAGAAGGATTAGCTATATGTTCAGATCTGAAACTAAAAGCTAAAATTAAAAAAGAAGGTATTAACAATAGAAATGAATTAGGAAATTTTTGTGAACAATATGGATATGAACCTTTAAAGTTACCATCATCAAATAAGAAATACAGAAGAGAAAAGAGATATAAAAAATTTAGAAAACCTAGAGATAATTATATACAAGATAATAAAAATGAAAATTATAATAAAAAATATAAAAATAAAAGAAAGAAATTTAATTATAATAGAGAAACAAAAAATACGATAATATGCTATAAATGTGGAAAACCGGGTCATACCTCTAGAAATTGTTACACTAAAACAAAAATAAATGAATTAAATATACCAGAAGAATATAAAGAACAAAATCTTAAAATAATAAATGAAGAGTCTAGTGAATCTGATATATCTGATTATAGAGAAGATGATTTAAATATAGTAGAAAATGAATCAAGTAGTAGTAATGAATCAGAAGAATGTGAATGTTTAGGTAACTATGTTTGTGAGTATACGATAAATGGTATAACTAATGATAATGAAGAGATTAAAATATTAATTAAATTAATAGAAAAAATCGAAGATAAAGAAGTAAAAAGAATATATTTAGACAAATTAAAAGAAAAAATAAAAGAAAACAATACTATAGAAGAAACACAAGACTGTAATCTTATGGAAATATTAAAAAGATTTAATAAGGACACTAAACCTGTAACCATCCCAGAATTACAAGAAGAAATAAAAACAGTTAAAGCAGAAATTGCTATCATCAAACAAAGAATGAATATATTAGAGAAAGGAAAAGGAAAAGAAGTTGAAAACAAAGATACAGAAACATCTAATAACTTAGTTATAAATAATATACAAAGTATCAGCACTCAAAGATGGTATATCAAAGTAAATGTTGTAATAAATAATGATTATAAATTATCATTAATTGCTTTGGTTGACTCTGGAGCAGATTTAAATTGTATCCAAGAAGGATTAGTACCAGTCAAATATTATGAAAAGTCATCACAAAGATTATCTGGAGTTACTAGAGATAAATTAAAAATAGGATATAAATTATCAAATGTTCATATTTGTAACAATAATTACTGTTATAAAACAAACTTAATATTAGTAAAAAATATGGGTTCTCAACTTATTTTAGGACAACCATTTATAACACAATTATATTCATTTAAAGTTAATGAAAAATGATTAACTATAAAAGTTTTGGGAAAAAAGATATTATTTGAATTTGCTATACCAATGATAACAAAAGAAATAAATATTATAGAGAATAAAAAGAAACATATAGAATATTTAATAAACGAAATAAATGATAAAAGAATAAACAATCATTTACAAACTACCATTATAATAGACAAAATAAAACAAATAGAAGGAAAGTTCAAAAGAAACGTTTGTGCTACTACTCCTAATAATTTTTGGAAAAGAAAACAACATATTGTTTGTTTACCTTATATAAAAGAATTCAATGAAAAAGATATTCCCACTAAATCAAAATCTATACATATGTCTCAAGAATTAGTAGAACATTGTGAAAAAGAAATACAAGAGTTATTAGATAAAAAACTAATAAGACACTCAAAATCTCCTTGGTCTTGCTCAGCTTTTTATGTCATGAATAGTGCTGAAATCGAAAGAGGAGTACCAAGATTAGTTATAAATTATAAACCACTAAATAAAGTATTACAATGGATTAGATATCCTATTCCAGATAAAAGAGATTTATTAAAAAGATTATATGATTCAAAAATATTTTTAAAATTTGATATGAAATTAGGTTTCTGGCAAATACAAATAGAAGAAAAAGATAAATATAAAACAGGATTTAATGTCCCTTTTGGCCATTATGAATGGAATGTTTTGCCTTTTGGTTTAAAAAATGCTCCTTCAGAATTTCAAAATATAATGAATGATATAATTATTCCTATAAATAGTTTTGCTATAGTCTATATCGATGATATTTTAATATTTTCCCGAAATATAGATCAGCATTTTAAACATTTAAATATATTCTATAATCTTATATATAACAATGGTTTAGCAGTCTCTCCTACAAAAATAATTTTGTTTCAAACAGAAATAAGATTTCTAGGCCATAATATAACCCAGGGAACAATTAAACCCATAGAGAGAAGTTTACAATTTTCTAATAAATTTCTAGATGAAATTAAAGATAAAAAACAATTACAAAGGTTTTTAGAATGCTTAAATTATATTCATGATTTCTTTAAAGATCTGGGAAGTATATGTAAACCATTATATGATAGACTAAAGAAAAATCCTGAACCATGGTCAGAAAAGCATACCCAAGTAGTTAAAGAAATAAAAAATAAAATAAAAGAATTACCTTGTCTAACTATACCTAATCCAGAAGCAAAACTTATAGTTGAAACTGATGCAAGTGATGTCGGATATGGAGGAATATTAAAACAAAAATTAAAAAATAATGATAAAGAACAATTAGTAAGATTTTTCTCAGGATCTTGGAACAATACTCAAAAGAATTATTCTATAGTCAAAAAAGAATTGTTAAGTATAGTTTTAAATATTAAAAAATTTGAAGATGATTTATATATGAAACTCTTTTTATTAATAGTCGATTGTTCTTCAGCGAAATATAATTTAGAAAAAGATGTTAAAAATTTAATTTCTAAACAGATTTTTGCAAGATGGCAAGCTATATTAAGTAATTTTGATTTCTATATTGAAATAATAAAAGGAGAAAACAATTCTCTTCCAGATTTCTTATCAAGAGAATTTTTACAGGGATGAATTCAAACAAGAAACCTATTATTCCTATACCAAGGCCTAGATTATCTTCTCCATCAACCCCTCCAAATATATCTCAGAATAGATTCATACCTTTATCCTCATTTTCTCAATCTCCAAGAAGGACTTTATCCCCTTTTTCACCCAACCAAACATCTCCAAGAGCAACTTACTCAGCCTTAGCTTCCATACCAAATAATATTCCAAGTCAAAATCCTTATTCATCAACTGCTTCATCTTCCAATATGCCTAGAAATCCTAATAAACCAGATTCCAAAGTAAATCCAAATCGCCAAGTTGTTAAGATTCTTGAACCTGAAGAAGAAGAAAAGTTAAATCAAAGTTTTGGTACTCTTATCAAATATATTTTTCCTAATAATTCTCATTTCTATAACAATGATTTTCAGACAAGAGAATATTATGAAACAATTCTAGTAGAAAGTGGATCTATTGTAGTTCTTCATACTCCAGACCGTGATAATCCAGAGCTCATTGGAAGTTCCAAAGTTAAAATACTTAAAGTTTTATCTTTAGAAGATTGGGGAATTAAACCTTATACCAACAAAGTTTTAACCCGTTTTCCAGAATATCCAGGATACAATTATTATGATTATCAAGAAGCTTGGCCTAAAGCATTTTTTCTAAGAAATCATAAACATACATGGTTTTTTCGATTTAATGAAGTTTTCCCAAATAAATATCCAAGACGGTTCGTTAAATGGTTTAGATACATGGGAGCTTTTCCAGAAATGTTACCTCCAAAAGTTTTACAAGGATATCAAAAATATAAATCAGTTTTTTCTCAAGAAAGTATCCCTCAGTTTGAATATACTTTACAGTTTATGAGTATATTTAAACTTCCATGGATCATGTCATGGAATTATAAAAAGCAAGAAGCAGAAGGAACTTCTCCTCCTCTTCTAGTAAGAGAATTCAGTGCAAGATGGTGGGATGCGGTTTCAGAAAATCAAGGCGACGATAAAGCAGTCATGAATTATTATAACAATCTTGTCAGATCACCAAGTCCAGGTCCTTTTTCAAACAAGTCTTATACAAATGAAGAGGCAATAAGCAGAATACAAGCATGCAAATCAAGAGAAGAAATACAAAAGATTTTAAATGAAGTCAGAAGATCTCCTACTCCAAGTGAAGAAATATATCAAGATTCTCAAGATCCATATGAAGAAGATGAATATTTAAATTAAAATCAATTATATTAAAGTTTTCAAAATTATTATATCAAAGATGTAAAATAAACGTGTCGTGTCTTTATATTAAAGTACTATATATTAAAGGTCAGTAATCATCCACTAAAAGATAAGCAATAATAAAGTGAAGACAATAATTGAAGACAAGATCATCCATTATCATATGAAGACAAGCAACTTTTATACAAAGAAGATTTATGGCCGACAAAGGTTTATAATTGAAGGATAGTGCAACATATGATTGTAGACTTTTTGGATACCAACAAAAGACTTTATAAAAGAAAAAGTTCAAGTGAAGATAATTGAAGATGCAACCGGAATTTGTAAGTGAAAGAGCAATTATAGAGCATGTATACCGGCTTCCCAAAACCTCAATCTCAGCTATAAAAAGGAAGTATCTCAAGAGTTCAAGGCAGATTAGATTTTTATGAAGAAAAAACAATCCATTATTTTATCCACCACCCAATGTTCAAAAACTTTAGATTTTCAAATTTGTATATCTCCAAGTTCTTCTATAGTTCAGTCAATTCCCATTGAATCTCCTTGTAATAATTCAGAAACAAATAATAAAGGTATCCTTTTATAATTCTCTTTTTAATATTATACTTTGCTTTTATACAAAATCATTTTCAGTTTTCCTAATCATTTTTCAATGAGTGAAACTAGAATACAAATGAATAATAATCATAATCGTTATTATAGTCATTTTCTAAAATTCCTGTATAATCAAAGAAAAACTATGTTACGAGAGATAGAATATGTTAAGAACGAATTAGAAGAAAACAAAAAATTTATATACATTGGTTTTCAGAATATTAATATAAATTGGTACTATAAAATATTAGAAAATAGTTTAAAAGAAAATATGAGAACAATTATAGTAATAAGATCTAAACTAGTTATTTGTTAATACTAAAACTTAATTTTATTACTTAACGATCCTCATCAGAATGGTAATGGTATCAGAGCCAAGTGCTCTATTTTGATGAGGTAATGGTTTTGAATCTATGAAAAATGAGTCTTAAAATTTATTCCGATAAACAAGATAGAATAAGTTATATATTAAATGAATACATATCTGCGTTGGTAAACCCTGTCGATCAGTCGGTTGGAATTAGCAGCAACATGGAGAGTTAGACTGCCGTACCACGACGATATGGGGGTGTTCCCGGGGAATCTTGTATTCAGGTAATATAAAACTTATCATATCAAATCTTATTGAAATAAGATTTAAAAATCATTATGAATAGAATTTCAAGATTATTACTAAATCAAAAGGGAAGTACTTCTTCTGATATTGAAGATGAACAAGATCATTCAAATTCTATAGAAGTATCAATAGCTAATATAGAAAATAGTCTACATAATTGGAATATACCCAGAGTAGAAATTAGAACTTTATATAAACAAGGAACTTTTGATTGGTTTCAAAGTTATTCAATTAAAACTGCTGAAAAAACTATACCTTTACTAAGAAATCAGCAAGAAATAAAATTATTTTCTTCAAGAGCTATAAATGAACATAGAAAAACTTATAAATTTTTACATATTGGATTAGTTCAAGTAGCCATAAAACCTATGACAAGATTAGGCATTAATGCTCCTATATGTATTGTATTAAGAGATGCTAGATTAACGAATTTTAATCAGTCATTATTAGCTTTAGGGGAATCTAATATATGTAATGGTCCAATATATTTTCAAGCTTATCCTGATTATACAATATCCTTATTTGATAAAAATATATTAGACATCTTAACATTAAATTTACAATTAAAAGAAATTGAAATAAATGAAGGATTTGATCCACTAGTTTTAATATATAGAGTATATTATAAAACTATGACTACTACTATAGAACCAAAATATAAAAAAGAAAAATCTGTTAATGAAACTTTACTTATAGAATCTAATTTTCAAAATTCCAATATAACTGTTCTTAAAAGAATTAAATGGGATGAAATTATTAGAAATCAAACATGGAATTTTAAAGAAATTATAGAACCTAAACCCCTAGAGATTAATAGTCAAGTAAATAATATTATAGATCATTCTAATGGTAATATAGATATAATATTTAGAAATGATAAAATAAGTTATGCTAGATACTCATGTCATATTCCATCTACATCAACTAATATTACAAATCTAAGAAGAACACAGTCTATGAAATTTAAAGGAGTAGATTTTAATACATCTATTCCTAAACCATTATATGAAGATGATAATACAAGTGATGAATTTATCGATCAACCTACTGGATCTGAAGTAGAATATTATAAAGAAAATTATGAGTGATACAAAAGCACAATTAAGAAATAATAAAAACCAAAAACATATTAATTATTTAAAAAGATTATATAAACAAGAAAAATTGATAAGATCAGATATAAAAATATTAAAAATATGAAAAAAGAAAATTATATATTTGTTAGTTTTGAAAGTTTTCGAAATTATGATATAAATTGGGCTTTAAAAGTATTAAATGATAATTTAAAAATAGCACATGATAATATAGACATAGAAAGATCACAATTAGTTATTTGTTAATATGAGTTTATATCAACATAATCTTAAAAAAGAAATAAAACATTTTCAAGAATCTATTTTAAGAAATAGTAAATCAATAAAAATATTTAAAGAAGAATTATTTACAGGAGAATATGTTATTAGTAGAAAAGCACATAAAGATATGATATTAAATTTAATCTTACAAAATCTCTATTTAAAAGAAAAATTAGAACAAATAAAAAGATTGGTTCATTAAAAGATGGAAATGATAAATAATATTCCCTTTAAAATGAAAATAGAATTTTTAAAAGATGAAATGTTTAATAACTATAATAATAAAAATTAATATGATATTATTTAAAGTTTGATGAAAAGGAAAGAATGTTGCATAATATAGATTGGCAATTATATATTGTCAATAATGAAGTAAATATTCCATTTTTTACATGGTTTCATTTAAAAGTATAGAACAAAAAATTAATTTTCCTTTTATAGAAAAAATAGAAGTCACTACAGATGAAATAAATAAGGTATATTGTGACCCAAAATCTAAAAATCCTATAATAAGTTCACACCCACCTTGTCAAGATATTATAATAAAAAGAGATAATGAGGAATATATAGGATAACCCCTATCTAAACATAATGGAGATGACCGACAAGATTGACAACTTGTTGAAAGCCCTCAACAACCAAGCGTTAACTACACCTAGGAAGGACACTAGGGACGCCAATAACGGAATCCAAATTAAGGACCCCTCATCATCCAAACATGTCCACTTTGTCAATGTTGTCACCATTAAACCAAAAGATAAGGATATAGAAGAAAGTGACAAAGATGAAGTTGAAGTAAAAACCGAGACTAGGGATGAAATTAGGGAAGTTGGGGTTAATAAGGGAGAAGAGTTAGAGGACGTAGAGACTATGGAAGAGTACTTTGATAAGTTGCCCACCAAGGAAGAACGGAAAAACCATAAGGATTTATTCGATGGCCCCGAGACACCATATATCCTTGGCACACCCCTTATCAAAATAGGAGACCCCTCTAACATCAACATACCATGCAACATCGGGCATATGAATATATGGAAAGCTTATATCGATCCTTGATCTCCTATAAACATCATGACTAGGACTTATTATAATTGGGTGATGAAGAAACAACTTGGTTATAGGATGATGCCCAATAAGAATTTGATAAGTAATTTTGTAGGAAGAGTGAAGGGATTGCATGTGATTATAGGTAATTTCACTTATGAGATCGATTTTATGATAGTAGAAGATACTCGTCCGGTGATAGATGATTGCCTAAGCCAAGTAGTTTTCGGAAAACCATTTGTTGAGGCCACTAAGATGAGTTATGATCCGACTTTAGGGATAGTTAGGTTCAAGGAGGAGAATGATGAGATTGCCTACCAAATGCCCTATAAGATTGAGCAGTACCGCCTCTTGTCTAATATAGAAAAGGAACACAAAAAGCTGCTTATTATAGGAATGATGAGGATAGACGTAGAGGAGTAGAGTATGTGAAGAATAGGATGCTTGGTTTCTACAAAGAATGCTTGCAATTAGGTCTAGAATACAAAACTGGTATAGGAGATGACCTAGAAAGTGAAACCAACAATGAGGTCACGTAGTAACCCATGACCTTGAGTCTAGCTACACGACTCGTAAATAAAGAAAAGCGCTTCTTGGGAAGCAACCCATGTTTTATGTGATTTTTATTTTGTTTGTTTGTTATTTGCTTCCGTATGCATGCTTTATTTTTATTGTTGGTAGATCATGTTTCAAAAATAAAATAGTGAAAATACTTTACTTTGTTGTTTGACTTAGTCTTAATTTCATCCAAAGGTATTTTTGCAAAAGATAAGTGTAAGGGGAAACCCCAAATATGTTTTTAAGAAACAAAACCGATCATGATTCTCCACAATATTAAGTGAACATGTATATTTGTATTTGTTAGAGTCAAATGCTTGTATCGAGTCATAATGATGTTTTGCAGGATTTTCCAGGAAGTAGGACGAAGTTTTTCTAGAAATTTTCCGGAAACTTAACATAAGAATTTCTGCAGGTCACTTCTGACGGCGTCACGAGTTTACTCTTGACGGCGTCATGTGTAAAATTCTGGAAATTTTACCGGTTTTGTTTTTCTAACGGAATCTTAAAGTTTTTGTTGAATTATTAGTTTTATAATCTCCAGGAAATCTGCAAACATCATTCCACAAGCATTATATCTTATTTTGTTTTCTAGGTTTTATTAGCATATATAGATTGCTGCCGATTTTATGCGAGATTGCATTGTCTGTTTTCTCAGGTTTTACAGGTTATGTATGACAAGAAGATGATTTATATTCTGGAAGGGAAGCTTTGATTGTTCATTTTCTTGGAGGAAGATCTAACCTGGCCACCTTATTATCCATACCGAGCGAATCAGGGGAGTATTTGATTTCATTCGTTTTACTTATTTCACTTTTACATTCTTTATTTGAACATTGGGGACAATGTTCATCCTAAGTGTAAGGGGAGGGTAAAATGATGATACCTTATAGATACACTTTCGCTTGAGTTTGTTTGTTTGATGGTAGATGTGTAATAAAACTATGAGAAATACTTGTTAGTGTAATTTTAGTGCCAAATTTAAAATTTTTACAACATTTAGGAGTGCAACTTTAGCCATAGCAAGCGTCTCATGGATAGGAGATTGTATGACTAGCACAAAACCGTATCATTCAGAAAAATTTTCCACCCAAATATGTGAGGTTCGCCTTTAGATTTGATAGGAAAAGCATTTACTAGTAGTGCTTATGAGTGTACCGGTAGCATTTAGATTCTAGAACTTGCGTTAGTGATGCATCCCGAGACCGCTAGTGAGACTACATTCGTGTAGTAGGATTTACTACATGATAAGAGGCATTAGGATCACCCTTGTGTTAAACCCGTATCATAATTACCTGACCATTTAAATCATATTACTTGGCTAGTTAAGTCAATTAATTTTTCCCACACCATTAGTGTTGTACTCATTTTTAGTACACGAAACCCCTAGTACACCCCTCCGAGCCTATCTTTTCGTTTCTAACTTTAAGCATCTTACTTAAAGGAAGAATTTGTTACACCCCACTTAAATGTACACCCAAATCGCCTTAGCCTTCCGTGTATGCACTCATCTTTAGTGCATTATTGTTATTTGTTAAACCTTTAGTTAATTATCTAATTGATTACATGGTTGCTAAGTCGAGTCATATCCTTGTACATATTGTTTTGGGACGATTGGGACTCATGGGTAAAGTACTTATTTTATGGAGTAATGGGGAAGAACATCATATATTACCCCCATATGTGCGTTAATCTTGAAAGTACTACAAGTGTTTTGATTTTCTTAATTCGAGTCATTAGATTAGTTTATTGTAAAGTATGTAAAAGTTCAAGTGTAAGGGGAATTTTCATTCCCTATGATGTAATATTTTGGATGGTAGGGTAAGAGTGTATGCAAAAAAAAAAAAAAAAAAAAAAAAAATCAAAAAAATAAAGAAAAAGAAAAAAAAAAAAAGAAAAAGAAAAGAGAAAAAACATACGGACTACCATCCCTTTTCATTCTATGTTTATTTTATGTTTTTGTTATTTTTCATTTATTAGCTTAAGTCGAGTCTAGTCTTGGCTTAGTAACGCCTTATTGTACATGTAATTAACCAAGATTGTTAACTCGCCACCAGTAAAGACTGCCTATATCCAACAAAACCGTGTATTCCATATCCCTACACCTAACGTTACAACCCTTTAAAGACCTCTTTGATAGTTTATCCTAGGTGCTTACGCCATGTGGTGGAGGTTTGATCCTTTCCCAAGCCTATGGTAATCTATTTTGCTATGACAGGTAGTGAGAGATGTTTTCCATTTCCATATTGTGATATTACTTTATTACACCCGAGAGATGTGAATATCTAAACACTATTTGTGAGGTGCTTGTATATGACCTCCGTGCTTGTCTTTGGTCTTTAGTGGAACGATTATTTTTTGTAATTACTTTTATATTAGTGTTAAATGACCCCTAACTTGTATTTTGACTAGAATAAAAGCGCATTTGCTTGAGGACAAGCAAATCTCAAGTGTAAGGGTATATGATGAGGCAAAAAATGAACCACTTTTAGGGGGTCATTTAAGCCCGGAATTGAATTTATTTGATCAAATATTGCCCTAAATCGTTCCTTTTGTGATTTTAGGTACTTTGGGAGTGAATTCTGGAAAAGGAAGCATTTTGGACGTTTTTGGAGCATAAAAGTGAAGAAAACGGCAAAGACTTAATTTTCCATGCTGAGAACAGTACCTGATGGCGTCAAGAAGAAAAACGTGACGGCGTCAAGAGTAAAATCCGTGACGACCCAGTGAAAACCTGAAGGCGTCACAAGAAGGGCGTCAAGAGTTAATATTGTGACGGCCTGCATAAGGAGTACACATGACGGCGTCAAACCCAGATCTAGGCAGTCCGAGAAATTATTTGGCGGCGAGATGACGGCGTCAGTAATTTGTTCTTGACGCCGTCACCTATCAGAATCTATATATACTTTTCTATTTTTTATTCATTAGAGAGGAACTTGTATGGAGAATACTAGGGCCGAACCCTAATAACCCTAGGTCGTTTTTTACTGTATTTTCAAGGGTTTTCACCTCTTGAAACCTTTCATGTTCAATTGAGATAAGTCTTCTCTTAATTCATTCAATATGTCTATGTGTTGTTTGAATATATCTTATGTTTTTCTTCATTTCAACATGCTAGATCTATCATGTGTTTGCTTAGATGTAATGAAACCTAGATGTTAATTATAGGTTGATTGCTTGTTTATAGTTGTATTGGATGAATGATTTCAATGTTAGGCTTAAGAAAACTGGCAGATCTCCATTGTGTAACATGCTTGAACGTCTTAAGAAACATGAACCGATGTGTACTAGGTCTTATTGGTTGTATTTAATGCATGAGCAAATTCTAGTGATCCCATGTTAGGAGCTTCTTAGCCGGCTCGACATAGGAGTGAAGTAGGCGCTTATAGGATTGGGGAAGTAAGTACGCCACCCCATGAATGGTATTAAGGAATACAACCCATCATCCACGCAACTGTAACAAGTAATTAACCTGTAAAAGATATCTAGGGAGTAGTGAAATCTAAGTAAACACAATTCTCCCATATATTGCTCACACCTCTAGTTTAATTTAGTTTATTTTCATTTTTAGTATTTTATTTTGATTGCATCTTTAGTTATTGGGTTAGTTGACTAACAACTAATTCCGCCCAACTCCTTCAAACCCGAGATTTTTATTTGCTTTCAAAAAAATATAAAAAATACAAAAAGTATCACCCCTCATCTCTAGACCTAGTCTTTAGGTTTTCTAATCCTAGTGACACTATTCCTAGCTGAACGATCAATCCCCCGGTACTTGTCATTATACTATACTACATCGATCAGGTACACTGCCTGGTGGGGGTTGTAAGCTTCTCGAGATCCCTCGAGAGGTAAAGCCTGGTGCGATCCCCACGCATCAAATGTCCTTGTGGGTTTGGAGGGAAGTTTGGGAAGTAAGTAGTTGGAGGTGTTGATTGATTACCAACCTCATTGGTTATGATGGATTTGTTTCGAGGGCTTTTTCTTTGCCAAGCGGGTTTTTTCCATCATCCTTGCTAGCCTTGAGGCTTTTGGTTTTGGTTTATTTGGAGAAGTCATGATGAGATGAATGGAGAGTTTGAAGAATGAGGTATTTATAGTGTGAGATTTGTGTGATTATGGATGGATAATGTTTGTTTAGGAGATTAGGACAAAATATGTTTGTGAATTTTGTGAAGTGTAGGATAAAATGGGCTAAAAAGCATAAAAGATTCTATAAAACCCGACCATCAGATAGCCGGTCCCCTTAATTATGGGTCGGTCCCCTTAATAATTAAGGGGGCCGCCTTACATAATTAAGGGGACCGCCCATCTGGTGGTTTCCAGATTGTCAGAATTGGGTTTTTGGCAGAAAATTGCAGAAAGGTTGTGTTTTTGGGTTTGGTTTCAAGCAAGTTCAACTCTTTGAGGCAATTTAGCATCTAATATATTCATAATTTATCATGCATGCAAAAACACTTAAGTAATAGAACAATCAAGCAATCAATTTTACCTAGTGGGAGCAAGTAAAGGCAAGGGCAACCAATTCTACCAAGTGGAGCTATCTTAGAGCAAGGGCAAAGGCAACTAGTGAGTGAGAAACTAGTGATGGAACAAAAAATGACAATATTGTTTGTGAATTTGTCCTAGTGTGTGCCTATATGCAATAAATGTAGAGTTGTGATTGTTTCGACTCCTAAATGCAAATAAGAAAACTTCCTAAGAAACAATCCAAAATCTCCTTGATTCGATTTTTGCTCAATTCATGAATGTCAATGGTATATATTAGATTATATATTTTGACAATTCATGTGAGATTTTATGCATGATTTTAGAACATGTTTTTAGCATTATTCAACAATGCAAGAAAAATGGTTTTCATGTGTTTCCTAGATGGGAGAATAGTTTTAAAGGAAATTCGATTGGGTTTTATAAGAATGTTTATGCAATAAAATGTGGTTTCCCAATCTTTAATTTTGTGCAAAATAGATTCCTAGACTCAGATATGAAGAGGTGGAAGAAAAATAACTCTTATGCAATGAAATTTAGTCAATTTGTTCCATCATTCTTAATCCTAAACGCAAGTGGTTAAATAATTCACACTTAAGGGGTTTAGTAAATATATCCGCAATGTTATCTTCCGATGCAACCTTTTCTACAGATATGTTTCCTTTTTGTACATTATCCCTAAGGAAGTGGTGGCGTATTTCTATATGTTTAGTCCTAGAGTGTTGAACCAAAATTTTACTTAAATCTATCGCACCTTTGTTATCGTACATAATAGGAATATTTTCTAACCTGATGCCATAGTCTATGAGAGCTTGTTTCATCCATAGTGCTTGTTGACATGCCTTTCCAACGCTTACATATTTGGCTTCAGTGGTAGAAATAGCAAGAGCGGTTTGCTTCTTCGAAAACCAAGACGTTAGACAACATCCCATAAACGTGCAAATACCGCTAGTGCTCTTTCTATCTACGTAGTCTCCCGCATGATCCGAATCCGCATAGACGATGGTTTCTATGCCGGATCCCTTAGGATACCATAACCCTAAGTGTATAGTGCCTTTAATGTATCGGAAGATACGCTTAACCGCTTCTAGGTGAGAGGTTTTGGGATCCTCTTGAAAGCGGGTACAAAGGCAAACACTAAACATGATATCGGGTCTACTTGCCGTTAAGTATAGTAAACTACCTATCATTCCTCTATACTTGGTATTATCCACGGACTCACCTTCATCATCTTTTGTGAGTTTCACTTCCGTAGACATAGGAGTTTTCATGGGTTTTGAGTCTTCTAGGCCAAATTTCTTAAGCATTTCCTTAATGTATTTAGATTGGTTAAAGAATATTCCATCTTCTAATTGTTTTATTTGTAATCATAGGAAAAATTTTAGTTCACCCATCATACTCATCTCGAACTCATCATGCATGATTTTGGCAAATTCATCACACATTTCTTGACAAGTCGATCCAAATATAATGTCGTCGACATATATTTGAACAATGATGAGATTTGGGTCTTTCTTTTTAGTGAAATGAGTGTTATCTACCATTCCCATGGAATAATCATGTTTAATAAGATATGATTTTAATCGATCATACCAAGCCTTAGGAGCTTGTTTAACTCCATATAAAGCTTTCTTTAGTTTATAAACATAATCAGGTTTTGCGAAGTCAATGAATCTTAGAGGTTGTGCCACATAAACCTCCTCATTGATAAAACTATTGAGGAATGCACTTTTCACGTCCATTTGGAATAGTTTAAAGTCTAGGGCGCAAGCATAGGCAAGTAATATTCTAATAGATTCTAATCTAGCTACGGGGGCGTAAGTTTCATTATAATCAATTCCTTCTTGTTGATTATAACATTGGGCAACTAATCTAGCTTTGTTCCTAGTTACTATTCCATTCTCATCTAACTTATTCTTATTTACCCACTTAGTTCCTATGATGGTCATGTTTATTGGATTTGAGATTAATTCCCAAACATCATTAGTCTTAAATTGATTTAATTCTTCTTGCATAGCTATAACCCAACTCTCATCTTTTAATGCTTCATTAATATTCTTAGGTTCTATTGCTGAGAGGAAACAAAAGAAATTATTTTTATCTTGGGCTTGTGACCTAAGGATTCTTTGATTAAGACTTCCTATTATGTTATCTAATGGATGTGATTTAGATTCCTTAATATTTACTACTTCGTTATTTTCTAGGTCTATAATTTCATTATCATTTCCTTGGGGTTTTGTTTTACTAACCTCAATAGCTTCATCTTCAACTAAGTCATCATCTTCTAAAGGTAATGTTTTAGGAGGTGATGGTGTTTCATCAAATGTTACATTTAATGATTCTTCTACTTTTATAGTGTGTTTGTTAAGTATTATGTATGCTTTACTATTTTGCGAGCAACCTAAAAATATTCCTTCGTATGATTTTGGGTCGAATTTAGTAAGGTAATCCCTAGTGTTTAAAATATAACATTTATTTCCGAATACCCAAAAATAGCTTAAGTTAGGTTTTCTACCTCTTAGCAACTTATAAGGAGTTTTTCCTAAAATTCTCCTAATTGATACTCTATTAATTATATATGTCGATGTATCTACGGCGGGACACCAAAATTTTTGTGGGATGGATTGTTCATTTAACATTGTTCTACTCATTTCTTGTAGTGACCTATTCTTTCTTTCTACTACACCATTTGATTGAGGAGTACGAGGAGCGGAGAAATTGTGAGATATTCATTCAAATCACAATATTTTCCGAATTTTACTTCATTATCAAATTCCCTGCCATGGTCCGTCCTAATAGATACTATTGTGCATCCTAGTTTATTTTGAATCATTTTACTAAATATTTCAAAGGCTTGGGTTTTGTCACTTAGAAACCTAGTCCACGTGTATCGTGAATAGTCATCTACTATTACTAGGGTATAATGGTTTCCTCCATAGCTCCGCACAGCGGATGGACCAAATAAATCCATATGTAATAATTCTAGGCACCTAGTAGTGGATACTATATTCTTAGCTTTGTGCTTGCATTAGCTTGTTTTCCAATTTTACAAGCATCACAAAAGTGTTTGTCATATCTTAGGTTAGGCAAGTTTCTAACTAATCCCTTAGAGGCTAAAGATTGTATTTGTTGCATGTTTGCAAGTCCTAATCTCCTATGCCACAAAGTGGAGTTTTCGTCTAGGGTTGCTAGGCATATCTTATCTTCCGGTTTGTTTCCTAGTTTCATAACATATATGCCTCCTTTCCTAATTCCTCTACCTATGACTTTTCCATTCTTAACTATTTCGCTATCCCTATCTGTAAAGGTAACCCTACATTTATTATCACATATTTGGCCTATACTAAGTAAGTTATATGTTAAATTATCTACATGCTCAACATTTTCAATAGTAAGTGAGTCTTGAGAGATCGTACCTTTGCCAATGATTTATCCATGCAAATCACTACCGAAAATAACATTACCTCCATTGTATGCCTTGTATGTAGAAAATAGCTTGCGGTTCCCCGTCCTATGCCTCGAACATCTGCTATCCTTGATCCATTCGTCGGGCTCCAAGTCTATTCCTAAGCATATTTCATCGGTCGCTTTGGCTACAAAACATTTTTCGTCTCTTGGTTTTTCCACTTCTTCTTTGTCACTATCACTCCATGTTCCACTAACGAAGGCGCCTTGATTTTCATAACCCGGTGGCTTTGG
Source organism: Artemisia argyi (assembly GCA_030686995.1). Taxonomy (NCBI): domain Eukaryota; kingdom Viridiplantae; phylum Streptophyta; class Magnoliopsida; order Asterales; family Asteraceae; genus Artemisia; species Artemisia argyi. Next base: position 75,165,660 of record CM060702.1, on the reverse strand, counting down.
ACATTCGCCAATGAGATGATTTGGACTTCCACAACTAAAACACTTTCTTCTCATGTAGTTATCACTTCTATTTCTTTGAAATTTTCTTTCGTCTCGTGATTGTCTAGTAAATCTTCCTTGTCTCCTAAAAAATTTCTTAAATTCTCTTACAGCCATTGCATATTCTTCGTCTTTACTTTCGTCACTTGAATCATCGTCTTCACTAAGTTCCTTTTTTACTTTTAGTGCAAGAGATTTGACTTGCTCTTTCTTTCCTTTGATCGTTTCCGAATCTCTCTTTATAATTTCTTCATGGACCTTCAAATTACCGATAAGCTCATCGAGTGATAACGTCATCAAGTTCTTTGATTCTTCAATTGCCGTGACTTTAGCTCGCCATTTTATATGCAATGCCCTAAGAAATTTCCTGGCACAATTCTTACTAGAAAAAGTCTAATCAAGTGCTTTTAAATTTGTGATAATAGTGTTAAATTTTGCAAAATCACTATCTATTGATTCTTCTTTCGGAATCATAAATTGTTCATATAGTTGTACAAGAAGATCTATTTTGTTGTCTTTGACTTGACTATTACCTTGGTGAGTGATTAGTGGTGAATCCCAAATTTCTTTTGCGGTTTCACACATAAAAATTCTTTCATATTCTTTGCGTGGTAATGCATTATAAATTACCATTTTAGCTTCGTTATTTTTTGCTAGTTTCTTTTTCAAATCATCATTTTGTTTTTCAAAAGGTACAATTTCATCCATTTTAGTTTCCGGATTATTTTGAACAGGGGAAAAATCACCAAATGTAATAACATGCCAAAGATCAAGATCTTTAGATTTCACATAAGTTTCGAATCTATTTTTCCAATATAAAAATCCATCACTTTCAAATAGTGGTGGTATTTGCATAGATTGCCCTTCTAAATATTTTTCAGATTCCATAGATCGTTGCAAGTTTTAAAATACAATATATTTTAAAAATCTTGCTTGACATGGCTCTGATACCAATTGTGCAAAACTAGAAGGGGGGTTGAATAGTTTTACGTCTTTTTAATTTGTTATGAAAAAATATATTTATGCGTTTTGTTTACTTTCAAAAATGTAGATTCGATATTATATGAATTCAAGTCTTGCACAATATAAACAACTATAATTAAATACTAAAGCAATAGAATTGTAAGTAATGAAATAAGTGAGAGATGGAAAGATCGAACCGTGAGACAAGAGATTTATAGTGGTTTGGCTACAAGGACACCTTCCTTGCCCTACTCCACTCCTCGAGCACGTAACACGAGAGTTTTCTTCACTATATCAACAAGCTCCCTTATGGCAGAGAAAACCTTACACACCAATTTTTCACACCACAACTAAGTCACGCCTTATTCATACCTTCTACACAACTTCTTCACACCTGGTCACAACTTAATCACAGCAGTCACTACTTAATCTTCACTACTTCTTCTTCACACCTATCTACTTGATTTACACTACTTCTTCTTTACAACTATCTTACTTCACAATATCAACACAACTTGCTAATCTATCTTCTATCAAATATTCACAACTAGTTGCACAAAGAAATAGATATAATGAATGATGCTCTAACAACTTGGATGTGGAGGTCATAACTAGTTGTAATACTTCTTGTCTTGGTAGATTGAAGTATTCTTATCTTGCACTTGAAAAGATGAGTCTTGAATCACTTTAAAACAAAGATTAATGTATATATGATCAAAGGATTTTAGGTAGGAAATGGGGATTTAGATCAGAAAGTTTTGGGGTGCAAAAGGTGAGAAAATTCTGTGAAATGAATCAGTATTTATATCCAACAAAATTACTGTTCTGGAGTGTGCCGGTCCCCTTAATTGAGGGGTCAGTCCATTTAAAGTTAAAGGGGCCGCCCCTCCAGAACGTTGGACGTTTATGTCCTTTTTTTGGGAAGGTTTTTCTAGATTATTTTTGCCATTTTTTGTTGAAAATTTGAATTCATATATTTATAATGATTTTAACATATTCTTTTAATCCAAAAATGCTTTTGTAAAAGATATAAAATATTTGTGACATTTTATAAAAAATCTAGTGATTGAGAAAATGTCCATTTGATCGTAGAATACAATAAACACTTTGTTTATTCATACCTTAAGTGATTTGGATGTAAAGTGAAATATTTATCACTAAATACTTGTTTATGTTATATTGATTTACGGTCTTATTGTTGTTATCTGAGAAAGGTGAGAATAATTAAAAATTATAGATTAAGCTATAGCGTGACTTCCTAGAGAGTTACGCCGTAACCCAAAAGTTTCGAACATAATAGAAAAATCACAGCAAGCTGTATCAAAATTTGACACATCAGATACCAAAGAAAAATTTTACCTGCCATATGAAGTTGCAAAAGAAGCAAAGATAAAGATAACAATTATTGCAATAGCGAAAAAGGTTAATTTGTTATGGTAAAAACCTTATATAGGAGTTTCGTAGGTCAAAACATAAATTGGGCTGGATCTCCTGTTTCAATATCAACATGGCTCTTAATGAGCGGTCGATAGATTATGCAGGGTTCCCCGTAAGAATAAAACAAGCTCTTTTGAGAGAACTTTAGTGGTTAGAAGGTTTAGTGCAGTGCGTCACTGGGTCCATGACGTCTTGTCTTCAATACCGGTGTTACCTTAGTAACAACCAGTAGTATATGAATTGAACCCGGTTTCTGCCCTAAGGTTGAATAATTTGGAGGGCTATTTCTTTTCACCCTTTCTCATTACTTTTCTTTTTAACTCTTCAATCCCTTCTTTCTCCTTTCTCATATTACTCCTTTATCACAATCATACCTAGGACTTTCTAATACTATCTATTTGGTATTGTCCTTTGGTAGATCACTCCGGCTCTAGCAGATCATAGGACGGTTTTCCTAACCTTTGCCACCTTATAACTTCATGACTATCCTATGTTGCCATCAACCAAATCATTGAAAATTCTCTCAACGTGTTTATGATTAAGAAACACATTTTGTTAACATTGAGAGTTTTATATTTTTCAATGCTCCCCCTTAACATGTACTCATATGATTTGACTCAAAAATTTGCACATGTCAGGAAGAGTTTGCACTTTTGAATTGATCCACCTTTAGTAAATATGAACGGAATTCGAGACACGTTTACATCACTAGTTAGACTAGCTTGAAATTATTACCCGGCCTGGTCAAGACCATTGAGAGTTTCTCGAAACGGTACACTCTAATCAGACAAGTCCTCTTCAAGACACGCTTACATCACTGGTTAGACCAGCTTGAAGTTATTACCCGTCCAGGACTAGTCCTTTCGATTAAGAACAATTTTTGTTTCGTCAATTCATTGGTTAAAGTCTGAGTCTTGCTCACATGAGATGCTAGGATCCTTTTTCCATAAACCATTTGCTCTCCCTCAATATGTGCATTGATATACAAAAGAGTTTAGCACATATGGGAGAGCGTTTGTTAAAGTCCAAAACAATCACATTTTTATCAGGTTTCATATTTAATTCACATTTTCTCCACCGATCAAAAATTTCAAACAATTTGAGATTTGTGATCCCAAGTGATTTAAAGAAGTTAGCAAATTTGGGAGAAAAATGTGGCCTGATTAAGAATATTCTGATAATGAGACGATACATTACTCCCCCTCAATCCTTGAGGGAGTATGATATGTGTCAGAAATGATGAGTTTATAAATGATTTTAGAGTTTAACAAGAAACTTATGAAACATTCATATTATGACACATAAAAATCACATTAGGTTCACTGCCAATTATGCACAAGGATACGGTGTTGATGATATATTGAATTTTGAAATCATTCTCCCCCTCAATCGATGAACCATTTTCTATTTAACAATTTAATGAAAAACTTATCCTTTTGACATCGATTGAGTGGCATATTTTATGAAAAATTGCAAGTTTGATTGATTTTCAAAAATCATGGTACCACCAAGTTTAGCACAAATACTTTCAAGAAGAATCATAGATGGGAAAGTATTTGCGATGTAAAGAAGACTTCTCTTCTTATACAAGAAATGATGCACTGAAACGTACATCAGATCGAAGAAACATGGATATAAAGTAATCCATGCCCGGGTGAACTTCACCCAGTGGGAGGAACAACCGTCTTTTTGGAGACGTGCTTTCCCCATTATGAAAAAGCGGGTTGCTATCTGAAGTAATAGCAAGCCATAATTTTAAGTCCGGGTTACAGCCTGAAATGACTGCAAGCCATTATTTGAAAGAATATTTTAAGAGACAACATGTTTTAGAGAACATTATTTGAAGTTAAAAGAAAAACCCTTGCTCAAGCATATGTATGTTTTCGTGTCATTATTGAATGACATTTCTAGAAACGTACATAATACTGATTACACAAGAGACATGTCGTGAGAAGAATATTTTTGGATTTTATGATTTTTCAGATTTTTATGGATTTTGAGGGTTTTATATTTTTATATTTTCTAGTTGTTTTAAACTATGTACAAAGGATATGTGAGGAAAATCCATTTACTCCTGAGTTTCTTCCTGAAGACTTTTGAGAGATTCTGGCGTAAGGCTCTTCATCCCTAGTCGTGGAAGAATGAATTGAAACCTTTCTCGCGAAAGAGCCTTGGTAAAGATGTCAGCCAGTTGAAACTCTGTCCTCACGAAGTAAAGTTCTACCACCCGTTTCTCTACTTGTTCCATGATGAAGTGATGACGGATGTCGATATGCTTGGATCTGGAATGCTGGACATTGTTACAGCATAAAGCAATGGCACTTTTGTTATCGCAATACATCGGAAATTTGTTGAAGACAAAGCCGTAGTCCGATAGTTGAGATCTCATCCATAAAATTTGAGCACAACATGAAGACATAGCGATCTATTCAGCCTCTGTGGACGATATGGATGTACACATTTGCTTCTTTGATGACCAGCTTACAAGTTTCTTACCCAGAAATTGAGCACCTCCAGACGTACTTCGTCGAGTATCTTGACACCCCGCATGGTCAACATCTGAGTAAGTCGTGAGAGCCATATCAGTGTCTTTAGAGTACTAGAGACCCATGTGAATAGTCCCTTGGAGATACCTAAATATTCTCTTGACTGCTTCTAAGTGCTTTTTGGTGGGATTGGATTGATACTGAGCACATATACATACCGCAAATAGAAGATCTGGCCTGTTCGCAGTGAGGTACATGAGAGATCCAGTCATACTTCTGTATTTGGTTTGATCAACCAGTATACCTGCTGAATCGTCATCAAGTTTGGATCTTTCAACCACTGGAGTGTGATGAAGCGAAAAGTGTACCGCTTTTGGGGGGTCATTGAAGGCCAAAGTCGAGATTATTTGATCAAATATTGCCCTAAATCGTTCTTTTTGTCATTTTAGGTACTTTTGAGAGGAATTTTACAAAAGGAAGTATTTTGGAGCGAAAAAGTGAAGAAAACAACAAAGACTCAAAATCATGTTGGAAATTGCACTTGACGGCGTTACATGGTGCTAGTGATGGCATCATGAGTTGACAAAGGGGTGGATAAATCAATTAAACGTGACGCGCCAGAATGTTTTGTGAAGGGGTCGTGACGGCATCACGTATAAAATTTTCAAGGCCATCAAAAGTTAATTCAAAGAGTGACGGCGTCAGAAATGGATCTAGGCAGTACGAGTTTATTTTGGCGGCGAGTTGATGGCGTCACACATTGCTCTTAACGCCGTCAAAAGACAAAATCTATATATAGTTTTCTAGTTTTCATTCATTGTGTGTAACTTTGAAGGGAGTAAACCCTAGACGAATTTTGTAACAATTCGCAATTTCAGGTTAATTACTATACCCAAAAAATTTCACTATTCATTTTTACTATTCACTTTTACTATTCATTTTCCCGAAATTTGATTTTTATTTCATATTCTCGTGTGATAAATCATTTCCATATCAAATTAAAAGTTTGACACTCATCAGATCATTTTCGCGAAAGTTATTAAGGAATTACACGTTTTAGGGTAAAACGTCATTCAAAAATCCTACGCACAACGAAACTCGACTGCGTTAATTTTCCCCGCATCAGAAAAATGTTTGATACACTCATGATTTATTTGAGAATAAATCATGACTGAGAAAAACATGACCAAATAAACCTCGGCCGTGAAAAACAGGAATTTTCGTTTTTAAGCACTTTTACTCAACCGTAACCTTAGCCTATACCTGCACCACGTTTCTAAGATGATTTGAGTTTTCACATTTTTGGAATAAGTCAACATATTTTTCCCTCCTCCTTTGACCAAAAATCATTCCTTGATTTTTAGGCTTACGGTTTTATGTCTTAAAGACATTAAATACCAACCGACACTAGACTGAGCCCAGTCTAGACATTATAAGTCATTTTAAATCATTATTATCACATTAGAAAAGTAACATTTTACTTTTCTCAATTTTACACAATATTCGTACGTTTTACGTATTACGCGTTTTAGACCCGTGTTTCCAGTTTTAGCAGGGTTTTAGCACCCAATGGAACCTACCACTCATTTTATATTTTATTATGGAGTATAATGACATGTTTAACCATACTTTCAAGTTCCACATTTTTACGATACCCGGTTTTACGTTTTGAGGCTTAATCATTTACGGTTAGCTTTTTACGGAGTCAAAACTCATCCAATATCTTGGATAATATGAACCAAAGGCACAACTCACCCCCTAGCTTGTGTGAACCTCCAATAGGGGGGGGGGGGAGTCATCCCTTTGTGTGGCTTGATCTTGACCATTGATCATTTGGATCATTACAAATGTCTTAACTAACCATAGTTAAATTCTAACCCAATATATGGTTAACTATTTTTCCTACCCTATAAATACCAAGCTAAACACATGAAATTCCTTGCACCCTCCTCTCTTTATCTATTAAAGTCCTAAAACCCTAAGGCACTTTTCTTATATTTTGTAAGAAAGTTAACTAGTTTTTGAAAGAAAACTAGTGTTTGATCTTCAATCTTAGAAATTTTCTAAGAAAAGTTGTTATAACTTTAAAGTCTCCAAAAAGACGTAGTTATAATCTTTAAATAACCTCGGTTTATCAAAGATTACAAATCCTTCAAGAATACAAGAGTAGAAGGATTGCTAAAGTGAAGAGAAGCTTGTCAATCAATGTCCTTTCCTTACTAGTTAACTTCCTTTCTTAATTGAAAGCCAAAAGTTGTAAGCAAAACCCTAACATGTTTCTTGTTAAATATCATATTCATGTTATTTACATATCATTCATGCTATATTTTGTCTTGTGATCATGTCCATGATGTATAAAAAATGGGTAAAACAAGTTATTGTAAATGATTGTTAATTTAAGTTATTTAAACAAGTAAACTAGTGACTTTCTTGGTGAAATCTGATCAAAATGGTATAATTATGATATTGGACCATTACATATTGTAGTAGAGGACTTAACAAGGAAACCATAGCAACTTGAACCACTTAAAATGAGTACATGAGTAAAAAGTTATGACCATTTGAAGTTACCAAAACTTTGCGGCAAAACAGCCTAAATACCTTCTGTGACAGAACATAAAACACGAAAAAAGATGCCCTTCTGGTCCGTTTCATGAAAAAGTTAAAGCACGAAAGTTGTCCGGAATCATGTTTTCTTAAAAAACTCAGGAGCACGTATCCAGAAAACTAATAACGAATGAGATTTTTCTCAGTTTCTTAACAGCTATTTTATGTATCAAAGTCACTATATAATAGTTGTGGTTTAATAAGACCAAGAGGTCTAATGACCTAGATTCAAGACCACAACCATGGCTAAAGCCAAGATTGAGTCTCAATACCATGGAACAATGACCAAAGGTCATGGCAAGGCCATGACTAAATGACCATATAAACTTACTTAGGTGAAAACATGAGCTAAAGAGTTAGCGATAACTTAAACATGCAATTTGGATCTACTCCATCCAAAGGACCATGAGATCTTACAAGTAATTGTCATACAAGATTAAGAAACTCATTCTAATAACAATCTTCATGTAAAAGTAAACTTTCCTAAGTTTACTCAAATATTGGACATGTAACTTTTCGGATCAAAACTTATATACATTTACTTTATTAAATACTACAATAGTAAGGAGCCTCATGTGAGGAGTTCATTAAGTAAGCCGTCAAGATGAGTTGTGGATTTACGAATTAAAGTGTCCTGGCTCCTCAAACGTTTACTACATGACTTCTGAATTATGTCGGCCCGAACGGTAGTAAACGATATATAAACTATACATGTTTCATGAACCATTTTTTTTCAAAGACTTACACTATACTTTGTACCACATCATGGACTAAATGCAAGATATATATAGGCAATTCTTCATATTCCTTACTCCAATCCTAAGTCACAACATCCTATTATAGGTTGCTCGTATAAACCTTCGCTATTCGACCATCATATTCACTACTTGCTACATAACTTAAGGTGAGTCATAGCCCCTACTCTTTTAATTGTTTTGTCAACTCTTTGGGGGAGAATACATGCTCGTTTTTACATAAATGCAATACTTGTTTTACTTGAACATGCTACTTGTTTGCTTAAACACCAATTGCCTTACTCAATGTTTGTGGCTTACTCAAATGCCTTATGTGTTTACATGTTACATACTTCATTACCTTCCCGTTGCACTAGTATTCAATAAAACATAGTATTATGGCTTCCACTTCATTGTCAACATTATTTATATGGCATCATTGTAAAAATTGTTTATATAATGGTATTGCTACATTTATCTTTGGATCTAGATACAAGTATTACTTTTGTTCACATAAACCAGATCATATTTGGCAGTGGGTTGTAAACACACAGGTTGCAAGTCTTGTATGGGCGGGGCTTGGAACTGAGTGGATTTACGATGCCTTTGCTGGGAAATCATCATTCAAATGTTTTACATTACATTTTGTCACTAAACTCTATGAACTCACCAACCTCGTGTTGACACTTTAGCATGTTTTTTCAGGTTCATAATGAACAAGGATGGCACGGAAGGGGCATGGATATTCAAGATGGCTATAAAATTTATTATCATTCAAAAACTCGTTTAATGTAATTTGTAAACATGGAACCATCTGGGACCTCATTTTGTATTCTCTGATATTTATATAATTTGAATGATAAATCCTTTAAAACGACTCAACTAGAGATTGTTTTCTATTATTATGACTGTTGTGCCGTCGAGTAACACCTAGTTTGAATTCCGCTGCATCATTGAATTGGGGGTGTTACAGATTGGTACCAGAGCCATGGTTATAGAGAAACGGGTCTAATTGAGACCTAAACTATAACTACAATTACTAGCAAAAACATTTTTATAGCCTTCCGGTCTCCGTGTCTTCCATCCTCCAGACGATTATGGACTTATTAAGCATTTTATATTACACAAACATAATTGCATATTGATATATGTACCCTTAGCACATTTGAGCATTTTCCTGTATGCATGTTATGCTACTCAAACATATTAGTATATTGATATATACCCATTTTGAGCATTTCCCCGTAGACATTTTTATGCTACACAAACATAATTGCAGATTGATATATGTACCCTTAACATAATTGAGCACTTCCCCATAAGCATTTTATACTACATGAACATATTAGTATATTGATATATACACACTTGTCACATTTTGAGCACTTCCCATAAACATTTGAATTGTTTTAACATAGTAATTCTTTTCATAGAAATCATGTGCGTACCCACTTCTCCCGATTATGTGCCCACTCTACCTAATAACTTCCAAGTCTTACCACCCTCACCCGAGTTCGGATTTGACTTCTTAAATGCCTTCGCTTCTGATGACGAAGAAGAACCTTTCGAAGATTCAACCGACGAAGAAGAGGAGGAACTAATGCCAACTAATTTTGCGTTGAATATTTCTAATTATTTTGAACAAAATTGGGTTGAGGCAGACTCCGAGGAGGATAATGAGTATGAATATGTACTAGAGCCATTACCACCACCACTATCACTTCCCTTTGATATCCCTACATGTGATGAATTGGATCACTCATTATGGATCGTATCACGACCACCATTGATCCAACAAGAAAGTCAGCATGGAAACTACAGCCTCTCAAACTTCATCGACTCGTACCTCCAAGAAGTTGCCGATCAATCAGAGCTGCTCGGACCTTCTAACCTGCAATAGACTAGTGTGATGATACTAGTTGTCTTTTGTACTACTAAACTGAATAGACTCAGTTAGTAAACTCTGTAGAATCCATGTAATAGCTAACAGTAGTTGTAAAACGTTGTAATTACTAAACTGAAAGTATCAGTTAGTAGATTTTGAAGAAACTTGTAATAAGTTTCAATCTTGTAATCAATCAACGTTTTATGAATAAAACTCATGCTTTATGCTATCATGTGTTATGATTCAAACCTCCAACGTAATTATTCTATCATTTCCCCATCAAAAATCATGCTTATTTCACAACTTTCTACTCACCAACTATATTGAACACTACGTCAATTTCCCCCGATTATCTTACTCTCCATCTCCAAAGATGAGTATGAATATTCATTTCGTACTTTTGGAACACCAATATCATCTCATAATACACTACCTTGTAACTCACCGGCAAAGTATGAATGTTGTGTTGGGAATTCTTAAGTAGGATGATTTGTAATTATTTGAATGGATTGGGATGCCTTTTCATTTAAATAAAGAAATTGTAAATCACCGAACCATAAGTTTATATTCCTCTATTTACATTGTTTGGGATGCCTCTCTATGTAAATAAAGAATTATAAACAAGTGGGCTTATTTGTATCCGAAATATCATAAGTATGAAGTCAACCTACACTACATTGCTCGGGTATGGCATGATACCTACACTACATTGCTCGGGTATGGCATGATACCTACACTACATTGCTCGGGTATGGCATGATACCTACACTACATTGCTCGGGTATGGCATGATACCTACACTACATTGCTCGGGTATGGCATGATACCTACACTACATTGCTCGGGTATGGCATGATACCTACACTACATTGCTCGGGTATGGCATGATACCTACATTATATTCGCCACAACATTATATTCGCCACAAGAAACCTACATTATATTCGCCACAAGAAATCCTATCTTTTCACCGACATCGCTTCAACCCATGACATAAACTGAACTTCGGGACGAAGTTCCCGTAAGGGGTAGAGACTGTAACAATTCGCAATTTCAGGTTAATCACTATTCCCGAAAAATTTCACTATTCATTTTTACTATTCACTTTTACTATTCATTTTCCCAAAATTTGATTTTTATTTCATATTCTCGTGTGATAAATCATTTCCATATCAAATTAAAAGTTTGACACTCATCAGATCATTTTCGCGAAAGTTATTAAGGAATTACACGTTTTAGGGTAAAACGTCATTCAAAAATCCTACGCACAACGAAACTCGACCGCGTTAATTTTCCCCGCATCAGAAAAATGTTTGATACACTCATGAATTATTTGAGAATAAATCATGACTGAGAAAAACATGACCAAATAAACCTCGGCCGTGAAAAACAGGAATTTTCGTTTTTAAGCACTTTTACTCAACCGTAACCTTAGCCTATACCTGCACCACGTTTCTAAGATGATTTGAGTTTTCACATTTTTGGAATAAGTCAACATATTTTTCCCTCCTCCTTTGACCAAAAATCATTCCTTGATTTTTAGGCTTACGGTTTTATGTCTTAAAGACATTAAATACCAACCGACACTAGATTGAGCCCAGTCTAGACATTATAAGTCATTTTAAATCATTATTATCACATTAGAAAAGTAACATTTTACTTTTCTCAATTTTACACAATATTCGTACGTTTTACGTATTACGCGTTTTAGACCCGTGTTTCCAGTTTTAGCAGGGTTTTAGCACCCCAATGGAATCTACCACTCATTTTTTATTTTATTATGGAGCATAATGACATGTTTAACCATACTTTCAAGTTCCACATTTTTACGATACCCGGTTTTACGTTTTGAGGCTTAATCATTTACGGTTAGCTTTTTACGGAGTCAAAACTCATCCAATATCTTGGATAATATCAACCAAAGGCACACCTCACCCCCTAGCTTGTGTGAACCGCCAATAGGGGGGGGGGGAGTCATCCCTTTGTGTGGCTTGATCTTGACCATTGATCCTTTAGATCGTTACAAGTGTCTTAACTAACCATAGTTAAATTCTAACCCAATATATGGTTAACTATTTTTCCTACCCTATAAATACCAAGCTAAACACATAAAATTCCTTGCACCTTCCTCTCTTTATCTATCAAAGTCCTAAAACCCTAAGGCACTTTTCTTATATTTTGTAAGAAAGTTAACTAGTTTTTGAAAGAAAACTAGTGTTTGATCTTCAATCTTGGAAATTTTCTAAGAAAAGTTGTTATAACTTTAAAGTCTCCAAAAAGACGTAGTTATAATCTTCAAATAACCTTGGTTTATCAAAGATCACAAATCCTTGAAGAATACAAGAGTAGAAGGATTGCTAAAGTGAAAAGAAGCTTGTCAATCAATGTCCTTTCCTTACTAGTTAACTTCCTTTCTTAATTGAAAGCCAGAAGTTGTAAGCAAAACCCTAACATGCTTCTTGTTAAATATCATATTCATGTTATTTACATATCATTCATGCTATATTTTGTCTTGTGATCATGTCCATGATGTATAAAAAATGGGTAAAACAAGTTATTGTAAATGATTGTTAATTTAAGTTATTTAAACAAGTAAACTAGTGACTTTCTTGGTGAAATCTGATCAAAATGGTATAATTATGATATTAGACCATTACATATTGTAGTAGAGGATTTAACAAGGAAACCATAGCAACTTGAACCACTTAAAATGAGTACATGAGTAAAAAGTTATGACCATTTAAAGTTACCAAAACTTTGCGGCAAAACTGCCTAAATACTTTCTGTGACAGAACATAAAACACGCAAAAAGAAGCCCTTCTGGTCCGTTTCACAAAAAAGTTAAGGCACGAAAGTTGTCCGGAATCACGTTTTCTTAAAAAATTCAGGAGCACGTATCCAGAAAACCAATAACGAATGAGATTTTTCTCAGTTTCTTAACATCTATTTTATGTATCAAAGTCACTATATAATAGTTGTGGTTTAATAAGACCAAAAGGTCTAATGACCTAGATTCAAGACCACAACCATGGCTAAAGCCAAGGTTGAGTCTCAATACCATGGAACAATGACCAAAGGTCATGGCAAGGCCATGGCTAAATGACCATATAAACTTACTTAGGTGAAAACATGAGCTAAAGAGTTAGTGATAACTTAAACATGCAATTTGGATCTACTCCATTTAAAGGACCATGAGATCTTACAAGTAATTGTCATACAAGATTAAGAAACTCATTCTAGTAACAATCTTCATGTAAAAGTAAACTTTCCTAAGTTTACTCAAATATTGGACATGTAACTTTTCGGATCAAAACTTATATACATATATTTTATCAAATACTACAATAGTAGGGAGCCTCATGTGAGGAGTTCATTAAGTAAGCCGTCGAGATGAGTTGTGGATTTACGAATTAAAGTGTCCTGGCTCCTCAAACGTTTACTACATGACTTCTGAATTATGTCGGCCCGAACGGTAGTAAACGATATATAAACTATACATGTTTCATGAACCATTTCTTTTCAAAGACTTACACTATACTTTGTACCACATCATGGACTAAATGCAAGATATATATATATATATATATATATATATATATATATATATATATATATATATATATATATATATATATATATATATATATATATATATATATATATATATATATATATATATAGGCAATTCTTCATATTCCTTACTCCAATCCTAAGTCACAACATCCTATTATAGGTTGCTCGTAGAAACCTTTGCTATTCGACCATCATATTCACTACTTGCTACATAACTTAAGGTGAGTCATAGCCCCTACTCTTTTAATTGTTTTGTCAACTCTTTGGGGGAGAATACATGCTCGTTTTTACATAAATGCAATACTTGTTTTACTTGAACATGCTACTTGTTTGCTTAAACACCAATTGCCTTACTTAATGTTTGTGGCTTACTCAAATGCCTTATGTGTTTACATGTTACATACTTCATTGCCTTCCCGTTGCACTAGTATTCAATAAAACATAGTATTATGGCTTCCACTTCATTGTCAACATTATTTATATGGCATCATTGTAAAAATTGTTTATATAACGGTATTGCTACATTTATCTTTGGATCTAGATACAAGTATTACTTTTGTTCACATAAACCAGATCATATTTGGCAGTGGGTTGTAAACACACAGGTTGCAAGTCTTGTATGGGCGGGGCTTGGAACTGAGTGGATTTACGATGCCTTTGCTGGGAAATCATCATTCAAATGTTTTACATTACATTTTGTCACTAAACTCTATGAACTCATCAACCTCGTGTTGACACTTTAGCATGTTTTTTCAGGTTCATAATGAACAAGGATGGCATGGAAGGGGCACGGATATTCAAGATGGCTATAAAATTTATTATCATTCAAAAACTCGTTTAATGTAATTTTGAACATGGATTCATGGAACCATCTGGGACCTCATTTTGTATTCTCTGATATTTATATAATTTGAATGATAAATCCTTTAAAATGACTCAACTAGAGATCATTTTCTATTATTATGACTGTTGTGCCGTCGAGTAACACCCAGTTTGAATTCCGCTGCATCATTGAATTGGGGGTGTTACAAATTTTACAGATTCTTCAAGGGTTTCAACCCTTTGTTTCTTCCATGCTTAATTGAAGATAAGTCCTTTATCAAATCATTCAATATGTCTATGTGTTGTTTGATTATATCTTACGCTTGTCTTCTCTTTGACATGCTAGGCTAGGTTTTCCTTGTGTTTGCTTAGATGTAATGAAACTTAGATATTGATTATGGGTTGGTTGTTTGTTTATAATTGTTGTAGATGAATGAATTTGATGTTAGGCTTAAGAAAACTGGCAGACTTCCAATTGGCAACTTGCTTGAACATCTTAAGAAACATGATCGGAGGTGTACTACGATATTTTGGTTGTATTTAATGCGTAGGTAACTACTAATGAGGCCATGTTAGGAGCTAGTAGTTGGCTCGACATAGGAAGAGGTAGAAGCTTATAGAGTTAGGGAAGATTGTACACGACCCTACGATTGGTATTAAGGAATATAACCCATCATCCATGCAATTGTAACAAACTAATAAACTTGTAAAAGAGAACTAAGGAGTAGTGAAATCTAAGTAAACACAATTTTCTCTCATTATTGTTTACACCACAATTTAGTTTAAGTTTAGTTTATTTTATTTTATTTTAATTGCATCTTTAGTTAATTAGGTTAGTTGATTTGCAACTAATTCTGCACACTCATTCCAAAACTGAGATTTTTACTTGCTTTCCTTAAAATATAAAAATACAAAAACAATCATCTCTCACATCTAGACCTAGTTTTAGTGAGTTTTAACCATAGCAAACACTATTCTTTGAGTTGAACGATCAATCCACCGGTACTTGTCACTATACTATTCTACAACGAACAGGTACACTGCCTGGTGGGGATTGCAAGTTTCTCAAGATCCCTTGAGAGGTAACACCTTTTGCGAGGGCGCAATTCCATGCATCAGAGTGTCAACTGAGTCACTTGTATCAAAACCAAATTTCTTCAGAATGTCATTAGCATATTTGGCTTGATTAACTAAGATGCTGTCACAACTCACCATTTCAGATCATTTTCCGAACTTCCACAATTTACTATTCATAAATCACTATTCATCAAAACACTATTCATCATTTACTATTCATCATTTTTCAGGTCAGTTTATATTCTGAGAAGCGTTCAAAAATTTTACTATTCACAAAACACTATTCATTCCCGGGAGAAAAACACTATTCACGTGCGTTGCTCATTTCATCGTAAATTTTGTTTACGTATATTTAAATTCGCGTAACCGAATTGGTTCAGGTGCGAATTCATGCTTTATCAGTAGGGACATTTCATACGGACTAGAAATAGTCTACATTTCATCATAATAGCATTTGCATACTATACCACTCGTAGAATATTCATATTAATATTTTTGATATATTTAACGTTTTACGTATATTTATTTTTGAATAAACGTTACATACGATTAATAAATATGACAAACATATCTAACAATCACCACAATGGTCCCGATATATTTTTAAACTCCTTACAATATCACAAAGATTATAAAATCAATTTACCCGGTATTTTGGAAATTTATTTAATTTATAACGTAAGTTTATTATAATTACGACGGTTTTCGTGAAAACTAAATAATAATTGTCCAAGCACTCAATAATTGTACCCAACATATTTTTATCACTTTTATGACTACATTATGTCCCGATTAAATTCGTTATATTCTATTTCAACTCGTCATGATTTATTTTTAGTTAACTCGGTACCCGATAACAAAATATCTAAAACTAAAACACATAATAACTACATTTTAACCCTAAGCTTCTCTAACACTCTTCATTAACCACATGTGCCCCCCCCCCCCATATACTAATAACATGGTTACTTCTAATTGATCAATTATTTATCATTATGCCATCAAGATCTAGATATTTATCTAAAACTTCAAGTCTTATCACTTTAACAAGCAAAACCCAATTTTTCTTCCTTTCCTCTCAAAACCCACGACCCAAAATCAAACAAGAAGCAAAATCCACCATTTTTTCAAGATCAAGTTATATTTAAGTTCATTTGATGATCCTTGTTAGAGTTTTGAAATAAAAACTCAAGGTTTCTTAGGTTTTACACATCCAAGCTCCATAATCTTTCAAAGTAAGTAGTCAAACTCTTTTTCATAATTTCTTCAAGTTATTTTTATGATCATATGATTTCTATACAAGATTACATGCATATGTTAGTTTATACCACTCATTTATATATACTTATATCTTTGAAACCCTAGAAATAGATACCCTTGGTAGATCTAGTTGATTGATGATGTTTAAGAACCCATGACACCTTAAGAAGGTGTATGGTAGGAATAGACTAGATTTGTGGTGATTGGAAGTGATTTGGGTGGATTAGAAACTAGTTTGGAACATTAGAAATGAGTTTAGAACTTATCTAGGAACCTACTGTCCCAAAAAGCCAAACCTGGAAAACTCAGGAACTTAGAGGCAATTTTTAACCAAAGATTTAGAAACTACTTTCAAAAACGAAACTTTTGGCGAAAAAACGGATTAAAACGAGTTTATAACGAAGGAGATATGATTTTTGCAAGTTTAACGACGAAAACTATTTTTCTGAAAATATTCATGCTGTTGGACGATTTTTGTCGGACAAACCGAGGCGTTAGACGTAACCTAGAGAAGCCGAGCCATCAAAAATATATTAGTACAGACTAAGACGAATCCGTGGATATAAAGAATGAGGAAAATGAACTTAAAACGACAAAGATATACACGTTTTAAAATCGTCAAAACTATATATATATATTAGTAGTCACTAATAGAAATAATAAAACTACGTACTAAATACTATATTTTCTAGATTTATTATTCAAGAGATATATTCTTAACTAATGAAGTACGTACGACCCAAGACTTATTTATACGACTATTAGACGTTATTTCAAGGTTCTCAAGGCGATGAATCTAACACTAACGTTTTATATACGATATATTACGACTAGTTTTTATAAGTTTAGTTAGACTTATTTTTCCTAAGTATGGAAAATATTTTATTTTGACAATAACTAGTATTTTCAAGTTATGAGTGGTATAGGCATCATGTGCATGTGCATTCATTACATCACGTCATGATCTAAAGTAGATCGTTATTACTTATTTTAGGTTGCGGCTGATATTCGCGCCTTATTGTCCCTATCATTTCACGTCATAGTATCATCACTTCAGGTGAGTTTTCATAGCCCCGTTTTAATTCAATAATTTTGATTTCAAATCCCACGGGGGAGAATACATTGCATCACTTATTTTTGTACATGCCAAAGTATAAATTCCTTACATTGCTTAAGTTGCCTTATTACCACGTCACGACAAGTCCCCTTTATTATCATGGACCGTTAATTAATCTACAAGCGAGAGTGAGTGAATAGATCTATTGAGGGTGACTCCTCCATCCGTGTTTGGGTTGCTCCAACGGGATTACAGATGCATTTCATGTCTAATATATTTAGAGTGTCTGGTAAACACTCATTTGGGGCCAATTTAGTTGCGTCTAGCTTTGGGGTCATGAGCTTAAGAGCCAATGGAAATTTTATTACTGAAATCTTATTACTTTACTTTTTACTTATGGCTATTGTACATCCGATTTAACTTATAAACCTATGATTATTCACCAACTTTATGTTGACCGTTTTAGCAATGTATTTTCAGGTTATTAAGGTAGCTCATGTTGCATGCATTTGGACCTTAATGGAGTCGCGGTGTCGACGCGTCTCACTATATTTTCTGCACTTATGAAACGTTTGATCTTGTGGAACTTATTTCACCTAAATTGGCAACATCTTTTGGGACCTATGCTTTTGTAAACTCTGAATGTTTTAATGATCAAACGACGTATTTTCCAAACGACACTTTAGGTCGTTCAATGTAACTGTGATATCAATTGAGTTACACCCCAGCTGCATGTATGCTTCCGCTGGACCCGATTTTGGGGGTAGGTAATCAAACATACCAATGAAATGCAGGTGATCAAACATATATTTAGGTAAAGCTGATAATATTTGAGTAACCAACCATGTAAAGCAAGTAATGCGTTTAAGTAAAACGAGCATGTATTCTCCCCCAAAGAGTTTACAAAACAATTAAAAGAGTAGGGGCCATGACTCACCTGGTGCGATAGCTACGATGACAAAAGTGGATACACGAAATGAGGCACGATCTCTAACCGCAACCTAATATGAATGATATGATCTAATGTAAGAAATGAAATGATGCTACACATGCAAATACGTATGTTATCGATACCACTCGTTAGTTTTGAAAATAACGTTTATCGTCGAAAAATACGTTTTTGACGTCTCGTTAGGTTAATAAATACTTTCCATGTAAATAGGTTGAAACGGTTCTCCACGATCCTCGTTTGGTGTTTCATCGGTAAATATAGTATTTTCGTCGTAAAAATGACACTTTTCATAACTTGAAAATATGACCATGGAAAGTATTTATTAATCGAACGAGACGTCAAAAATATATTTTTCGACGATAAGCGTTATTTTCAAAACTAACGAGTGGTATCGATAACATACGTATATATATATATATATATATATATATATATATATATATATATATATATATATATATATATATATATATATATAAACATCAAACTTTGGTAAACAGTCCTAATCACTACATGTTTGAAAACCGTTTCTCATTTTATAACTACTGAATTTTGAATCATCAAGAAGGATATTACTTAGTAAATCATTAGCTCCATTTTTTAAATTCGTTTATTCAGAAAAAGATTTCGACCAAAACTCACAATCAGGAGACAAATTTCCAAAACTAATCACCATACTACATCGCTTATGCACTTAGGATTTTGTGACATGACAATAGAGAACCTTGGAATATGTGATGAAGGAAATTAGGAGGGACACCCTAAATCAATTACGAACTTTAGTAATAGAGGCCAAGCCCAATAGGCAAAGAAAGACACATGTCTTATCATCCGTTGGAACAAAACACAAGGAATCAAAAATTGTTACCCATATTCTCTCTCCTTCATATAACGCCAAGTTCGAAAGATAGAACGTTGTGGAATTAGTCACAAGATTTATTGTACCAATTTCAATTATTCCTGATAAAGGTAATCGAATCACCTCAGACCCCTAGCAGGCATTTTAAGATTTCCTTCGGAACCCCATTTAGCTGTAAACACCGTCTACCATCCTCAGACCAATGGCCAAAGCGAAAGGACAATTCAAACATAGGAAAGATATGCTCAGAGCATGAGTGATTGACTCTAGAATTGGTTGGACTAACCATTTACCATAAATCATTTGCAAACATAATTATCGCGCGAGAGTAGAGACTACGCCATTTGATGCACTCTATGGTCGAAGTGCCAATATCCATTGACGGAACGAAATTTGGAAAAGCCCAACTCACTAGTCCAGTAGGCATTCATGAAATAACTAGGAATTTCCTACAAATCAAGAATCAGTTACAAGTTTGATAAGTTGTAAACCCTTAGAATCTCAAGTTAATGGCAGGATCATGTTGAAGGTTCTGCCTAGGAAAGGTATGATACCATTCAGAAATATTCGGGAAGTTAAACCCGATATATACTAGACCATCTAATATTTCAGACAGAGTAGGCCTAGTGGCCGTCAGACTTGAGCCTTGTTAGAGAACAGAAGGTTATACAAACATGTTTCACATTTTCAAATCCCAAGAAATGTCTTTCAGATGAGTCACTCATGATTCCATTGGAAGGAATCCAACCCAAAGACCAACGTAAACCTGGTAAGAGAACCAGTAGAAATCATGGACAGTTAGATCGAACAGTAGAATCGAAGTCGAATTCCTATCGTGAAAGTTTGCTGGAATTCTCGAAGAGGTCCCGAGTTTACTTGGGAACGGGAAGACCAAATGCGACTCAAGTATCCACATCTTTTCACCAAGCCTATTTCCGAGACCAACACCAGCTGAATTCAGGGACTGAATTCCTTTTTGGGTAGGCGACTGTCACAACTCACCATTTTAGGTCATTTTCCGAACTTCCACAATTTACTATTCATAAATCACTATTCATCAAAACACTATTCATCATTTTTGAGGTCAGTTTGATATTCCGAGAAGCGTTCAAAAATATTACTATTCACAAAACACTATTCATTTTCGGGAGAAAAATACTATTCACGTGCATTGCTCATTTCATCGTAAATTTAGTTTACGGATATTTAAATTCGCGTAACCGAATTGGTTCAGGTGCGAGTTCATGCTTTATCAATAGGGACATTTCATACGGACTAGAAATAGTCTACATTTCATCATAATAGCATTTGCATACTATACCACTCGTAGAATATTCATATTAATATTTTGATATATTTAACGTTTTACGTATATTTATTTTTGAATAAATGTTACATACGATTAATAAATATGACAAACATATCTAACAATCCTCACAATGGTCCCGATATATTTTTAAACTTCTTACAATATCACAAAGATTATAAAATCCATTTACCCGGTATTTTGGAAATTTATTTAATTTATAACGTAAGTTTATTATAATTACGACAGTTTTCGTGAAAACTAAATAATAATTGTCCAAGCACTCAATAATTGTACCCAACATATTTTTATCACTTTTATGACTACATTATGTTCCGATTAAATTCGTTATATTCTATTTCTACTCGTCACGATTTATTTTTAGTTAACTCGGTACCCGATAACAAAATATCTAAAACTAAAACACATAATAACTACATTTTAACCCCAAGCTCCTCCAACACTCTTCATTAAACCACATGTGCAACCCCCCCCCCCCTATATATTAATAACATGGTTACTTCTAATTGATCAATTATTTACCATTATGCCATCAAGATCTAGATATTTATCTAAAAACTTCAAGTCTTATCACTTTAACAAGCAAAACCCAATTTTTCTTCCTCTCCTCTCAAAACCCACGACCCAAAATCAAACAAGAAGCAAAATCCACCATTTTTCCAAGATCAAGTTATATTTAAGTTCATTTGATGATCCTTGTTAGAGTTTTGAAATAAAAACTCAAGGTTTCTTAGGTTTTACTCATCCAAGCTCCATAATCTTTCAAAGTAAGTTGTCTAACTCTTTTTCATAATTTCTTCAAGTTATTTTTATGATCATATGATTTCTATACAAGATTACATGCATATGTTAGTTTATACCACTCATTTATATATACTTATATCTTTGAAACCCTAGAAATGGAAACCCTTGGATGATCTAGTTGATTGATGATGTTTAAGAACCCATGACACCTTAAGAAGGTGTATGGTAGGAATAGACTAGATTTGTGGTGATTGGAAGTGATTTGGGTGGATTAGAAACTAGTTTGGAACAATAGAAATGAGTTTAGAACTTATCTAGGAACCTACTATCCCAAAAAGCCAAACCTGGAAAACTCAGGAACTTAGAGGCAATTTTTAACCAAAGATTTAGAAACTACTTTCAAAAACGAAACTTTTGGCGAAAGAACGGATTAAAACGAGTTTATAACGAAGGAGATATGATTTTTGCAAGTTTAACGACGAAAACTATTTTTCTGAAAATATTCATGCTGTTGGACGATTTTCGTCGGACAAACCGAGGCGTTAGACGTAACCTAGAGAAGCCGAGCCATCAAAAATATATTAGTACAGACTAAGACGAATCCGTGGATATAAAGAATGAGGAAAATGAACTTAAAACGACAAAGATATACACGTTTTAAAATCGTCAAAACTATATATATATATTAGTAGTCACTAATTGAAATAATAAAACTACGTACTAAATACTATATTTTCTAGATTTATTATTCAAGAGATATATTCTTAACTAATGAAGTACGTACGACCCAAGACTTATTTATACGACTATTAGACGTTATTTCAAGGTTCTAAGGCGATGAATATAACACTAACGTTTTATATACGATATATTACGACTAGTTTTTATAAGTTTAGTTAGACTTATTTTTCCTAAGTATGGAAAATATTTTATTTTGACAATAACTAGTATTTTCAAGTTATGAGTGGTATAGGCATCATGTGCATGTGCATTCATTACATCACGTCATGATCTAAAGTAGATCGTTATTACTTATTTTAGGTTGCGGCTGATATTCGCGCCTTATTGTCCCTATCATTTCACGTCATAGTATCATCACTTCAGGTGAGTTTTCATAGCCCCGTTTTAATTCAATAATTTTGATTTCAAATCCCACGGGGGAGAATACATTGCATCACTTATTTTTGTACATGCCAAAGTATAAATTCCTTACATTGCTTAAGTTGCCTTATTACCACGTCACGACAAGTCCCCTTTATTATCATGGACCGTTAATTAATCTACAAGCGAGAGTGAGTGAATAGATCTATTGAGGGTGACTCCTCCATCCGTGTTTGGGTTGCTCCAACGGGATTACGGATGCATTTCATGTCTAATATATTTAGAGTGTCTGGTAAACACTCATTTGGGGCCAATTTAATTGCGTCTAGTTTCGGGGTCATGAGCTTAAGAGCCAATGTAAATTTTATTACTGAAATCTTATTACTTTACTTTTTACTTATGGCTATTGTACATCCGATTTAACTTATAAACCTATGATTATTCACCAACTTTATGTTGACCGTTTTAGCAATGTATTTTCAAGTTATTAAGGTAGCTCATGTTGCATGCATTTGGACCTTCATGGAGTCGCGGTGTCGACGCGTCTCACTATATTTTCTGCACTTATGAACTGTTTGATCTTGTGGAACTTATTTCACTTAAATTGGCAACATCTTTTGGGACCTATGCTTTTGTAAACTCTGAATGTTTTAATGAACAAACGACGTATTTTCCAAACGACACTTTAGGTCGTTCAATGTAACTGTAATTGTGATGCTATGACCGTCACCCCAGGTATTCCATTCCGCTGCCATTCAGGTATTTTGGGGGTGTGACAGATGCCGCTTGGATTTTGTGAGATTTGTAACCCTAAGAAGAATGACATCTGTCCCATCATTGATATTTGAAACTTGGAACTCATTTCCTTCGTGAATCGATCACATTCGTTGGAATCAGAAGATGCAAATGTGATATCATCTACATAAATTTGAACATGAAGCAGATGATTTCCAGTCTTCCTAGTGAACAAGGTAGGATCAACGACACCCTTGGTGAATTGGTTTGCTAGAAGAAACTTGGACAAAGTGTCGTACCAAGCCCTGGGTACTTGTTTTAGGCAATAGAGAGCTTTCTTCAAACGATACACATGATTGGGCTGGTCAGAATCCACGAATCCTTCAGGCTGAGTAACGTAGACCACTTCTTTCAAATCTCCATTCAGGAAAGCAGTCTTAACATCCATTTGGTAGACAATCATGTTACTGCTAGCAGCATTGGCGAGAAATATTCTAATGGTCTCAATACGACCAAAAGGTGCAAACGATTCTTCAAAGTCAATTCCCTCTTGTTGATTATATCCTTTAGCAACTAACCGTGTCTTGTTTTTCAAAGCATCACCATGCTCATGAAGTTTTACTTTAAAGATCCACTTAAGAGCAATGGTCATTACACATTCTGGAGGAGGCACCAATTCCTATACATCAAGACGATCAAATTCATGGATTTCTTCTTGCATTGCTGTGAACCAGCATTCTTTTGACAAAGCATCCTTGAAATCTTTGGGTTCTGTTCTGGATAGAATGGAGTTGAAGAAGCACCACAAGGCATTGGTGGGAAGTTTCTTTCTTGTAGACACTGGTTGAGAGGGATTCCCTATGATGTTGTCAATAGGGTGATCGTTGGTCCATATTCTGATATGTTCGTGAGGTTGAGGGTAGTGAACTGATGTAGCTGAGTTAGATTCTTCTGAGGAGGATGCTTCATTAGAGAATTCAGGAGCAAATACATTCTCAAGCGGCTCATCGTTTGGTGGATTGGTATTCTGTACAAGGGTCGAACTAATCGGTCCAGGAGATAAAAGATTTGGTGTGGGTCCAGAACTGGTGTGACCTGAAACCGTGTGCTCTGTCAGCTCATCAAACGTGACATGGATTGTTTCCATGATTTGTCAGGTTCTTTTGTTGTAGATTCGGTACCCCTTTTGATCAGGTGCATATCCAACAAATACCCCAATATCAGCCTTAGCCTTAAGCTTACCTAAGTCTTCACTATCATTTGTTGGATAACAAAGAGCGCTAAACACACGAAGAAAGGAAAGATCATGTTTTCTGAGGTGCACCAGCTCATAAGGTGTTTTGTTGTGGGGAGGATGTATCAACGATCGATTTTGAGTATAGCAAGCAGTAGCAATAACCTTAACCCATAGAAACATTGGAGTTCTAGAAAATATCAGCATAGTACGAGCAGCTTCAACTAGTGTATGATTCCGTTCCGTCTTTCAACAACTCCCTTTTGTTGAGGAGTGCGAGGAATACTCGTTTGATGACTGATGCCAATACTTTCATAAAATTGAGTGAGTTGTTTATTGACAAACTCTGTTCCATTGTCTGTGTGAATGATTCTAACAGTTTTGTTGAGCCTTACTTGCAGTTGCTTGATAAGTTTAATGATGATCTCTGGAGTTTCATCCTTGGATCTTAAAAACTTTACCCATGTAAATCATGAGTAATCGTCAACAATCACGAGAATGTATTTTTTCCCATTGATACTCTGTACTCTCATAGGTCAGCACAGATGCATGTGAAGGGTATGGAGAACTTTTGTAATGGAGTTGGCTGGTTTGGGTTTGTGAGTGTGTTTCTTGCCTTTTCCCAATTGACATGCTGAACAAAGATGATATTTTTCATACTTCAACCTAGGCATGCCTCGAACAAGATCCTTGTGAGTAAGTTCATTAATGGTGCCGAAGTTCAAGTGGTTCAAACGATGATGCCATAACCATGATTTGTTCTTCGAGGCCTTAGAGAGCAAGCAAATGGGAGAGGACCGCATCATGTCTTCGATAGAGATAGTATAGAGATTTGTTCCACGACTTCCTTTAAGAAGATCAATTCCATCCAATTCTCTAACGAAACAGGTGTCCTTTCTGAAGGTCACTTCAAGATCGGTGTCACAAAATTGTCCAACAGAGAATAGATTATGCCCAAGTCCTTCCACATAGTAAACTCTAGAAATCACACTTTCACCAAACACGTAGTCACCATAGCCAATAATGGCTCCAAAATGGTCATTCCCAAATCTAACAGTCCCAATAAACTTTTACACAAAATTTCTGAGTCGAGAGCGATCTCCAGTCATATGTTTTGAGCAGCCTGAGTCCGAATACCACAGGACGATTTGTACGACCTGCATTTGAAACCAGATAAATATGGATAACTGAAAAATGTGGATCCCCAAGTGTGATTGGGATCCAATTGGTTAACATAAGCATACTTAGGGTAAACAGGATTAGTATGTGCAATGGTTTCTTCAGAGGAAATGATACTAGTGGGTGCAACTGACTTATCATCAAGGCATTGTGTCACTAAAGGGAATTTTCTACCAGTTGCCTTCCATTTCTTAACATCTAAAGGCTTGGGATGGGTCATTTTAGTTAATGGACACTGGCTTCCTAAACTGAACTTTCTTCCCGTAGGTTTCCACTGGTATCCTACACTGGTGAAAATCTTTCCTGTAATTTTCCAAGTATGGTTTTCCAGGTTTTGTGCTTTAGCCATCTTACCTGAGGATAAATAAGAAGACTTCAAGAATGACACAACACAATCATCATGATTACCAGAAATCAAACAACAATTACATGTCTTACAAGTAGCATTAGAATTTGAATTAATTACAGTACACTTAAAGCTAATACTTGAATCAACACGATTCTTTTCATTCAAATCAATCTTATTGTTCCTAGGGTGGTCTTCTACTTTCTTCCCTTGAGCACTCTTAGCTGGCGAAGTCTTATCATTCCTTGTATTGCAACTAAGCTTTGACCTGCTTACTTTAGTGTCATTGCTTACTCCTGTAGAATTAATGACGGGAACATTTGATTGTTGCATTGCTGTTTGTTTTCTAGGAAGTGATGTGTTACGTTCAGATCTTGTCAAAGGTACGTCAAAGGTAACATGCTTGTTCATAGTCTTAGATGAGGATGAAGCCTTTCTATCTGGCATGTTGAGAATCTTAGGACATGTACCTATGGCATATTCTAAGAGTTCTTGCAATCGATTGGTGAGAAAACTAACGTCTATGAAGGTGATATCAGATGGTCTCACCGTTCTATCTTCTTTAATGGTCTCACGAAGCATGTTAAGGCAAGCCTTAAGATGTTTAAGGTAATCACTATGGACTAACTCATTCTTCCTAAGGGGAAGCGGAATATTCACGGCCTCACATGCATATTTTTTACATTTACAAACCTTTGAAGTGACATTGTCACATGCAGTGACCGGCATTTTCCCTTTCACCTTGGTCTTTAGATTCTCAATTTCATTTAGCAAAGAAGTTATTTTTTCATTGGTTTGATCACGTGTGATCTTAATTGAATCATATAACTCTTTGTAATGTTATTTGACTTTTGAATTTTCAGCTTGAAAACAATCATTTTCATATTTGAGTTTATTGATGATGTCTCTAAATTGAAAATCCTAAGAATCTGTAGACTGCGGTTTATGAGAGCCGATCACATCACATTTGTTGGACCTCAATTGGGCAATTTGAGCCCTTAATTTTTGAATCGTGTTGGTGTGAACTTGAATTTTTTCATCCCATTTGGCTAATTCAAAATATGCATCAAATTCAGGAGCATCCAAAGATGTCTTGGCATTTGAAATTTTAATCCTTTATTCTAAATATTGATATTTTAATTGTAAGTTAAGATTATCAACCTCTAGTTTAGAAAAGTGCTTGACCATGTTATCATGATCATCATTTTGAATTTTTTCATGCAGTTTGAAATTCTCCCCCTCAAGCTCAACAACATGATTTTGGAGAACATTAAAAGCAACAGACATTTCATGAAATTGACAAGCAGTTAATGTAGAGTCAGTAGCAGTGTAGAATACATCTTATGCAATACATTTAGCAATCAAATTGTCATTCATGATAAGAGCATTTTTCCTCGCAATTTCACTATATTGAAGATCTATTGCAATTTGTTTTCCCTCATTTTCCATATTTTTAAACACTTCTTTCATTTCTTTCACTTCAATTTAAAGGGATTGTTGTAAGCCCTCAAAGTGTTCTTTGATTAGTTTAAAAAATGGGATAACTTCCTTTAAGTAGCACTCTTTCGTAAGCTCAAAACCCTTTTCACCCTCAGTAATTCCCGTTGGTGTAATTCTCTTTTTACAAGTTTTATCAAAGTCAGAAAACATTTGACATAGTACATATATGCTAATAAGAGTCTTACATTGAGTGGGAACTGATAACTGAACTAAGTGCATAGGTGTATTGGGGGGATACACTGTTAGGGCAGCAACCTTAAGAGGGGTTTTGGCCTTAAGTTCTTCAGCTTTTATTTTTTCCATGTCTAGGGACCAAAATACTTGCTCAGGTGTTACCTTAGATTGGGGTGCAAAAACAGTCAATCGATTATGTTCATAGTAATTATATGGTTTGATATTGACACGTTTTTTTAATACACTTTGGATCATTCATTTTGTTTTCTAACTTCTCCCTATTGACCGATTCTATCTCATCCATCTCTTCATCAGACCAACTATTGGGGGGAGCATGATTAGGTTTAAACATAACATTAGCATCATACAAGGCAGGTTGAGAGGCACTAACGCTCTTAAGAAAGTTCGTGTTAGGCACTCCTAAATCCTTATTACTATGCTTATCCCGCAATTTAATGTGCTTTTGTATCATTTGAGCTGTTTGTATGGTTTGGCCTTGAGTGTACAATTTGTTTTCAAGTTTGTTTTTCAACGTCTTAAGATTGGAAAAATCATTTAAGAGTTTAGTTTCTTTTTCTTGAAAATCATTTTTTAGTGCACTTACACTGTCCTGAATCTCCTGTTTTTGTTTAACATCTTGATCAAGTTGATTTTGTACAGACTTTAACTCCTGTTTTAATGTTTCTTCCCTTAAGTTATGTTCAGTTATATATGTACGCATTTGCCAATCCATTTTTTGTTCACGTTCGGTTAGCTCAAATTTTGCACGTTGTTCCTAATATGTCACCTGGTCTTTAAGAATATTAAGCCTAGTGGTTAGGGTGTCATCAGGTGCAACATGAGTGTACTCATCAATTCACACACATTATCATCAACATAGGATGCATCACTTGGTACAACAGACTTGACGTTGAGTTTTACATATTGTTCATATGGGATAACATTGCTATTACCCATATTAGCATTATCTAATCCCACCATGTTTGTTTGTTGTACTTCATTAGGAATCCTTTGTTCATGCATCACATTATAATCACATACAACTGACGATGCTACACTAGATACGTAAGAATTTTCGTTGTGATCCAGATGTTGCTCAATTGGAATAACATTATTGTTTACCAATTCAACCTCATTTGGTTCAGCAACATTAATTTGATGTATGTTGTTGAGAATCTTCGGTTCATCATTTGTTTTGCATGCATCATATAATTTTAATACCTCAGATATGATGGATGACTTGGAGGGACTGAATTGTTGAGGTGATGAGACTGCAGATGACAAATTGGCCATGAAGATGGTTTGTGCTGTGGGTTCATCATCAACATCTGAATCAAAAGCATCACAATCCTATGCCTGGAAGATGTTTGGATCATTAAGAGCTAGGTCCTGAACAGGTTGATCATCTACATCGGCATCAAAAGAGTTTCCCTCATCACCAGCTAGGAATAACAGCTGCTCCTCATCCAATGCCACTCCATTTTCTTGTGCTTGCATCAGCAACATCTTATCCTTGAAGTAGTCGAAGTTCTGGGGACATTTAGGTTGAGTGCAGTTCCTAGCAATGTGCCCTAATCCACCACAGTTGTAGCATTTGGGTTGTCTTCCCTGTCCCTGATTAGCATTCCCAACCCTATTTTGAGCAAACCCCCGTACTCTATTCCTTTGATTGAAATTTTGTCTTCCTTGTACCACAACACGTCCATCTTCCACAATAGCAAGGTTACGTGGGTTAGATGATGTTCTAAGTTGGTTGTTAGTTTGAGGAAAAGTTGCCCTCAATTGTTGAACCAGAAGTGACACTTGGTTTGATAGGTTATCAATCATCTTGTCAGTGTGAGAGTAACCTGAGTCCAATTGAGAATTCATGATGTTTGGTGATTGCATGGATGATTGACCAGTGGATGACTGATTCTGTGTTGTTGGTGCAGGATGGTGGAAGGCTTGATCATGTGATGGTTGATTGAGTGTTTGAACATTGGAGATGAATGCAAGAGAATCATTTGCATTGGTTGGATTGAGCTTGTCCCTCAGTTGACGGTCATACACAGTATGCTTCTCATGTTGTTGTAGGTAAGCATAGAGTTACAGTTGTTGAGCTTTGAGTTCCTTGTTGAGCTTTACAGTTGTTACAAACCGATCCCATTCATGTGACATGTTGTTAACAAACTTTGAGTTGAGTTGGATGTTAAGCATTGTCATTCGGATCATCTTCATGTCATTAACAAGCTTGTGGAATCTGACGTAGTAATCAATGATGTTTTCATCGGGGTTCATCTTGAAATGTTCAAACTCATCATACAGCTGTGACTCACGATCTTCTTTGGT
The DNA here is from genome assembly GCA_030686995.1 of Artemisia argyi. NCBI lineage: Eukaryota > Viridiplantae > Streptophyta > Magnoliopsida > Asterales > Asteraceae > Artemisia > Artemisia argyi. Next base: position 75,135,241 of record CM060702.1, on the reverse strand, counting down.
AAGTTCTGAGCCAGCTAAAAGCATTTTGATATTGTCCCAAACAGCTTTGGCATGCGTGTTGAAGTTAATGAGCTTGTACACATACCTGGGTAATCCTTGTATCACAATGTTGGAGGCTCGAATATCTGCATCATAGCGCTTCTTTTCAACATCGCTAAGATCATTGTAAGTACGTGGCCTGTCAATTCCGAAGGTGACAGTTCCATCTTCAGCAGTGGAGAGAACGTCTTTTGTGGTACCCATTTGAAGTGGTCCTTCGTCAATTGATCGCAGAATATTCTCACCATTCTCCTTACCCTGACAATAAAGTCGAATTCTTTGTGCCCACGATTCATAGTCAGTCCTATCGAGCATAGGAGGTCGGGTATCGGACCCGGCAGCTTGAATGTCATCAGTTGAAGCCGTAGTAGCCATGACGTAACGTTAGACTAAGTATGAGATCTTGGATAAATCACAATTAATGCTTAGTGTCAGGTCATGGCAAGTCAAGTTACAATAAATCAGATCATAATAAGTCAAGTTACAAGAGTTAACTTATAACGTCAAATCACAATCAGACTAGTCGTAACAACTTAAGTCACAACAATTCACAACTTACTAATAAGCAACAAATCTCTAGAAGCTCAAACTGAGCAAACCGCTATTCACCACAACTCGCTAGAATACCCAAATAGCAGAAAATAACCAAACCGCTGAACCTGCAACTCGCTGAGGTTATCAACTCTCTAAGGTCAACTCGCTAGAATTACAATTTGCTAGTCAAGACAACCCGCTGATTTCCCAACTCGCTAGTCAGATATACACCAACTCGCTACCAACAATGACCAACTCGCTACGTAGAAAATAATTCCGAGACTCAACTCGCTAGCAAGAAAGGTGGGCCAAAATGCTTCAAACTCCAAACCAACGAATGATATAACCTAACAAACTGAAAAACTAAGTAAAACTAACACCTCTACTCGATAAATTACATCCATAACATCACATATATCACTGTGGAAGGATTAATACGTGTTCAAACACTTGAGATGTTAATCTTAATAATGTGTTTGGGATATTTATGAATGAATGTGATTTAGCACGCGGAATTTACTAAAACACACTAAAGGAACAAAGGTGGTGAATAAATAAACGTGAATAATTTAGAGTGATGAACACAACATGAATAACACAAAACGATTCAATATTATTTATGAAATAATACGGGTGATCTAAACTATCACCAGGATTACAAATGTAACCTTGAATCTTTGATACGTGAAAAGGATTTAAAGATGGAAGTTATGCATGCAGTGATTGATCTAGTTATCTAGTTATTTTCACTTGGAAAAATATACTTAAGAAGGTGACTTAAGGGTTCCTTTTATAGTATAAGGAGCCCTTATTACAAGTTGTCAAGTTGCTTAATATAATATATTAGAGACTTATCTTATCCTAATATTACACCTTTCAAGGTAAAACACTCCATATTATCTACTGAGACCTCTGTACTACTTCTACTAAGCATGTAACTTTGTACAAAGACTAATAATACAACTAAATATCTCTAAATAAAATATAACAACTTGTCGTTAAAACTGGCAGGACCTTCATCAACTAGCAGTACCTTGTCACCCAGAAGGTACTGTTAGTATATCTTCAACTTCAACAAGACTGAAGAGGCAAGCTTAACTATCATTTGGCAGGCTCTTCTTGCAGAATCTTTAACTTGTGCATTTTATTCCAAACAATCCTCCCCTAAACTTGTTATTCCCTTTTAAAATAACCAAGTTTCTTGTGAATAAAATTCATACCTTGAGGATTTGAGGGAACTCTTCCAAAAACCTTATCTTTTTCTCCTTAGGCTTTCATACTGATCAAATATGCTCTCCTTCAATCTTTTGACTGCATCAGTTTCTTCTTCACACAATAGCTTATTGGAGATCAAGACTGATAATACTTCATAGCTTAAAGGATACTCCTTCTCACCTAGAATAAAGAGTTCTATTCCAATCTGAGTGGAAAGATGATGAACATGGCTCATGCTGAAGTATTCCCATGTAACAGATAAATCATAGTAAGGAAATTTCCAATGTGTATCAGTAGGATTTGGATCATATAACCTGCTGAACTCCACCCATAGCTCTTGCTCCTTTGCATCAGGTTTATACTTGGTTTTCAGCTTCTCTTGAACTAAGTCCCACAATTCATCTAAATCCATTCTGCTACATGCTCTAAGTAGATTTTCAAAGTTCTTGAAAATTTCAACCTTATTTCCAACTCTTGTTATCTTCCATGCTTTACCAAACTTGTCATTGTAGATTTTCCAATGTATGATTGGATGCCTTGCATGTAAAGGTTCAGGAAAGATAACTTGAGGAACATGGACAACCATTTCTCTTGACTGAACAGGAGGCAAGTCTGCTTTCTCTGCTTGATCCTTCTGATCATCTCTTCTTCTTTTGGAAGGCCTTTCTTGTGTATCCATGAGAAAACTGGTTTTGTTTCTTCTGTAAGCCTCTAAGTATGGAAGCTTCAACTCATCAAATGATTTACCTTTGAGTTGATGATCCTTCATGTTCACTTCTCTTTTCAGATATATCTTGAAGAATTTCTTCTGATCTGCCTCAGAATGAGGCATTTTAAATCCTTTCTTCTGATTCTTTTGGATCTGCTGATAGACATCATCCAATGCCTCTTGATTGTATTTCTTAGTGATGAAATCATTGAGCTTGATTGTCATTTCATCTGAACTAAGAGACTCATCACACACAAGAGTGTAAGCTTCACCCCTTACAATTGGATCAATGGAAATGATATATTGCAGCTGAGCATCAAACTTTTCTTGTAGAATTCTTGACTCTTCTTCAGCCCCATAACCTCTTCTTCATGAAGCTGTTTGGACAATTTTTCATCTACAGCCATCTGAACTTGTTCTTTCTTCTTCAACCTTTTAGGCTTTGGTTCATCTTCAAACAGAATTTTCTTGCCCTTGTCTTTTGGTGATGATTCTAGACTTGGAGCCGCAGATTGTTCATCAAAATCAAGAAACCTCCCCTGAGGCTGTGATCCCCTTTTTCTTTTGTAGAACATTTGATCAGAACCTTTTAGATTCATAGCCAATAGCCTCTGAATCCCAGCAGGCTCTTGCTCTGCTTCAGCAGTATCTTTTGCACTAACAGGCTCTTTTTCACTAACAGGCTCTTTTTCTTGAATAGCAGGCTCTTCATCAATCACTTGAGTTCCTTCATGAAATTGAAATTGAATCTCTTCTTCACTCTTAGAACTACCCATCCTCCCCTTTTTGGAAGAGAGACCCAAACCTTCTGCATCTGAACTTGAAGAACTAGAAACAACCAACTGAGATGTTCTTTTACCCTTCAACAATTTCACCTTTAACTCTAATTTCTCAACCCTCTTAACTAACTTGGTGTTAATCTCTGTAAAGTGTTTGTTTTGACTTTCAAGAGTAGTTTGCAAGTGCTGCACTTGCTCCTTTAGTTCCTTTACAGTCTGAGCATCTACACTTTGATGTGGAGGAGATTGGAGTGGTGAGTTATGATGTGATAATGATGGAGATGTTGCAGATGGTGTTTGTGTTGGTTGGTGAGATGGTAATGGTACTGGTGATGGTGGTGTGACTGATGGTACTGGTGGTGTGACTGATGGTACTAGTGATGGGTTTGGTGATGAATGATCAGATGATGTGGATGGTTCTTCAGAATGTTGTGGTAACATTTCCTCAAAAAGTGGTACTTCTTCTCCTTGAAAACCAATTTTCATGTTTGAAAACACCTTGTGTGTAAGTTTGGGAGTTTTAAAAGGTTTGTTTGGGGGAAGTAACAAATGTTTGGATTTGTTGATGAAGCACTGAATAAACCTTGGGTACATCAAAAACTTTGTTTCACTGTCCACATTTTTAACCAATCCTTCAAAAATATATTTTGAAAAGTTGAATTTCTTGTTTGTTGCCAGGCAAATGAGAGCTGCAGCCATGTTACCACTAAACTGCTCCCATGAGGTTTTCTTTTGGCTTAAACAATGAAGGATGGTATGAATAAAAAATCTCCATTGAGGGGTAAAATGCTTTTTAAGAAATGTAAGCTTTGTAGAAGTCACATTATACCCCATTTTTGTCAAATTTTCAAAGATTTTAGCATCAGGCAGTTGACTAATGCCATCTGAATCATCCAAATGAAGATGTCTTCTAATGGATGATTCGGTAAAAGTCAGGGTTCTGCCATCCACCTTGACCTCTAACTCTTGAATCCCATTCCTAAGAGTGTTAACTCTAGCCGTTTGCCAAAATTGTAAAATTTGAGATTCAAAAATAGTGGGATTCACGAGTAAAGCAAACCTGATATAAGAATTGTTTAGAAAATCCACTGCTTGATGAAAAGATTCATTGTCATTAGACTTTTCCAAAAATGCTAATTGGTTGTGACGTTTGACAAAACTTAGACGAGCCATTTAAGGAAAAATTTGATTATGATGGTGGGATTTTATTGTTGTACTGGTAGAAGATGAAAGGTGAGTGTGAATTGTGATAAGGATTGATTATGAGAAAATTACTTCTGACCGACTATTAACGATATGGATAAGTAATTGAAGAGGCGGTCAAAAAGATCTTTTATTATAATAACTATATCCTTAATTCGAGGAAAACATGAGTAATTCACAGAATTGCCCTTCAAAACAACGGCTATATTTTTAACCTGACAGACTCAATGGCTATGTAGCAGTACCATTTTACTTAACCAGTACTAAAATTTGAACTTCCAGTACCTTGTTTTTAGAAATATAACTTGGCAGTCTCTTTGAAATTTTAGTAAAAATCCCTTATAGTTTTTAGCAAACTATCAGCTATCAACGGATTTGATAAGTCTTTACCAATAGCCGTTTGCTTTTGGACTAGTCAGCTCTTTAAGTTTGTAAAACTGGGTGAACTGATTACCTTATAGTTTTTAGCAAACTATCAGCTATCAACGGATTTGAGAAGTCTTTACCAAGAGCCGTTTGCTTTGGACTAGCCAGCTCTTAAGTTTGTAAAACTTGGTGAACTGATTACCATTTCCACATCCTGATTTTGTTATCAATCTTGAGTAACCTGAAATTTGTTAGTTGTAGACCAAAAGAACAGAGTGCAGAGCACTTGTTTTATAGCATTGTTAACATTTTAAGCATCAAGATGAACAAAAACAGAGCAAACTTTGAACTAGCAGTACCAATTATGCATTGACAGTACCTTATGACTAACTAGCAGTACCATGTTTAAAGGCCAGAACTTGTTTATTTTATGTACAAAAACACATGTTTTTCAAAGATTTATCATACCAATACCTGCTACCAGGTATTTAAACCTACCTAAATCAAAAGCTTTGGTGAGAAGGTCTGCAAAATTCTTTTCAGAATCAATTTTGACAACTTGTATTAACCTTTTCTCATTGCAATCTCTTATGAAATGGTGTCTGATTTCAATGTGTTTTGTTTTTGAATGTTGAACTAGATTTTTAATGATACAAATAGTACTGCTATTGTCAATGTAAATAATGGTGTTAAGAAAATTGTACCCATAGTCAAGCAATTGATTTTGGATCCAAAGAACTTGGCCACAACAACTTGCACTTGCAACATATTCTGCTTCAGTTGTAGAGTTGGCCACCATTGTTTGCTTCTTGCATTGCCATGATATGAGTCTGCAGCCAAGAAATTGACATCCACCAGTTGTGGATTTTCTGTCTAGGGTTGCACCAGCATAGTCACTATCTGAATAAGCTACCAAATCAAAGGATGATTCCCTTGGATACCATAGACCCAACCTAGGTTGACCCTTGAGGTATCTAAAGATCCTTTTGACTGCTATGAGATGAGAAACCTTTGGATTTACTTGAAACCTTGCACATACACACACTGAGAACATGATATCTGGTCTTGATGATGTAAGGTACATCAAGGACCCAATCATTGATCTGTAATTGTGCACATCAACATCTTCACCCTCAGCATCTTTGAGTAACCCCTTTTCTGGATCCATTAGTGTACTTGCAACCTTTGAATCTGCAAACCCAAATTTCCTTATGATCTCTGCTACATACTTATCTTGGCTGATAAATATGCCTTCATTTGACTGTTTCACTTGGAGACCCAGAAAGAAAGTAAGTTCCCCCATGGAACTCATTTCAAACTTATTATGCATAAGTTTTTCAAACTCCACACACAACTCCTGGTTTGTGGATCCAAAGATAATGTCATCAACATAAATCTGCACCAGCAAGATGTCTTTCTTGGTTCTTTTGATGAACAAAGTTGGATCAATCTTGCCTCTTTGAAATCCATTTTCCAATAAATAGAAAGCCAATGTTTCATACCATGCCCTAGGAGCTTGGTGTAGACCATAAAGAGATTTGGTAACCTTGTACACCTTGTCTGGATATTCTGCATCAATGAAGCCTGGAGGTTGAGAAACATACACTTCTTCTTCAATAGTACCATATAAAAAGGCACTTTTGACATCCATTTGGTAGACAGTGAAGCCTATGAAAGAAGCATAGGCCAAGAATAGCCTAATTGCTTCAATTCTTGCAACAGGAGCAAAAACTTCTTCATAATTCACTCCTTCTTCTTGAGTATACCCTTGGGCCACCAATCTTGCTTTGTTTTTGATCACTATTCCCCTTTCATCTTTCTTATTCCTGGAAACCCATTTGGTTCCAATTGCCCTGTAACCTTTGGGCAAATCAACCAGTATCCAAACCTTCTGAAGTTTGAATTGAAGTAGCTCTTCTTGCATTGCTTCAACCCAACTTGAATCATCTAAGGCTTTTGTAATGTTTTTGGGTTCTACTTGTGAGAGAAAGCATGAAAACAGGCATATGTGGGCAACTTCATGGTTCTTTTCTTCATAGACAGCTAAGACAAACCCATCTTGGTCTGAAGATAAGACTTGAGTTCTTGTTTTAACACCAGAATAAATGCTGCCAATCACATTATCAATGGAGTGATTTTTGAGAATTCTTGTGTTGTGTGTTGTAGGAACATCATAGGTAATTGGAAGATTTCCAATCCCTACATCTTCTGGTAAGGAATCATCTGATAAAACATTTAATGGTTCAGCAGGACCAACTTGTGAACTGGCAGTACCATCTGTTGAACTGGCAGTACCATCTTGTGAATTGGCAGTACCATTTTCATTTGCAGAATTTTCTTGATTTCCTTGACCTTGAGTTCCATGATCATCTCCAACACCTTCATTTGTTGTATTTGAAGGCTCTCCATGACTTGAAGATGAATCCAATCCTTTCCAAATTGGCATTAAGATGTAATCTTGATCATCATTTGGTTCAACATTGTCTTCAAAACCTGCATTATCATTAGTATTTGTACCTGTGACAGGCACATAATTCATAGATTCTAAAAGCTTGTCAATGTCAAAACACCAATCTGGTCCAATGCCTGCAACATTAGGTAGTTTTTCTTGAAACTCTATGTGCAGGTTTTCTTCCACTAGCCTAGTGCATCTATTATACACCCTATAGGCCTTACTTTGCAAAGAATACCCTATCATATAGCCTTCATAAGCTTTTCCTTCAAACTTTCCTAGATGATCTTTGGTATTGAGAATAGTGACATGACATCCAAAAGGTCTCATAAAACTTAGAGATGGTGTTCTACCAAACAAAAGTTCATAAGGAGTCTTTCTATGAGGTTTAATCACAAGAACCCTGTTCTGCACATAACAAGTAGTACCTACAGCTTCAGCCCAAAATGAAATTGGCAACTTAGAGTCTATTAACATTGTTCTAGCAGCCTCTATAAGAGTTTTATTTTTCCTTTCTGCTACTCCATTTTGCTGTGGGGTTCTAGCTACACTATATTCTCTTTTTATTCCTTTTTCTTTGCAAAATTCATCCATAACTCTATTCTTGAATTCTGTCCCATTGTCACATCTAATTACTTTTACTTTCTTATCAATTTGGTTTTCTATCCCTGTAATATAGGACTTAAGGATTTCACTTGTTTCATCCTTAGTTCTCAAAAAGAAAACCTAAGAAAATCTGCTGTAATCATCAGTAACTACAAGACAATATTTTTTACCATTCAAGATATTTACAGACATAGGACCAAAGAGGTCCATATGAAGCATGTATAAAGCTTGAGAAATTGAGTTATGGGTCTTGGGCTTACAAGAAGCTCTATGTTGTTTGCCTTTTAGACAGTCAACAAAGGTTTGGTCATTTTGAAAAATCTTTTTGGGTAAACCTCTAACCAAATCATATTTTGCAATTGTATTGATTGTTTTAAAGTTTACATGACCAAGCCTTCTATGTCAAAGCATAGATTCATCCAATGAGGCTTTTGCTACTAGACAAGTTAAACTCTCTTTAGGAACAATGTTCTTTAAATCAGCAATGTACATATTGTTCTTTCTAGGGATTTTAAGAAGAATCTGACTTTCATCAGGAATTTTAAAATCAGGAGAAAGTACAATGCATTCAGTGTCAGTAAAAAGAACATTGGTCTTTGTGTCACACATTTGTGAGACACTTAAGAGATTAAACTGTAGTTCTTTCACAAAGTACACATTTTCAAAATCTAATTTACTGGTTTTAATTGTACCTTTACCAGTAATCTTTCCTTTGATTCCTCCCCCAAAGGTAACATATCCTCCATCAAATGATTTGAAGTCTGTGAGGTAAGACATGTTGCCTGTCATGTGCCTTGAACATCCACTATCTACATATCCTTGATCAGCAATATCATTTGAATGTTCCTGCACATGTATACACATATTAGTTTCCTTGGGGTACCCAAGCCATGACTGACTTGGGTTTGCCTCGTGCATCAATGTAATCAAACCTCTTTAGGACTGTTGATGCACCATTTGATTGGAGTGGTCTCCAAATCCAACATGCTGAGGACTTAACAGCATTTTCATTCTTAACACATTTTGTGGTTTTTGGTCTGACAGTACCAAATTTGGCAGTACCATTTGGTCTAGCAGGACCTTTAGGTTTTGGTCTCCAATTTTGTGTTGTAACCACATAATTCCTTTCAATGAGACTTTTTACAACTCTTGGTGTATGTTTGAAAGTATTACTTGCACCCTTAGTAGTGAATTTTGGGTAAACAGGCTCATTTGGTCTAACATTATGATTGACTTTTGATGTGTTAGATTTCAAAAAACCTTTTCTGGGGTTTGTTTTATTTGTTTTAGACCTTGATGTACTCCCAGAAACCCAATTGTTACAATAAGCATGAGTATGATTAAAACTACCACAGTAATAGCATGCCTTATTATACAAAACAAAGTTATCACCAAGTTGGTGTGACTTAAGATTGTTCCAATTTCTCTGACTACCTCTAGGTTTGTTATTACATTTAGCACAACATTCAACTGTTTTTAGAACAACTTTAGTCTTTGTCATACTTTCTACACTTTTAGGACTGGTTGGTCCTACTTTGTTTCCTTTCTTTGAAACAGTCTCTTTTTCATTCTCATCAGATTTCCAATCTTCAATAGATGTATCATCTGAGCTCTTATCAGTGAGCACCTTTTCTTTAGAGAGTGAAGTATCACTTTCACTTTCAAAAGGTTCACTATTTTCTACAGATTTTACATTTTCTAGTGGTTTATTAGTGAGTTCATGTACACCTGATTCAGCAAGATCTATACCTGGGGGACAGGGAATTCCTCTGTAAGGAGGTGGACATGTGTTGTATCCAATCCCATATTTGATTTTCTTGTTCATTTGGTTTTCAACTATACTTTTAGTACATGCAGAAGCATTTTCTAATGTTGTAACAGTTAGTTGAATATTATCTTTTGCTTGTTTCACTTTAGCAAACTCAGTTCTTAACAGGTTTATTTCAGTATCTTTTAAAAATATGTCTCTATTAAGAATAGCTTTTGTGTCAGAAAAGGTGAGTTCATTTTCTCTAAAGTGAATTATCTGTTTCTCAAGTTTGGCCATACCACACTTATGATTAACTAGGTCTTGATGAGTTTTTCTTTCTTCTACTTTCAGTTCATCATAAAGTTTTCTTAAGATTTCTAATTCTTTGAAAACTTTACAAGTAGCAGAACATTTAGTAATTTGTACCTCAGGATTGGAGAAAGCCATTAAAGCCATTTCATTTGAAGCTGACTCTTCTTCACCCATAAAGCTCCAATCAAAACCCATCCCATCAATAGCTACCATGGCTTTTGTTTCAGTGATGTCCACTTCCTTGCTCTTGTTCTCATTGTTTCCCTTGTTCTTGTTCTCAAAACCTCTTCCCTTATCACCCTGCTTCTTTGGTCTTCTATAGTCTCTTGAGTAGTGATCCTTCATGTGGCAGTTGTAGCACTCCACTTTAGACTTGTCATACCCAGCAGGTTCATTGCCATTGATGACAATCTTCTTTCCAGTCCTCATCAAATATTTCTTAGCCCTCATGCTAAGAAGTGAAAGCTGCACTTTATGTCCATTTCTTCAAGATCATCATCACTGATCTCTTGAAGATCTTCAAAGGTCAATATGGAACCATTGTGTTGTGATGTTAGGAAAGCACAACCAATTGTTTCATCTAAAATGGTTTTGGTACTGCTAGAAGTACTGGCAGTACCAAAATTTGTGTTGGCAGTACCTTTTTCTCTACCATCTTTTTCTTCATCAACTTTCTTGGAGGTACCATGAGATGACACAAATGCCATATTTCCTGAGCTTGAACTAGTAGACTTCTTCAGTTCATGCTCTACTATTTTGAAGTTGCTGTAAAGATCATTAAGACTCATGGAATCAATATCTGGTTTGTTTTTCCAGACAATGACATGCATGGCCCATTCAGAGGGTAGACTTCTAAGGAATTTGGAGTTTAAGTCTTCTTGAGATATTATCACTTCATGAATGGCTAACTGGCTGGAAAGCTTTTGTAGTCTATTGAACATGCTATCCAAAGACTCATTTTTTGTGGCTGAAAAGTTTTCAAACTGTTGTTTTAAAAGTGTTTTCTGAGTTTTCTTGGTGGCATCATTACCACCATATCTAGCCACAATAGCTTGAAAAAGGGTTTTAGCACATTTGTACTTGTTAAAGATTAAGAGCTGGTCATTTGGAATAGACATGAGAAGCATACTCCTGGCTTTAAGATCATTTCTCTTTTGAATTCTTTCTTCTGTGGTTGATGGGTTCACTTGCACAGTTGTGACAAGTGCATCGTTTACTGTGGAGGTGGTGGTTATTGGTTTGAATGAGTTTCCTTCTTCAATAATCTCCCAAAGTGCATAGTCTTGCACTTGGAAGTATTGCTCAACCCTCAGTCTCTACATCTCAAACTCATTTTGTTTGAGTAATGGAAGTTTTGCAGCCACATTGGTTTGAATGTGCTCAACATCCATTTTTGCTTTGTTCTTTTATGTCGTAAATATCAGCCTTGCTCTGATACCACTTGTGGAAGGATTAAACTTGTTCAAACACTTAAAATGTTAATATTAATAATGTGTTTGGGATATTTATGAATGAATGTGATTTAGCACGTGGAATTTACTAAAACACACTAAAGGAACAAAGGTGGTGAATAAGTAAACATGAATAATTTAGAGTGATGAACACAACATGAATAACACAAAACGATTCAATATTATTTATGAAATAATACGGGTGATCTAAACTATCACCAGGATTACAAATGTAACCTTGAATCTTTGATACGTGAAAAGGATTTAAAGATGGAAGTTATGCATGCAGTGATTGATCTAGTTATCTAGTTATTTTCACTTGGAAAAATCTACTTAAGAAGGTGACTTAAGGGTTCCTTTTATAGTATAAGAAGCCCTTATTACAAGTTGTCAAGTTGCTTAATATAATATATTAGAGACTTATCTTATCCTAATATTACACCTTTCAAGGTAAAATACTCCATATTATCTACTAAGACCTCTGTACTACTTCTACTAAGCGTGTAACTTTGTACAAAGACTAATAATACAACTAAATATCTCTAAATAAAATATAACAACTTGTCGTTAAAACTGGCAGGACCTTCATCAACTAGCAGTACCTTGTCACCCAGAAGGTACTGTTAGTATATCTTCAACTTCAACAAAACTGAAGAGGCAGGCTTAACTATCATTTGGCAGGCTCTTCTTGCAGACTCTTTAACTTGTGCATTTTATTCCCAACAAGCACAAACAAGATCAAATGAAGGTGTTTACTTAGAGAAACTATTCTAACCTAAAACTAACCACAAAACCATACATAAATCCGAATCTACCAAGTTCCTAGGATGTAACCATGGCTCTGATACCAATTGTTGGTTACCTCAATACATGAATTCGTATGGTATAGTGATTAGAGATCAAATAAATATGTAAAAACTAGAGAGAGAAAGATGGGAGCCTTGAGAGAGAAATATGTGATATTAGATTATGCAAATGAAGGTCCAACCCTCTCCCTTGGTGGGAGAGGGGTATTTATAGTTATTATAAAATGCCCTACTGTTGGGCTGTGGATCGGGTGTACAGTAGGTAAAGACCCGTCATTCTTCCACGATGTTACTTAAACTAACCTAATATTAACTAATGATAGTAATGACTACGAGCTAACATAATGCTAATAGATACTCGGGGTGACCGAGTCTTTCATATGAATAATCGTATTCCTAACATTTGACTTTTTCCAATGTTGATAACCCTTGATGGGCTGGACGTGGTGTTTATAAGTTTCATCCCAAGTCTTAAGTAAGTAACATAGATGAACCCATGATTCTACAGATCCTACTTCCATTTCATTGAACCTCATATACCGGTTGGTAGCAACAACATGTTTACATGGAATACCTGTAAGCTCTCATCTTCTACAAGTACAAGGCCTAGCTTCAACATTCACAAAACACTTATCTCTCCATCCACTAACCTGATACTTATCTCATTCAGTCCATAAAATGGTGTACTTATAAGCCTCTTTCTTAATCAAGTCTAACATGTGTGTTGCCTTTGGTGTTAATGGTCCGGCATACTTGTCAATTATATGCACAACATTCGCTATTCTCTACATACAATATCCTCTAATGTATTATAAAGCAGTAATGATGGGTTAATGCATACCTCCCACTAGTTTCTCATTAAATACTTTACACATGTTATTAAGTAACACATCAGAATGAGCTCTCCCTACACATGTATAGAACATGTTTTAATAATACAGAAAGCAATGTTGAACAACAAAAGATGTACACTTAGACAAAGATTTGGTTAGTACATGAAAAATGCGACCTTGACCAATGCATTGGTGGTATCTTACTTAACCAAGCATGGGCAGGTTCGCTAAAACTCTTAAATGCAAGCATTACTGCCTCAAATTGTTGGATGGTTGTTGCTGCTGCACATTTCCACAAATGTTCCTTGTAGGATCTAGAATTCCACTACAATTTCATATTCTCATGGATGTACCTCAAACAGAATCTGTGTTCCGCACTAGGGAATACTACTGCTAAAGCTGGAATGATACCCTGCATAAAGGAACATCAATTCATTACTAATAAAAGTATCATTTATGAATTATATAAGTGAATATAATCAACTATAAATTAACATCGCCTTTTGTCTGTCGCTGATAAAAGTATAGTTTGAATTTGGTTGCAAGTCAAGATCATCTGCTAGACATTCAAGAAACAAAATCCATGAATCTTTGTTTTCAGCTTCTTCAACAGCATAGGCTAAAGGGTATATTCCATTGTTGCTATCAATACCAACAACTGTAAGAAGCTGACCAGGAAAAGGGCCTCTCATAAAAGCACCATCTAATCCCAGAAACTCTCTTTGACAAGCTTTATATCCTTCCTTCAAAGCACCTAAGCAAACATATATTCTCTTGAAAACTCTCGTTGGACTTGATGGATTTGTTGTAGTTTGTACACTTATCCTAACTGTTGTATTAGGATTTTGATGCGTGTTTTGCAACCTCGAAAAAGGTTTTAGCTCTCAAGGGAGCTTGAGAGATTTTGCAATCCACCAGGCAGTGTACACACAGCCAATACTTTTTACTACTGCTTCTCCGGACGTCTTTTTTAGCGAAGCATTCTTCCGAGGTGAGTTCTTATCTTCCTACCTTTAGTTTTATTACCATTCCCCTCGGCCATTTTTTAGAGTATGACTGAAATCGCTCGGATGGAAGTTATGCCTGTTCCGCAAGCCCCGAAATTTGATATGCATATATACAAGTCCAAACTTACACAACAAGAGCTGGATGATCTAATTGTCACCTATAATATTTTGGGGGAATTGCATCCAATCCTTCCGGATCCGAACATGACCATGAATAGATTACCCGCCAATAAGATTGGCATTTACACCCGTCAATTAGACATTGATGGAATTAGGATACCCTTTTCTAAGTTTCTGCTTGCGGTGATAAAACATTTTAAGGTACACATTTCACAACTAGTTCCGATAGGGTTAAACCGAGTTACCTTGTTTGAAGTCCGTTGCTATAACTTAGACTGTCAGCCGACTGTCTCGCTGTTCCGAGTGTTCTATAGATTGGGCAAATAGGGACATTGGTTCTCCTTTGAAAGTAGGACGGGGAGGAAAGCAAATAAGTGTTTTGCCGAGGTTTTGACTGGACTCAAACATTGGAAGGAAAAGTTTTCCTAATTGACCGGAGGGCAATTCCGGATGCCATGGCTTGGAGGCACAAGGATTCCAAGATTTCTGATAATTTTCCCATTAGTTACCTTGAGGAATCAGCGGAGAAGCTTAGTGCTAAGATTATTAAACTCAGGGAAGTGCCTCCCTGTCTTTTGCGGGTGTACGGGCTTTCCACCGTGTGGGACACAAAAGATGTTCAGGTCGTTTTAAAGGATGTTGAGGGGCATGGTAATATACCCATTACATACTGTTATTTTGTTTTTATTTAGAGATTGCTTTTTCTTCCTTCTCATTATTCGTTGTCCTAATTGTAGTTGTGACCATGGCTGAGTTTCTGGAATTACCGAATTGGGAGGGCACTGAAGTGACAGAGGGCGAAGAAATACCCGCCGGTCAGGAGTGTCCCCAGAGGACCGCTCCGTTCCTTGCCGCTGGGAAAGAGTTGCCTCCCAAAGATGGCCTGATGAGGATAGCCGAGAAACTTTGTCAAAAGGTTATTGAGGCTCGTCAAAAGAAGGAGCAAGAAGCTCTTAAAGGAAAAGCAAAGGCCGGGGAAGGAACTTCCACATCTATGCCAAAGAGGACAAGAAGAGACCCTACGGCACCCGAAGACGTGGCTTCTTTGGACGTAACTGTGGATACAACTCCTCTGAATCATGCTCACCCTTCCGTCACCCCTGTGCAATGTCAGGCTAACCCTGGTGGCGAGGAGAATGTTGCTGGCCACACCGCTCCCCAAATGTCCGGAGAGGATCACATTGGGCAAGGTGCCGGGGAGAACCTTGCCGGTGGGGTTAATGAAAACGAGGCTTCTCAGCCCACACACGGCAATACTCCTCCTATTCATCTGGACTCGCCGGAGAGAGAGAGAGCAGCAACCCCGTGCCCCCGACGGTCAGTGTATATTTTGTTCTCCCAGAGTATTCAGTGTAGTTTCTCTTTTTAACATACTATACTTTGTTCATTTTACAGCGATGTCTGTGCATCATTCGGGCCCTTCCAAGCGTCCCGTCATTCATGTGGTTCCTTCCGATCATTTCGGTATAACTCTTACTATTGTTAGTAAATATCACCAAATTATGTGTACATGGTCCTGATTATTCTTACTTTCAGATCATTCCATTGAGCAGGCTAATTACTTTGTTCCGGCCTGGACCCTACGAGACGACGTCTGGATTAACTCTTACAGGGCCTGCCATGAAATGATTGCCAATCTGCCCACTCCGGCCGAACAGTCTGCTTTGGAGGAGCTGAATAACATTGACCTGGTGAGATTGGCATACGAGCAGCTGGGGACAAGTATCATTTCTCAAGGGGAGGTGCTCAGGAGGTTTAGGCACTTAAATGCCGACTACCGGGAGTTGGACCAAATTCACGAGAAATGTGTTGATTGGAGTGCCAGACTGGAAGAGGTTGAAAAGGAGCGTGACACCCAGGCTGAACAATTCCACAAGCTCTCTGCCGAACACGAGGGTGTTTGTCGCTGGTATGAGGCTTGTGCCAAAAGGAAGGAGGTGTTACTTGGGAAAGTTGAAGAGTTTGGGAAGGAGAAGGAAGCTTGGTTAAACACCGACGCTCAGCAAACAGAGAGGATAAAACAGCTGGAGGCTGAATTGGCTGCCTCCAAGGATTTTGTTGCAAGGTTGAAAGTTAGCAATTCGGACCTCACGGCGGATCTGGCTCAAGCGGAGGTTGTCCGCCAAAACATAGCCAAATCCTTGGTTCCGACCGTCTTTCAACGGTTGATGGATAGCGAGGAGTACAAGAAATCCTTGGCGGAGCCTTTGAGCCTTTCCTTCTCAGCTGGTTGGTTGGAAGGGATACGACTTGCTCGGAAGTCGGAGGATGTGGATAAAATCATTCGTACTTCAAATAAAGTTAACATGAAGGCTCCGTCCATATGGAAGGCCGAGTTCAACAAGGTTTTCTCTCTTGAGTATCCATTCATCAAGAAGGTTGCTGATTCTCACCGGCTTCCATTAGGGGATCTCATGAACATCTTCCCAGACTCCTCTACCCCTCAAGGTCTGCTAGGTGCTTCAGGACTGCCCGTCGGCGGTCCTACTCCCACTATGCCCGTCGAAACGACTATTGCTCATGTGACTGAGGAAAATGTTGATCCTCTAGTTTGAATCATGCTTTTGTAAATGACTATTTTTGCTCTCCTTCGGACACTTGAACATTTTGCCTGTAATTATACTTGTGATATTTCATGGTGTGTACATCTTAGTGTTATTATTTGTTTTGCTGTTGCAACTTGTCCGTTTTTATTTTATATATGATCTTTGATCGTTCGAAACGAAATTATCGCTCGAGCATCCGGAACAAAATTATCGTTCGGGCATCCATAGTGTTTTATTGGGCATTCGAAACGAAATTATCGTTTGAGCATTTGGAATGAAATTATCGTCCGGGCATCCATAGTGTTTTATTGGGCATTCGAAACGAAATTATCGTTTGAGCATCCGGAACGAAATTATCGTCCGGGCATCCATAACGTTTTACTGGGCATTCAAAACGAAATTATCGTTTGAGCATCCGGAACGAATTTATCGTCCGAGAATTTATGGGTTCCCGATGGGGGCCAACCACCGGGAGAAAAATAACAACTTTTTGCAAAACATGCTCCTCCCCTTGCTTCCGGGAGGAGCTTCACACTTGATTTATTAAAAGAGTACTTGCAATTACATCAAATTCGGAATTCTAACGATAACACTTTTATAAGAAGCAATTTCTAAGGTTCACGGCATGCCATGGGCGGGGTACGTCCTTGTCATCCATCATTTGCAACTTATAAGAACCGTTGTCGTATGCTTCCACCACCCGGTAAGGGCCTTCCCAGTTTGGACCCAGCTTTCCAAGGTTTTCAACGCGGCTAGCTTCGTTCCTCCGATACACAAAATCTCCCACTTTAAAATTAATTGGTTTAACCTTTCGGTTATAGTATCATTCCACTTGGGTTTTGTATTTAGCCTCCCTTATGGCCACAACTTCTTTTTTCTTGCAATAGATCCAAAGAGAGGCGTTGCTCCTCTTCATTTCGGTCCATCACCTACCGTTGATCCTCCTCACTGCGGTTTTCATTAAACATTACCGTTCGGTGAGTAGGCATCCCTATTTTTGCTGGGATCATTGCTTTGTTACAGTAGGTGAGACTGAAAGGTGTTTCTCCGTTACTTGTCTTGAGGGACGTTCGGTGAGCCCATAAAACACTTGGTAGTTCGTCCACCCATCCGGACCTGGCTCTTCCCAGTCTTGCCTTTATCCCTTTCATGAGACTCTCATTGGCTCTCTCCACCAACCCGTTTGCTTGCGGGTGTGCAACCGCCGTATTCTT
Organism: Artemisia argyi; assembly: GCA_030686995.1. Classification (NCBI taxonomy): domain Eukaryota; kingdom Viridiplantae; phylum Streptophyta; class Magnoliopsida; order Asterales; family Asteraceae; genus Artemisia; species Artemisia argyi. Next base: position 75,117,299 of record CM060702.1, on the reverse strand, counting down.
TTGTCTAATATGTAACTTCTGACACCAGCTTTTGAATGGGTCATTCACAAAGTTAGTTCCATTGTCCGTCACTTTCACCCCCGGCAGTCCGAAACGACACACTATATTTTTCCCATAGGAACTTTTCACGTCCTTCCCGGTTGTCTTAGCTAGCGATTTGGCCTCTATCCACTTGGTAAAGTAGTCTATTGCAACGATAAGGAATTTTACTTTTCCTGGTGCTTCCGGGAACGAGCCCAACATATCTATTCCCCATTGGAAGAAAGGCCAAGGTGCCATGATGGATGTTAAAGGGGTTTTTGGTAGCTTTGGCACCAGAGCGTGTATTTGACAAGAGTCACACTTACAGATCTCCTCCCTGGCGTCTTTATGCATCGTCGGCCAGTAATACCCTTGCTTTATCAATTTGGCTACCACCGATCTTGGTCCGGAGTGCATACCACAAATTCCTTCGTGTACCTCCTGAATTATGTAATTTGCTTGTAAGGGGCCCACACATCTTAACATTGGGTTTAAATATGATTTCTTGAAGAGGATTCCCTCCTGCATAGTGTAGTGTGGGATTTTCATTCGCAGACTTCTGGCTTCATTGGTATTCTCCGGCCATATCCCCTCTTCTAAACACTTGATGATAAGGGTCATCCAATTGTCTTCTTCCTCTTCAACAATTGTGCTTATTTGCATTTCGTCAACAGATGGTTTTTCTAGGACTTCTACTAAGACTTCCTTTGTCAGATGGTTGAAAGCTACGGAGGCTAGCTTACTCAGTATATCCGCCTTCTGATTTTGTGACCTTGGAATGTTTCGGATCTTGAAGCTTTTAAACCGGGCCGCATGTTCTTTCACCTTTGCCAAGTATCGTATCATGCTATCCTTAGTTGCCACAAAATCTCCGTTTACTTGGCTTGCTACCAGCTTAGAGTCGACCCTTACATCCAGTGCTTCTATCTTCATTTGTTCGGCAATCCGGAGGCCGGCTAACAACGCTTCATATTCAACCCCCGTTATTTGTACTTTCGAACTTTAGTCAAAGAGCATAGGTATATTCCTCCTGGGCAGGTCCAATGAGTACAAGGCGGGCCCCCGCTCCTTTCTTGCTGGACGCTCCGTCCGTATACAAAATCCATTCACTCCGTTCACTAAGCTTGCCGACTATATTTTCTTTCTTCTCTCCCACCGGTATTTCCGTGAGAAAATCCGCTAGTACCCGCCCTTTAACTGCGTTCCTGGGAATGTATGTAATGTCGTATGCCCCCAACTCCACGGCATACTTTGCCATCTTCCCAGAAGCCTCCGCCTTGCTTAATATCTGCCTGATGGGCTGGTCCGTAATCACCGTCATTGGGTGTGCTTCAAAGTATCTCCGTAATCTTCTTGAAGCGTGTAATAGGCATACGGCTAATTTTTCCATGGGAGAGTAGTTTCTTTCGGCTTCGCTTAGTGTTCGGCTGACATAATGTACCGGTAGTTGCTTTCCCCTCCTTTCGGTGAGCAAGACCACACTTACCGCGGCGGAGGCAGCCGCGAGGTACAAATACAGGTTTTCCTTCGGCTTAGGTGTTGTTAGAGATGGGAGTTCTAGAACCAATCTTTTCATAGCATGGAAGGCTTCTTCTGCCTCTTGTGTCCATCGGTAATCAACTTTGTTCTCTTTTGTGATGTTTTTTAGAGTTTCGAAAAAAGGGAGCGACCTTTCTGCTGATCGGGACAAGAAGCGATTAAGTGCCGCTAATTTCCCGCTAAGACTTTGCATTTCCTTCAGAGTCCCCGGGGATTTCATATCAACTATAGCTTTGGTTTTTCTTGGATTGGCCCTGATTCCTTCGGAGGTTACCATGTACCCCAAGAACTTCCCTTCTTCCACCCCAAAGGAACATTTCTTTGGGTTCAGTTTCGTATTTATCTTCCAGAGATTATCAAAAGTTTCGGCAATGTCAGCCAACATTGCTAGTTCGGATTTGCTTTTGATGACCATGTCGTCCACGTATGCTTCGAGGTTTCTGCCTATCTGTGAGTGGAACGCCGAGTCCACTAGGTGCTGGTACGTGGCCCCTGCGTTCTTCAACCCGAAAGGCATCTTAGTATAGCAATACGTCACTTGTTCTGTATAGAACGCCATCTTCTCCTCGTCCTCTCCTGCCATTTGCACCTGGTGGTACCCCTTATATGCACCAAGGAAGCATATATACCGGAAGCCTATCACGAACTCGATTTTCCAGTCTATCTCTGGCAACGGGTAGTAATCTTTTGGGCAGGATGAATTCTGATTTTTGAAATCTATGCACATTCTCTAACTTCTGTCACACTTCTTGACCAACACCGGATTAGAGATCCACATCGGATACCGGACCGGACGGACTATGCCCGCATTAAGCCATTCCTGAACTTCCTTGGTTATTATGATATTCTTCTCCTGCGAAAACGTGCGTCTTTTTTGTGCAACCGGCGTGTCTTCGACTTTCACATTAAGGGAGTGTTGTGCTATGTGCCTTGGTACCCCTGTCATATCTTTCGGCTGCCATGCAAACAAATCTTTGTTTCGTCTCAACAAGTCTATCAACCTCCTGCGGTATTCGTCTGAAAAGTTTCCCCCTATAGTTACCAGTTGATCGGGATAAGCTGGATTTACTAACACTTCTTCAGTAAGGCCAACTTTGTCCTTCCCCTCTTGATGAGTCTCTTTCATGGCTTTTTCTTTTTCCCCATCTAGCGACAACTGCTTTTCCTCTCGGATTTGACATTCCATCATGGCTACTGACCTTGTGACCAACGTAGCTATGCCCTTCGGAGTGGGAAACTTCATTATGGCGTGAATGGTGGATGGGATTGCTCTTAACTCTCTCAGACCGGTTCTTCCCAGGATGATGTTGTACGGTGACGAAGACCTTATTATTGCGAACTTCATTCTTGCCTTTCGGAACAATCCATGATCACCAAAACAGACGTCCAGCTCTATTTTCCCCAAAGGCTTGACCACCTCTCCTGAGAATCCCATTAGGGGAGAGTCGCATTCCTGCATCCTTGACTTAATTGAGGGGCACAGGTTGTTAAAGCAATGCTCATACATCACCTCCAATGATGCTCCTTCGTCCACAAAAACTCTCTTAACGAGATAGCCTTCAATCTCCACCTCGATGATGAAAGGCTCGTCTGATAGATCATCCGTCGCAACTGGAGGAAAAGTTATAGGAACAAGCATCCATGGTTCTTCCGGTTCTCGGTCCTTCCTTTTCAAGGAGCCTACAACGCCAATCATATTGATCACCTTTGCTTTTCCCCGGGTGTTGTCTCTCGGCTGCTCCCTTCCTTGTTGTCTAACATTTCGGAGTAGATGATCTAGCTTTCCTGACTCCAGTGCCATTTCCAGTTGTTTCTTGAGGTGGTGACAGTCGTTGGTGAAATGCCCTTTCTCTCCGTGATAGTCACAGTATCTGTCTGCATTTTCTCTGTTGGGCTTGCCCACTAGTGGCGGCGGTGGTGGGAGTTGGAGCTGATGTTCGGTAGCCAATATCTCCTTTGGTTGCTTGATTAAAGCCATAAGTCCTGGACGATAATGGTCATGCCTTCCGGTTTCTCTCTTTCAGAAATCTCCCTGTTGGTGGCCTCCTTGCCTCGGCGGAACATATGGAGAATACGACTCTTTATATCGATAGTCTCCTCGGCGGTCGTTCCTTCGTTTGTCCAAATGAAATCCCCTTGCCTTGTCAACCCTCGGGGAGAAGTTTTTGCGACCGTAGTCTTGTGCTTCTCCTTTTGGGAGTTCCATGTTTTTGTATGCCTCTTCCGATCGTACGAAATCGTCTACCCTTGTCATCAACTCCTTCACAGTGAGCGGCACCCGATCAGAGAACCGTTTGGCTAGCTCTGGACATTTGTGGCCACCCATAAAGGACGATATGCGCATTACTTCTGTGACCCCCGGGATGTAACTAGCTTCGTCTGTCCACCTTTCCTTGATGTCTGGAAGGGTCTCATTAGCCCTTCTCACTATGTTTATGATTTCCATTGGGTCTCGGACTCCTTTCTGTCGAAGAGAGAATCGAGCGACGAACTGCTCTTCTAGGTCCTCCCATTTGTCAATGCTTCCTGGCTCGAGGTGACTGAACTAGCCTTGTGCCAAACCATCTAGTGTTTGTTGAAACATTCGGCACCATACTGGCATTGGCCACTCAAACTGGTTGGCCGCTCTGGCAAAGAGGTTTATGTGATCATCCGGATCTGATGAACCATTATATAACTTGATGTTGTTCGGCATCCTAAGCTTTGGTCCGGAGAACTCCACTATCCTTCGGGTGAAGGGTGACTTGAGTACTGACTTGAAAGGCTTTTGTAAATCGTCCTCCGGTTTATCTTTGGCTTGATTATCGTCCGGGGTCTTATCACCGTCTTCACTAAACCAGCCGTATTGGTTTGAGAACACTTCCCCCAAGAGCATTGTGTTCTTTGACCAATTCTTTCAAAGCTGTCAGGTGCCCTTGTATCAAATCTTGTATGTTAGGTAAGTCACGATCGTTCCGGTTAGAACCTTCCGGACCGTCTTTGTTAGCACCGTCCCCCCCCCCCCCCCCCCCCATTGTTGTGAAGGGAGTTGTAGGTGGGAGACCCGTCATACTGTCAATTGGTAGATTGGATAATGGGTCCCACGGATAGCGCCAATTTGTTGAAGTAAATATATGCTCCTTCGGTACTGCTTGTTGTGAGATCCTTCGGTCTTGATCACTGCACAAATATAGCCGCTCGTTAGCCTCGCCCCGGGTGTTATCCCAGGACTAAGCTTCGGCGTGACAATAAGTACATTTCGAAGACCGAAAGATGCAATAATAAATACAGGTATTTATTGGTGAACAGTAATCGTCGTCCCTAGGCCTAGACTTGTGCCAGTTGTACTTTGAACACGTTTGCTGATTTTCTGAGAATGCGGCGCACGTGGGTGTTCTTCCTGGCCCACCTACCAAGAGGCAGTGCTATATCGTCCGGTATTTTGTGCCGTCCGGTATATATCTTCCGGACACATACGTCAACATAGGGGTAAGGAAAAATACGGTTTGTTGGATAAAGGGATATTTTACTGGTGACGAGTCAATTGTCTTAGTTAATTACATATACGATAAGGCGTTGCTTAGCCAAGACTAGACTCAACTTAAACTATCTACTCTTTTTGCAACAATTTTAGTTCTATACGTTTCTATTCTTCAACCATTTCATTTTCATGAATTTCTCTTTATCAAACGCGTGGTAAAAGGTGTTGAGGGGTTTCCCTCGACACATCAGCTCCATATAAGTTTTTTCTCTTTTTCAATTTTTTTTCTTCAAATTCTCCTCAACCATTGCCGCAACTTCTTTCACTTTCATTAAAATGTTCTATTTTTTATCATCTAAGAATAACTCAAAAATACAAATTTCACTCACAACACAATAAAATAATGTTTCTCAATCTGATCTTTTTTTTTTTTTTTTTTTTTTTTTTTTTTTTTTTTTTTTTTTCAATCGGCACTCAAGTCATCAATTTATGTGATCCCCTCTTTTTCCTTGAAGCAAAGAGTCATATTTCTGCATAAAAATAGTGGTCTTGTTTGCTTTACCTCTCACTCACCCGTCACACTAATATAGGTAGAGTAGATAGATGGATGCAATCATGCAATGGAGCGGCATTGACTTTTGTGTTTGTTTACGTTTAGCCCTTGAATTTGCTTCCTTTTTGGTTTATTTTTCATATGACTCTAATTTATTCCATTTAGTTTTCGAGTTATAAGCTCATTTTAACAAACTTGTGCAAAGTTGACAAATAAACCAAAAAGAATGAGTTCGCATAATATTAGAAGAACAAAATAAGATTTTCTTTACCAAATAGTTTGTGTCACAATGGTACATTTTATTATTTGAGAAACTACTTAATCAAATGATTGTGGCCTCAAGTCCTAAAAACAAGTAAAATGATTATGGTATATAAATTATGAGATGATTAGTTGTCGTTAGAAAATATATAAAAGTACTTATTTTTCTTATTTTTGTTTTTTAACAAAAAAACCAAATAATATGGCGAATCCAAAAATAAGTTTAATTTATACAATTTATTAAAAAAAAATAATAATAAAAATAAAAAAAACTACGGAGAAGCTTAAGGAAAAGCATGAGAAGCTTCTCCGTAATTTCTCATTGTACTCCACTTTAAGTTTCTATTCCATATATATATAAAAGGTGTGGGACTTTTCAATCAGACTTCCAATCCTAGTTCAATGTGAACCATCATTTTCTCTACATAAATTGAAGTTGTTATTGATCACTAATGGCTGCTGAGTTACTGATCCCATGTGGTGTAGGAGCTGGGCTAGGGGAAGTACTTTCGATATTATCAAGTATCGATGGCGGAGCTAGAAAACATTTTTTGAGAGGGCTGAAACAATTTTTTTTCCGAAAGAACATTAGATGGGAGGGTTGAGATAGGAAAAATAAAATTTCAACACATGAAATCGCGAAAAAATACACTAACGGGCTTAGGCCTAAGAGGGCCGGGACCTTTCCCGGTCCCTTAATAGCTCCACCCATGGGTACAATAAAACTATGTCATAACGAAAACCTGGCTATTCAAATCAAAGCTTAAACGCTTACAAGTAACAATAGACAAAATCTCACCCATCTTTAATGACATTGAGAAACTAAACCTTATACTAGACCGTCCGCAACAAGAAACAACCTCGTTCATTGATCTGCTGAAACGCATTGAAGTTCTCGTGAGAAAATGCAAGAAAATCAAATATTTGAACTATTGGGATTTCATAATGATTAAACCATCAATACTATGAGTACGCAGCAGATGAATCTATATTTAATGTTGTGAATTAACATGTAAATAAAACACATAAAATACTAACCTCGAATCTATTAAATAATAGATAAAATAGAAAAACCGAATCTTGATCTTGCACTACCTTGGATCTTGAATCGAAACTATTAAGCTACTAAAATAAGTAGCCTTTATATATGGTTGCTCACACTACACGTTATATAAGAACGCTATGATGCTAATCCTTGTTTACGAATGGAACACAACCAAAATAAATCGTGTTCCTTTTGTTGTTCTTGGCTCACGGCAGAAAACCAAAACCACAAGAGAAAAGTTTTGTTTAGTTATATTTTAATATATCTCATTATACAACTAGTGCATAATATATATATTAAGAAAAAAAAACAAACAAAACATAACCTTTTCTTTTGTTCATGTGATAATCGGCAGGCAAGAAGCAAAAACCAAGAGAAGTAGTCCGTATATCATATTAAGTTATGAATTTATAAACTTAATATAATTAACCTAAACTTAGTGAACAAGTTTGGGCTTCTCCCTAGGCCCGGTCGAAATACCTAGGCCTGGTCGAAATACGGACTCCATGGGTTCATATTTATTTTGGGCTTTAACATAACTAACTAGTCTATTACACGTTAATTAGTTAAGTCCGTCAATTATTTAAATCGTCTAACGATATAAATAATGACCGTTTAAATATTTAGTAAACATTATTTAATATAATTAATACATCTAATATATTAATTACATTAACTAAATCGTTCTCTAAGTGTATATGTGTGTATCCCCAATAGGCTCACATATTCCCAACCGTAAAGACACCGATTTGACTTGAGCTTAACCAATAGCTCCCACTTGCGAATGTCATAATCGTAATAACCAATACTAACAATGTTAAGCGTCTAGCAACACCACATTGCTCCCAGAAATACATGAGTGTGGTTTCGAAAAGCAGCTCAGCTAAATGGTTTATAATTTTAAATCATCATTTTGTTTAAGATACTTATTGAACTATGGTTACGGATCACAGTCATCCCATATTGTTCAACTATTCTGTTTCTCGTTTTAGAAATTAATCAAGATTACCAAACATAAAACAAGTATCATCTTGATTTACACTTTGGGCACGGCCATACAAACATCTAAATAATTCAGCGAGGGCCCCAATGGTATCATACTCAAGAAGACAAGTGGAGGAACAAATTCTATTTTGACTACATGTGTCATTCATGTGCTTCAACCTATTTCTGAGAATAGCCTTTATAACCACCTTGTTTAGGATTGCGTTTGATTATAGTCAAGAAGAAAGATCCACACATGCAAGACCTGCTTGCATCTTAAGTCATAGGACAAATAAAACAACCATTTGCGAGATATCACTTAATGACGTCGATCCATAAAGTGATGACTCGTAGGTTTGGGGAAGTCCAATATCCATAGTATGTGGATAACATGTGAGTTTGGCGAACACATCCTTAGTATTCAAAGAATATAACCAATCTCTCACATTTGTCTTAATTTAACAATACTCTCATATCATGAAGCGACAATAGACACATTTAGAATAAATAAATTTATTCATGGATTAAATATGCAAATATAGAACACAGTAGTATAAATGAAACCGATCATACTAGGTATATCAATTCTTTATATAATACAACTGCTTACAATTCCATTATCCAAATACTAATCACAAATTCGCATGCGACTATTAGTAAGTTGAAATCCAATGCTCCTCAACATTTTCAACATGTATGGTACATTACAACTAAGTAATCATCTGAGTAAACTTTAAGAGTACTTATTTCAAAACCCATAATAGTGAAAGTTTGAATAACATGATGAGTGTCATTTTGTACGTTCGCATTCTAGTACACTAGTATTGCCATGGTACATTCCATTAGGTGTTTGAAGCCAACACAACACTTATATGAGATAGTCATCTCAAAAGATTCTTAAACTGTAAAGTATTCTTATCCTTTAATGTGTATTGCAACAATGTTATCAACTGAGCATGTCTATTCAGCAGCATCATCATTCGTGATGAAATCCTACAATGACTAGGATTGAGTATCCACTCAATTAGACTAGCATCAATGTATACAATAACACTATGCTCTTAAATGATTGAACCTTTCTTTGGCAATGTTTGGTGCCTTTCTGATCCACCAGGTTCATTGGCTATGTTAATTTTGTCAGAATTGTCACAATAAATATCCATAGGTCTTTACTAGGGATGATTCCAATCAAAGTAATGAATCTAGGTAACCCAAACAACTTCCAATAAGACATTTGTTTTAACGGTCATCTAAAGACTCTCACTTAGATACTGTTGTTGTTAACTCACTTTACACTCATGCAAAAGTTACAACTATCCCCATACATAATTTAATGTACATGATGAAACCTTAGTAAAACTCAAGGTATACATCCATGTGTTAAATTATCGCAAGTGAAATATATCCTTTGAGACTTGCTCAATGATATGTTACATTGTGTTCTACTTAATTACCGTACATGTTTATCACAATAAACATTTATTCCAAGATTGTATGTTTTATTTCCTAATCTCTCAAGTGAAAACTATATTCCAAGTCGAAGGATAAAATCTTGCTTGGATGGAGAGTAGCTTTCAATATGTTGCAAGACATATTAGATCTAAGGAACAAACATAATATTCCTACTTGCTCTTAGGTGTACTCCGGAGTTATCTTATTTTAATCAAAATCAAATTTAATGATTTTACAATTAAGTTTAAGATCTCAGATTTTAGATGCATGATCTAATCCACACTTGGATTCTAGTATCTTGTGTACTTAATAAAGATTATTTGGATCCATAAACCCTTTTGATTACACACCGTCCTCGCAAAGGTAATCAACAAGAAAAGATTTTTGACATCCAATTGGCATATTTCATATACATGAAATCAAGTATGACAACTAATTATCTTTATATAATTAGTGCGTATAGAAAGTTAGATTTAATCACAGTTAATAGCTTGAGTATGATTAAAACTTATTATCACAAGGCGTTCATTAATGTGTATACAATTTTCTCCTTGTGAGTCTTATCTTTCAAAGAAACTCATTTATAACCTTACATTCTAGCCATTTGGTGAAAGATCAATCAAGTTCTAAAGTGATTATCTTTCATGGACTGCATCTAATCATTCGTAGTTTTTGAGAAATTCATCAGATTTAGTATCTCTGATAATGCATCTCTATAGTTAGCAGGATCACAATGATCCTCTAACTTATAACCCTTAGCATTGATGTAGAATATCATTCAAGTGCATGAGGCATCCTTGCGGATTTATGAATGTAAGTTACATCATTCTTTGGTTCAACATTTACATGTTTAGCCTCAGTATGACATTAGCAAGTGTATTTAGAAGGTTGTGTATTTTATTCTTGAATATCTTCAAGATCTACAGATGCTCCAGAGGCACGATTTGAAATATTAGTTGTTGTGTCAAAAAGGTGTTGTATTAAAACTTTTGTGGAATATATTGTTCATTAAGCATTGTTTTACTCATCTCTTGAAGAGTCCGGTTTTTACATTCTACAACACCGTTAGATTGAGGGGTGCATGGTACCGAAAAGTTATGAGTTATACTATTTTTATCACAACAATTTCTGAATTTTATTTTATTGTCAAATTCATGACCGTGATCCGTTCTAATTGACACAATGCAAGATTCTAATTGATTTTAAGTTTTCTTACTAAGAATTTCAAATTTGTCAAAAGCTTCATTTTTATTTTTCAAAAGTTTTGTCCAAGTATATCTCGAATAATCATCAGCTACAACCAAAGTGTAGAAGTTACCTCCATAACTTTGTATAGCGGATGGACCAAACAAATCCATATGTGAAAGTTATAGACACCTAGATGTAGACACCATATTTTTAGCCTTATGGCTACTATGGACTTGTTTACCAACTTTGCAAGCTTCACAAAGGTGTTGGTCATCTTATCACTTAGGAGATTCTTAGTTAGCTCACTTGTAGACAAGTCTTAAGTGAGTCTCACTCAAGTGTCTATTCCCAAGAGTTTTAATGACACGAAAAACCTTATGTCTCCCGTATGTCGACATGTGTAAATCCATTGACCATAGTGATCTCAATACCCGTTAAAACCCACTAGAAGGACAAACTACTTATGATATGGACGACTAATACTACGAAAGATAAATCCTAAACAAGAAACAATATTTATAGTGAGTTAAAAGAGATCCTACCGTTTGAGTTAAATAGATAAGCTACCAAGAATGACATACATTGCATATCATCCTATCTTGTAGAAAAGCTTGGATACTCAAATACTCAGGAATCCAAGATGGTTAGTCAAACATATTTAACGGCATAAAAATGATGTCAAGAAGTATAAAAACATTTATATTCATTGACCTTTTTTTATCACTTACTTTGAAGAAAGAGTTGCTTCTAAATTTCTTTCCTACGCTTCACCAACATTATTTGTTTTGATTTACTAGTTGATGGTGTATTTGAGTAAAATCATAACCCGGTTTCATCTCTAAATGACTTTTGATTATTTAATAGGTTTTCAAGAGATTTTGAGATTTCTTCAAATTTAGCTAACATTTTTCCCTTTTTATTTTGTCTTTTAATTTCATGTTTGTAGTCTAGACATATTTTGCATTCTAGATCAATCTCAACATTACTCTCTAATCTAGATATTTTATCTTCTAACATTGTTTCTTTTTCAAAACTTTTCTCAAGAGGACTTGAGGATTCATTGTTAAAGATTGTTTTTAGGTTTATGTTACAAAAATATTTAGACTCATTTTCTAGTTTAGCGAATTCTAAAATGAATGTGTCAAAGCAAAAATGTTCGGTTTCAAGTTGTACCTTACTTGTAGTTTTATCTAATTGACAATCACAAACCGGATCATAATTGTCATCTTCGTCCGTGTCGCTGCATGATACGTAAATGAGTCCTCTTTGAGCTTGACACATATTTTCTTCGTCGCTAATACCTTCATTAAAAACATTTAAACTCGTAGTACTTGTATTTACTTCAACTAAGTGTTGATCCATTAGTTTTTTTAAGACTACTAACTCATATGTAAAATCAAATTGATTATCCTTGACTTGACATATTTCTTGATGAAAGTTTAAAAGATTTTTCCAAATACTATTAGCCGTTTGACAAAAATATACTCTTTCATATTTGATTTTTGGTAAAGCTTTATAGATTAATACCTTAGCTTTAGTGTTTTTGTCAATTTTGAGATAGTCATTTTGATTTTCAAAACTTGTTTTTGTTTGGTTTAAAATCACCAATGGAAATAATATGCCAAAGATCTTGATCTATTGATCTTACATAGTTTTCAAATTTATTTTTCCATTCAAGAAAATTTTCTTTTTCAAATAGCGGTGGTCTTTGTGTAGATGGCCCTTCTTTACGATTTTCAAAATCCATGGATCGATCCAAGTTTTAAAATACAATATATTTTAAAGATCTTGAGTAACGTAGCTCTTGATGCCAATTGTGGAAAACTAGAAGGGGGGTTGAATAGTTTACCACTTTTTAACTTGATTTACTTTGTTAGCTTTACGTGTAGCCAACAATCAAAACTAATAAACAATAAGTAATGTAAAAGAGTAAAGTAAGAAATGATCAAACCACAACACAAGTGTTTATCGTGGTTCGGCTACAAGGACTATTTTTCCTTGCCCTACTCTACGCCCTGAGTATCCAACTAGAGAGTATCCTCCACTAGTCAACAAGCTCCATTCTCGGCGGAGAAAACCTTACAATTGTCGCTTACTCTTTATCCGGTACAAAGCTAAATACCGGGTTCTTTAACAAAGGTACAACCACTCCTAACGTCACCTATACAATATTTCTGACACTAAGCTAGATGTCGAGTTCTTTTTCAAAGGGTACAACCACTCCCTATACTCTATGTATTTTGAGGACTAAAATACTAACCGATCACTATAGACAATATTCAAAACAATGATGTATAAACTATAAGAGTTTACACAAAGCAAAGCTACCAAGACTTGCAACGTTGTGTTGAAGCTTATAGTCTTTTCGGATGAACTTGAGGACTTCTTTGCTACAAAAGAGAATCACACAAGTGAGATGCAACTGAGTTAAATGATAGAGATGAAAGTGTATGTGTGTAATATAGCTAAAAGTGATGAAAGATTTCTTGGATGTGGCTTGCTATTTATAGGAGAACCAAACAGCTAGGCCGCGGATTAGGCGGAACCAAATCAAGGGTTCTGCCCTTGTATTCCTAGGGTTCTGCCAGAGCTAACAGAGTTCCTTCCAAGAAATCTTTCAATATCTATGACAAGTCTAATCAAGATCCTTTAAGTCAACTATGTTGAGAAAGAATATTTCCAAATAAGCATGAGATCTTTTAGAAAGATTTACAAAGAGCTTTGACAAGACATGTATGATGCAATGCATGATGTAGATGTACATTTCTAATTTTAGACTTTTACTAATATGAAAGTGAGCTTGTAAAAGTATTCTTGTAGCAATGTGGACTAATGTTTGTATGATGTGTTTTTACTAAGTGATTGGGTTACTAAAGATGTTTGAAGACATATAACTCAATAGGAAACAATATTTAGTAAAACTTACTAAATATGTTTTGACACTTAATATGCTATCAACATTGTTAGATAAACAATGAATCATGTAGCAAATGTAATGTTTACTTAGAAATAAAGTTTCTATTTATGAGACTTATACTATAGTTATACTTTGCTAAAAAATAAAGTTTATACGTTGTCTACAACAAAATCTTAGCAAAGATCGTAAAATATAAATAACGTTTTTTGGACGATATTTGTATTAACAGGTTGTATACTTTGTTCTTGTGTATTACTTTGTAATATTTTTTTTTTATTATATTTGATAAACATTGGTTTATTTTTGTTCTTAATGCATTCAATAAATACTTTTGTGTGTTTTTAACTTATTTTCATTAAATTAATATTTCCAACGATATTCACAAGGCTCGCCCACCCGTCGGACGGGCTAGGCTACTACAAACGTTGTGTATAAAGAAGCGTTATTTCGCATTTGAGTCTAAATCATATACAATGTTGTTGCAAAGAACATTTTAACAAACGCAAACAATTTGACAAACAGTTGTACTATTCTTTTAAAAATCTTTGTATAATAAACAATTTTTTAACTCCAATATTTAGCTAAACAAAAAAAATAAACGAAAATTATAAAGGTACTCATGGAAGGAAACGAGGAGAGAATTTATTATGAATACTTTCCCCTTACAAGCCAATAATTATTCTATAAGCCGTTTACAGCTACCTTAGACGCCAAAGGCCTAGAAATTTGTTTACAACTACCTGATGATGTCACGAGTACCAGTCTAGAGAGAGATACTAATTTTTAGTAATGTAAATGTGACTCCGATCTTGAAATTGATTAGCAACTGATCGTTGTTGTATCGTATATATTGCATTCAAATGTTAGCCCCATCATGATTTAAGTAACGTACTTCATATTTTCAAGATCTGAGTTACATTATAAAGGTTCATTGTATGATCAGTTTGTTTATTTTTTTAAAAAAAAATAATTGCGAAAGTTGTGACTTTGTTAGGACTGTACTGAAACCCATCTATGATGTAGTTGTAAGTGTAGAGAAGCATTGCTGGAGCTTCATTTGAAAGTGATGAAAGTATAGAAGTGTACCAGTTGTGGTGATTCGAGTATGGATTTTGTCCTAAACCTGATCTCATTGGAAACACAAGCAGATTCAACAATATTAGTTATAGATGCATCAACTGGTGCATTTGAAGCAAGTTTTGATTCATGGTTGCTGTCATGATTAGTTCTCTAAATTTTTGATTAGGTTGTTTGGTTTATTAATTATTCTATGAATGAGATGATTTCTTGCTATTCTTATAGACGTTCCAAGTGTATATGGGTCAGGTCAGGTTTTGTTTCATCTCAAACGGGTCATTGGGTATGTTTGCATATTTACAATGAATTTGAATTGAAACAGCTAAATACTTACCATTATAGACATTCCTCATTGAGGCTTTTGTGGCCATGTTAGACAAGGTATATCTTTTTATTAGAACAATGATATGAGGTGTGCTTCAGCATGTTTAGAGTTCTCGTGAAGAACACATCTTTTGTTGCTTTAAGAATACGAGAAACTCCTAATACAAGGTATATCTTTTTATTAGAACAAAGATTTGATACGTATTCAAAACTACTACTGATATACTGGTTCTTGAGAGTGTGATTAATGCATTTAAGTTACTACACAACCTGAACATCCTACACATAACTCAAGTCAGCTAATGCTTGACTTTTTAAGAATCCTCAATCACAAACCAACACCAAGGAGCATGTTGTTGAAATTAATGGGTTGTTGTTTTGAAGGCAACCATGAATTGAAATGTTTGTAACTTGGTCATTTTGGTTGTGGATTTGTTGATTGTAGCACAGAAAATTGAGTGAACACATAAGATTGTGACACTGATACCTGAACCTGAGGAGTCACTACACATCAGTATAGCAAATATAATGCTTTAGATGATGGTGTGGCGGCAAGGCCTTTAGGGAAGTTGTATGACCGTAGAACAACCTTAATCACTTATGAATCTTGCCTAAATCTAGAGAGAGAAAGTAAGTAGAGAGAGAGAGAGAGAGTGGGAGGAAACTCCTAGTGTGTGAAATGAAGAAACTATGTTATTACTAAGAGAACCAACCTCTTCCATGAGGATTACAAGAGTATTTATAGTGGTTGTCTAGGGCTTCACATATCTTTGACATTATTACATAACTAGCCCTTAGTAAAACTTCATCATAATAATATTCTAAAGCAACCTATTACATAATATTAATGACCAACACTTTCTATAAATAAAATAAGATCCTAACAATCTCCCCCTAAGTGTTGGTCATCAAAGGTTGCACGACGTTATCATCTTTGTGTTTTGACTTTAACATTCGTAGCTCTGGATGTCTTTAAGAATCATTAGATGAATCATAGTTCCCAGTTCATCATGCTTCATCCAGTGTAGATGTAGTGATCCAATGATGTCATCTGCCTTTTGTCACTTCTTTGTCATTGGTGGTTATGTGCCTTTCCAACATGCTCATACGTCATTAGTCTTTGTCATACATACATTTGTTGTTCCCGTTCTTTCACTTTGATATTTGTCACTTTACTTTGTAGATTCTTCTTTTTGGCATAAAATCTTTCTTTGACTGTTGCTATCCTTTGATCTTTGTGAGAACTTTCCTTTGACTTTGTGATGCATGTATGAGCATGTGGAATCCATCGCCATGGAGATGATGTATAGCTGCAGGTAAACAGTTAGCAATAAATCAACCGGCACTTACAGATAATGAATTAGAGATCGTCAACAGCATAGTGTGAAGACTCCTTCTAACCCTTACCATGGTCGTTCCCATTTCGGATACTCCCGAGGGAGCTTACGAGACCTACTAAGTAGCTCAACGAATGGGTAAGTCGCTGGGGATCACTCCACGACTGTAGACTGTTTGAAACCACCGCGAACACTAAGCGTAACCCATAAAGAATTACCGAAGTGACCTGCTGTCAGGGCTGCTTGATGTTGACCCTGGCAGGAATTTCCATTCAATCATTGAGAAAATACATAAGTAAATCCTCACATAAACGTTCTCGGCAGATTGATAAGATCTGCGTAGGACTCTTAAGTTTACATCTAGCGTCCTTAATGATGAACAACCAGTGTAGAAATATCATGTGTTCCTATGAGATCTTTTGATGAATCTCGAGGCTCTAGACTCGATAAGTGCACATTAGGTTTCCTATGCGGAGATTAGGGAGAGGTCTCCTGCTTCAATATCAACCATCTCTAAGAGACAGGTTGATAGATTACACTGGTTCCCCGTGAGAATGAAACAAGCTCTTTTAAGAGAACTTGAGTGGCTTAGAAGGTTAAGTGCAGTGCGTCACTGGGTCCATGACGTCTTTATCTTCAATACCGGTGTCGCCTTAGCAACAACCAGTAGCATACGAGTTGAACCCGGTGCCTGCCCTAAGGTTGAACATATGGAGGGCTATTTCTTTTCACCCTTTTCTTTACTTTTCTTTTTAATTCTTCAACCCCTTCTTTCTCCTTTCATTCTTTTCTCCTTTTTTCGTATCATACCTAAGGACTTCTAATTCTAACTATTAGAGATGTCCTTGGGTAGATCCCTCTGGCTCTGGCAGACCATTGGACATAAACCTAACCATAATCACCTTATTACTCCATGATTATCAAGATTTATTGATCACATGCCATAAAACCTTTTGTGAAAATCTCTCAAAGTGTTTATGATAAATAAAACACATTGTTGACACTTCGAGAGTTTTGCATTTCTTTTGAAGGACTCCCCCTTCGCATGTGCTCATGGATTTTTAAGAAAATTTGCACATGTGGGAGGAGTTTGCACTTTTTGAATTGATCAACTTTCAGTGAACATGACCGATTCGAGACACGCTTACATCACTAGTTAGACTAGCTTTAAATTATTACCCATCCTGGTCAAGTCCAAAGAAAGTCTCTCGATACGCTACATTATACTCAGACAAGTCCTATTCGAGACACGCTTACATCACTAGTTAGACTAGCTTGAAATTATTACCCGTCCAGGACAATTCTTTTCGATTACTGATATTTTAAGCTTCGTCAATTCAATGGTACTTACTGAGTCGAGCTCTTTTGAGATTCAGTCACAATCTTTAAACATCTTTGATCACATTTTAATCATGTCTTCTCCCCCTCAAAAATAGCATATCTTGTTATTTTTGATATCAACTGATTAAGAAAAAGCTTTTTGGAGAGAAAGACAGATTTCATTTTGCATGAATTCCGAACAATTTTGTTTTTGTATTCCCCCTTAATGATAGCACATTTTAAAATCAATTAAGGGTTTTGAGGGAGTTATCTTGAGCACTCATTTGAAAGATTTTGAAAACTCTTTTGATGAATCTTGAAAAAGTGCTCAAGATTTCTGTTTGGAAAAACGAGTTTTTGTTTGAAGTCTTTTTCGTTTGTTTAGACTTGAACTTTTTGAAAAAGATTTCGTCTGTGAAAATACGAGTCTTTGATTTGAAATAATCAGAAGTCATCATTCGGTTCCGGGATTCGTACTGAAGTATACGAAAGCCATTGTGAAGAAATTTTGAGAATCGACATGTTTTAGAAAAACAGTTTAAAGAACTCCCGTTCAAGCATCTGTACATGTCCGTATCATTGTAGAATGACATTTCTAGAAACGTACAGAATATTGATTTATACGAGAGAAATATCGTGAGAAGAATAATTTTGGATTTTTTTTATGATTTTATATTGTTTTTGTTTTTTCAAATTTTATATTTTTGTATTTTGTTTTGTTGGTTTTTCAAATTTTGTATTTTGTTTTTTTCAAAAATATTTACAGCGAAGCGATTTTGAAAACATTTTTCAAGAAGATTCGAGAAGACGTTCTAGCTCCTCAGGATTTAAGCTTCGCATGCCAATTCGTCTAACTAAAAAGTCAAACCATTCTTTTGGAAGGGCTTTAGTAAATAGATCGGCGAGTTGGTAATCAGTCTTAATGAAAAATAATTCAACAGTACCCTCTTCTACGTGCTCTTTGATGAAATGGTAGCGGACTTTGATATGCTTCATCTTTGAGTGTTGTACAGGATTGCACGAGATGGCTATGGCACTTTTTGAGTCACAATACATAGGTATTCTGTCAAAAGTAAAGCCATAATCTGTGAGCTGTGTCCTCATCGAAAGAACTTGGGCACAACATGCAGATAGAGACACATACTCGGCTTCGGCGGTTGATAGCGCAGTACAATCCTGTTTCTTTGACGACCAGCTTACAAGTTTTTCACCCAAAAATTGTGCTCCACCTGATGTACTCTTTGCTGTAACTTGATCACCAGCATGGTCGGCATCTGCAAATGCTGTTAGATTAAACCCCGAATCCTTCGGGTACCAAAGTCCAATGTTAATGGTGCTTCGTAGGTACCGAAAGATCCGTTTAACCTCTTTGAGGTGAAGTTCAGTAGGCTTTGCTTGAAACCGTGCTAACAAACAAACAACAAATTGAATATCGGGTCGACTAGCAGTTAGGTACATGAGAGAACCGATCATGCTCCGATATTTTTTCGGATCGATGGGTTTCCCAAACAAATCAGCACCAATTTTTGGTGAAGTGACCATTGGTGTACCAACAGAATCACAGTTTTCCATTCCATGTTTTTTCAAAATCTCTATTGTATATTTAGCTTGATTGATAAAAATACCATGAGGGGATTGATGTATTTGTAAACCAAGAAAGAATTTTAGTTCCCCCATCATGGACATTTCAAATTTGCTTTTCATGAGATTTTCAAAATGTTTTGAATGATTCGGATTAGTGGACCCAAAGATAATGTCGTCCACGTAAATCTGAACAATCAAAATGTCATATTTGAATTTTTTGGTAAACAAGGTGTCATCAACTGTTCCTTTGGTGAAATTGTTTTTGAGCAAGAAATATGATAGTTCGTCATACCACACTCTTGGAGCTTGTTTTAAACTATAAATGGCTTTCTTAAGCTTGTAGACTTAGTCTGGATGATCTTTGTCGATGAATCCGTCTGGTTGACTCACATACACTTCTTCTTTCAGAGTACCATTCAAGAAAGCTGTCTTAATGTCCATCTGATAAGCTGTGATGTTTTTGTGAGCTGCATAGGCTAAGAAAATCCGGACTGCTTCAAGTCTAGCTACAGGCGCGAGTGATTCTTCGAAATCTATCGCTTCTTCTTGTGGATAACCTTTAGCCACGAGATGAGCTTTTTGCGAATTACAGTCATTTCCTCATCCAATTGATTCTTCCACAACCACTTGAGATCAAGAACTCGTTTATCAAGTGGTCGTTCAACAAGTTCCCAACTATCATGTAACTGGTATTGAAGAATTTCCTCCTGCATCGCTTCTATCCATGGGTTTTCTGCCATTGCTTCCCAAATATTCTTAGGTTCTTTGAGGCTGATTGAGCAAATGTAAATGCACAATTCGAGATTGGTGGCAAGTTGTCTCCTTGTCTGAACTGGCTTTGAAGGTTCACCAATAACTTGTTCTATTGGATGGTCTTTTGTCCATTGAAACGTAGAAGGGTACCTTGGGTTTAACGAATGTGTGTTAGTCGGTTCTCGTAACCTTGAATAAGATTCAGCAGAGTCTGTTGCAAATGGGTTTTCAAATACTTCTTCATCTTCTAACGCAACATCGTTTGAATTATTTGTTGGTTCTTCTTAAAAATTAGTGTTTTGATTTTGCTCATCAACTCTTGGTAGAACAGTTTCAAGAACTGGAGTTGCTGGAGTAGATGTAGATGATGTTGAGGTAGTTGGTGCTTCAGCTTCGACTGTTGTAGATGCATCTTGTGATGGTGGTGGTGGTTGATGGTTTTGAGCGGGTGCAGCGGAATGTTGTTGAGATGCATTTGTCGAAGTTCCACCATATTATTCATCAAACATTAACTCGAAGAAATTTTCCAGTTCTTGTTCTGAAGCTTTGTCCGTGTTTGTTGAATGAGCTCCTTGAGGCACGAGTCCTGAACTGATGTGTCCAGAAGTTTGCTTGTTTGTTGCGGGTCCTAATCTGTTTTGATTAGAAGCCATCAGATTAAGCGCGGGTTCTAGAGCGAGTCTCTCAGAAGCCATTTGTGAAATCTCGTTAAACTTCACATTCATCGTCTCCATTATCCTGTTTGTTCTTCTATTATACACCCTGAATGCCCTCGAGTTTTCTGAATATCCAATGAAGATTCCAATATCACCCTTAACTGTTAACTTTCCTAGATCTTCTCTGTCGTTCGTCGGATAGCACAAAGCGCCAAATACGTGAAGATAAGAGACATCCGGTTTCTGATTGTTCACAAGCTCATATGGTTTTTTTTATTGAATCTTGGATGGATTAGGGATCGGTTTTGAGTAAAACAAGCAGTGGCAACAGTATCAGCCCATAAGAATAGTGGTGCACTAGAATATATCAGCATTGTGCGATCAGCTTCCACAAGTGGTATGTTTCTTCTTTCAACTACTCCATTCTGCTGTGGAGTTCTAACAACTGATGTTTGATGTGTAATTCCAACATCTTTAAGGTAAGTTCTTAACTCCTGGTTTGTAAATTTTGTGCCTGTCTGTTCTTATAATCCTTATTGGAGCTTAAAGTAGAACTTGAATACGCTTCAGAAAGGTGATGATGATGCCTGGTGCTTCATCTTTTGATCTCAAAAACTTTACCCATGTATATCTTGAATAATCATCAATGATAACAAGAATATACTTTTTCCCATTAATGCTTTCAACTCTCATTGGGCCACATAAGTCCATGTGCAACAAATGTAACCTTGCTTCCGAACTAGGTACAGTTTTAGGTTTATATGATGCTCTTTTGCATTTTCCTTGTTCGCATGATGGACATAGATGATCCTTGGTGTATTTGAACTTAGGAAGACCGTTGACGATGTTGTCTTCGGCTAACTTGTTGATCGTGTCGAAGTTGAGATGGGATAAACGTCTATGCCACATCCAGGACTTTGTTTCGTTTGCCCTTGTCATGAGACAAATTGGTGATGTAGAAGCCATTTGGTTGATGTCGATAGCATACAAGTTTGTACCACGATTACCAGTTAAGAGATCATCACCAACCAAATTTCTAATAAAAAACCGTGTTCCTCCTGAATGCAACTTCTAAATCTGCATCACAAAACTGCCCAACTGAAAACAAGTTGTGTCCCAATCCTTCGACATAGTAAACTCGAGTGATTAAAAAATTCCCAAACCGATGATCTCCATAACCTAGAATAGCTGCTACGTGATCATTTCCAAAGCGTACAGTTCCCAAGAATTTCCAGATGAAATTGATCAGAAGCTTTAAATTCTCGGTCATGTGCTTGGAGCAACCGAGTCGACGATCCAAAGACATATTTCGATAACCTGCCAATAACAGAAGAGTTTGTATTTGGAAACCGTTTTGAATTAGGTTCCATGGGGTTAGGGGTACATTCCAAATCACACTCATAGACAGTTGCTACTTGTTTAGCTTGAACTATTTCAAATTTGCCATCCTTGAATATAAATTCTCTACCCGTTGGAATCCAAACACAATACTTAAGATAGTTCCTAGGCGTGCGAGTTGCGACTATTAGTGGTGTTCCTAATTCTTTTAATTAGGTTTCCAACAAATCTAGATTTTGCACTAGGACCTTTCGAAACGCTCTTCTGTTCAGGCGTAACATTCACATTCTTAGAAACACATTCATCATGAACATCATTAATTAAACATTTCTTGCATATTAAACAAATAGTGTCATTACATGCATTAGAACCAGTACTCTCGACATTACATTCAGATGAAACATGTCTCTTATTACAAAGCCATAAATTCCTAGGGTGTTCTTCTACTTCTTCAACTTTATTCTTGCTACTACTCGTAGATGCAGACGAGACTCTATTGTTCCTTGTATTGCTCCTAGGCTTTAGTCTGTTGCTCCTAGAGGTGCTGTCTAATCCTGTAGAAGTTGAGGCACACGCATTAGGATTTATATTGTTGTCATTTTTAGCATCACTAGACTCTTTAGAATTATCCTTTTTGCCCTCATAAGTCTTAGATGTGGAGGCAGACGCATTAGTGGGACTAATCCTGAAAAGGCCAGGTGCTAGCACTTTTGTTGTTTCGACAACCGCTTTTCCTTTATCAACAATCTTTACATTTTCACTTTGTTGGGGCAAGGGTGTTGGAGTGACTGGTTTTGTCAAATCCTTTTTCTCATCGACTTTTGGCGCAAACTGTGAAATTGACATTTTTGGTTTTTGAACCGTGTTTGAAACATTTGGTTTCGCCGAAGTCGATGGTTTTGAAAACTTAGTTTCCTCACCCTTCCCTTGTTGACTTTCAAGCTGAGCCCTCAAAAGATCATTTTGCTCTTTCATGTTCTTGAAGGCACGCTCATACGACAATTTGTCATACTTGCATTCTTCTTTTTTTCGATCAAGTTGTTTAAAACATGACACATTTTCTTTTTCAAGCTTTATAAGAGCATTTTCATATTTGGAAACAATTTCGGAGGTCTCAGCTCTCAGTCTTTCATCGTCTTGAACCGAATATGTTTGTATGATGATAGACATTATATCAGTAGACAAAACTGCTTCGAAGATAAAATCATTTAATCTTTCCAAAACATTCATGTTTTCACAAGTTTCATTAGCTTCTTTTACCAGGGATTTGTGGTCCTTGACAAGATTGACCATTTCTTTTAAGAAAGCTTGTTCAAAATGGATTACCCTCGCACTGATGTTATTCAGTGGGATAGTAATTTCGTTTTCAAACACCTTTTTCTGTTCGTTATAAAAACTAGAATGCCAGTTGTTAATACTGATAGTAGTTTTCGATCTAACAATATTTTGAAGTGTTTGAATTCTCTTTTTAACGTCATCAAGAATGTCTCTAGCCTCACTTGTATTAAAAGTGTTGTTAGAAGACATTTGTTTCATTTGTGAAAGAGATTTGGAAATAACTACGGGTGTAGAAACTTCTGGGCTTTTGGAAACAGGTTTGGAAAGCTCATACGCTTGTTTTTGTGGAACAAAAGTAATGCCCGAAAGTTTGTTCAATTTGTTGTAATCAATTGGTTTCAAATCAGGATTCTTTCATTTCATTTTATTAATGCTCTCTTCGACCAATTCAATCGTTTCCACAGAGTCACGAACAATAGGAGGATCATGCTTAGTAAACCAAACATTTCCATTAAACAAACAATTCAGTTCTTGCTAAGCTTTCTTGAGATTACAAGGAGTTTTGTTCCCTAGAGCCATTTTATGTTTTGTGTGGTAAATCGGATTAGTTTGATTAGCTATCATATTCATTGTTTGGCTTGACTGACCCTTTTTAACCACTAATTCTTCTAATTTAGCAATCTTGTGTTCTGACTCTATGATTTCATCCAAAAGTTTATCATCTTTCTTTGCAAATTCCTTTTTCAACTCATCCCTCTCTTTTTCAAGATTGGTATAAGCTGATTTTTGTTTAGAAAGTTGGTTTTATAAATAAGAAATTTCCGCGTTTAATGATTTTATCTTCTTAAAAGAATTAACATCAAGTGTATCCAACTTGATTTGCAAAAGTTTTTCCCTTGAAACGGAATTTTGATAAGCAGTTTCTAATTCAGACAATCTTTTGTTATGAAACTCAAAAGCTTTAACATTTTCCTTGTAACTCTCAAGCTCAGCGGTCAATTTAACATTCGCGGCCTTAACATCGCGATTGACCTTTTTCACATTTTCAATTTCAATACGACAATTATTCAATAATGATTCAAACAAAGCACGTGTTTCCTCATCATTCTCAGCATGCTGTGAAACGAATCCTCCATTATAATTCACATCTGGAGTTGCTGAAGGAGTATTACTACTACTTGGCATGTCCAGGTATGTATCATAAGTAGATGCTAGCTTCTCAGAATGTTGTTCCTCATGAGGAGACATATCAAATATATCATTATTGTGACATATGTTGAAGTTGGATACCTCAGATGGTGCATTGGTGTCATAAACAGGAAGTGTGTCAGAATCCATGTCATACTTAGCTTCCTGAAGATTCGCCATGAATATGCAGTTCACATCAATATCCTCTCTGTCTTCCATGTCATCCATAAGAGCCATAAAATCATTCTCCTCTGCGTTCAACTGAAACCCTGCCTCATTCTTTTGTGCCAACAGCAATGCTTTCTGCAAGTACGTTGGGTCTCTTTTGTTCGGCTTAGTAGGACAGTTCCTTGCCATATGACCTACACCCTGACAGTTGAAACACTTTACCAAAAAAAAATACACAACTTCCTAATCTACACAAAAGAATTTTTCTATGTTAGTTCTTAAGTGATTAAGAATGAAAAATTAATCACTTAAGAACTTAAGAAAAATTCTTATCCTCCTGAAGTGATTAAAGAAGAGATAAGTACAGAGAGAGAGATGGTAACTTCTAGAGAGAGAAAGAAAGATGTATTAGATTAAGAGAGAGAAATACATAGTAATACACATAGAAGCACCCTAGAAGCAACCTAGAAGCAACCTAGAAGCAACACCTCCAAATGGGAGCATTTGGAGGTATTTATAGGAAAGATAAGAAGATGGGCCGGGCTTAGGCTTATGTAATGGACAATACCTAAACTAATACAATATTAGATTAAACCAAGCCCGTTTACCCTTAACTATGATACTAGACTATTACAACATTATTACAAGACTCAGTGACACAATAATGATCGTCACTTCTATTTCTAACAATCTCCCCCTAAGGGGCGATCATTGAGATCTCTCTCTGATTCCATTGATGATCAACACTTCTATTGCTAACAATCTCCCCCAAAGGGGCGATCATTGAGATCTCTCTTTGTGATCTTGATCTTTGAACTTTGAAGCTTGTTGTCTTGAACTTTGAGTCTTTGTAGAATAGTCTTTAAGTCTTTGTTCCTTCATGCATTGTGATCTTTGATAACTGACTTTTCTTCATTCTTTGTTCTTTTTTTGTAGATTGTGATGTAGTGTCATCTGCATTTCTTCACTTCTTTGTTTTTGGTGGTGAAACGCCTTTCCAACATGCTCATACGTCTTTAGTCTTTGTGATACATGCATTTGTTGCTCCCGTTCCTTCACTTTGATCTATGTTACTTTACTGTTGTAGATTCTTTAAACTTTTGTTTGCTTAGATCTTTGTGAGAACTTTCCTTTGAATTTGTGATGCATGTATGAGCATGTGGAATCTATTGCCATGGAGATGATGTATAGCTGTAGGTAAACAGTTAGCAATAAATCAACCGGTACTTATAGATAAGGAATTAGAGATCGTCAACAACATAGTGTGAAGACTCCTTCTAACCCTTACCAAGGCCGTTCCCATGTCGTATACTCCCGAGGGAGCTTACAAGACCTACTAAGTAGCTCAACGAATGGGTGAGTCACTGGGGATCACTCCACAACTGTAGACCATTTGAAACCATCGCAAACACTAAGCGTAACCCATAAAGAATTACCGAAGTGACCTGCTGTCAGGGCTGTTTGATGTTGACCCTGGCAGGAGTTTCCATTCAATCATTGAGAATCACAAATGTGAATCCTCTCATAAATGTTCTGGCAGATTGCTAAAATTTGCGTAGGACTTTAAAGTTTACATCTGGCGTCCTTAATGATGAACAACCAGTGTATAAATATCATGTGTTCCTATGAGATCTTTTGTTGAATCTCGGGGCTCTAGACTCGATAAGTGCACATTTTCTTATGCGGAGATTAGGGAGAGATCTCCTGCTTCAATATCAACCATCTCTAAGAGATAGGTCGATAGATTACACCGGTTCCCCGTGAGAATGAAACAAGCTCTTATAAGAGAACTTGAGTGGTTAAGAAGGTTTAGTGCAATGCGTCACTGGGTCCATGACGTCTTTAATCTTCAATACTGGTGTCACCTTAGCAACAACCAGTAGCATATGAATTGAACCCTGTGTCTGCCCTAGGTTGAATACGTGGAGGGCTATTTCTTTTCACCCTTTTTCATAAATTTTCTTTTTAATTCTTCAACCCCTTCTTTCTCCTTTCTCATTTTCTCCTTTTTTCAATCATACCTAAGGACTTCTAATTCTACTCTATTGGAATTGTCCTTGGGTAGATCCCTCCAGCTCTGCCGGATCATTGGACATAAACCTAACCATAATCACCTTATTACTCCATGATTATCCTAGATTTATTGATCACATGCCATAAAACCTTTTGTGAAAATCTCTCAAAGTGTTTATGGTAAATAAAACACATTGTTGACACTTCGAGAGTTTTGCATTTCTTTTGAAGGACTCCCCCTTCGCATGTGCTCATGGATGTTTAAGAAAATTTGCACATGTGGGAGGAGTTTGCACTTTTTGAATTGATCCACTTTCAGTGAACATTATCGATTCGAGACATGCTTACATCACTAGTTAGACTAGCTTGAAATTATTACCCGTCTTGGTCAAGTCCAAAGAAAGTCTCTCGATACGGTACATTCTACTCAGACAAGTCCTATACGTGACACGCTTACATCACTAGTTAGACTAGCTTGAAATTATTACCCGTCCAGGACAAGTCTTTTCGATTACTGATATTTTAAGCTTCGTCAATTCATTGCTACTTACTGAGTCGAGCTCTTTTGAGATTCAGTCACAATCTTTAAACATCTTTGATCACATTTTAATCATGTCTTCTCCCCCTCAAAAAAAGCATATCGTAATATTTTTTATATCAACTGATTAAGAAAAAGCTTTTTGGAGAGAAAGACATATTTCATTTTGCATGAATTCGGAACAATTTTGTTTTTGTATTCCCCCTTAATGATAGCACATTTTAAAATCAATTAAGGGTTTTGAGGGAGTTATCTTGAGCACTCATTTGAAAGATTTTGAAAAATCTTTTGATGAATCTTGAAAAAGTGCTCAAGATTTCTGTTTGGAAAAACGAGTTTTTGTTTGAAGTCTTTCTCGTTTGTTTAGACTTGAACTTTTTGAAAAAGATTTCGTCCGTGAAAATACGAGTCCTTGATTTGAAATAATCAGAAGTCATCATTAGGGTCCGGGTTTTGTACTGAAGTATTAGAAAGCCATTGTGAAGAAACTTTTGAGAATCGACATGTTTTAGAAAAACATTTTAAAGAACTCCCGTTCAAGCATCTGTACATGTCCGTATAATTGTTGAATGACATTTCTAGAAACGTACAGAATATTGATTTATACGAGAGACATGTCGTGAGAAGAATATTTTTGGATTTTTTTTGATTTTATATTGTTTCTGTATTTTGAAATTTTATATTTTTGTATTTTGTTTTGTTGGTTTTTCTAATTTTGTATTTTCTTTTTTTCAAAAATATTTACAGCGAAGCGATTTTGAAAACATTTTTGATTTTTCAAGAAGATTCGAGAAGACGTTCTAGCTCCTCAAGAGTTAGGCTTCGCATGCCAATTCGTCGAACTAAATAGTCAAACCGTTAAAAAAGAACTTCTATGTGATTAATCACTTAATTTTTCAGAAAACTTAAGTGATTAACAATACTTAATTAAATTAAGTAAAAAACTTAGGTAATACTTAATTTTTCAGAAAACTTAATTTTTTTTCCGTTCAATCATTGAGAAATATATAAGTAAATTGTAACACCCCCAAAATACCGCAGCGGAAGACTATGTCACTGGGTGCTACTTCATAATACAAAGTACAATTTATAGAAAACGAACTCTAAATGAGACGTTTTGAAAAGTAACCATTCGATTAATGAATTCAAAGTTACAAACATGAGATTCCAAAGTATGATGCATAAATGTATACAAATGTTTTGAATGGTAAATGATAAAAAGCGTAAGTCTTCGGAATATGCAGCTTGACTCTAAGTTCCATGCACTAGCTATCGCCTTACTAACCTGAGATAAACATGCTAAAGTGTCAACACAATGGTTGGTGAGTTCATAGAGTTTGTCTTAAAACAGTTGAAAAGCCTATAAAGAATGTTCACACAGCAAAGGCAATGTGAATCCACTCAGTTGCAAGTCCCGCTCATAACAACACTTGCAACCTGTGTGTTCACAACCCACTGCTAACATATATAGTATGATTAAGACATGTATAAGTTCATCAAAACAATTAAGCAATTAGTAGTGAGTCTCTACTTCATCTCCGAAGACCTCACTTGGGAGCCAATTCCCAAAGACAACTACTAGCCGCTAAATAGAATAACGCAATTAAGTATAACACAGTCATGTATGTATGCAATCAAGTATAACACAGTCAAGTATAAATGTTTTGAGTATTTGTACAAGTAAGCAAGTAGTTGAGCATGTATCTCCCCCAAAGAGTTAAAACAAGTATGAAAAGAGTAGGGGCTATGACTCACCTTGAACTAATGATATCGAAACGTATAACGGGATAGATGGATTAAGCCAGGAAGTCTCTACGCGCAACCTAGAATATGATGTCGTGCCTTAGGTTTGGAGTAACGTCTAAAAATACGAAGAATTGCCTATATATGTCTTGCATATAGTTCATGATGTAGTACTTAGTATATAGTGTAAGTCTTTGAATTTAAGTAGTCTATGAAACATGTATAGTTTGTATATCTCTTACTACCGTTCGGGCCGACATAATTCAGAAGTCATGGAGTAAACGTTCGAGGAGCCAGGACACTTTAATTCGTAAACCCACAACTCATCTCGACGGCTTACTTAATGAACTCCTCACATGAGGCTCCTTACTATTGTAGTATTTGATAACATATATATATAAGTTTTGATCTTTAAAAGTTATATGGTCTTTAGCCGTGGCTTTGCCGTGACCTTGGTCATTGTTACCATGGTCTTGAGACTCAACCTTGGCTTTAGCCATGGTTGTGGTCTTAGCTTTAGGTCATTAGACCTCTTGGTCTCATCTAATTATGATCATTATATAGTAACTTTGGTCTAAAAATGGGCTGTTAAGAATTTGAAGAAAAATATCACTCGGAAAGCGTTTTCAGGGCTCGAGCTTCTTTGTTCCTGAACGAAAACGGCTTTCCGAACAACTTTCATGTTTTAACTTTTTGATGAATTGGACCAGACGGGCCACTTTCAAAGAGGTCAGAATGCAAACAGTAGGGTATTGGCAGTTTCGGCGTTTTGGTTTCGCTAACTTCTTATGGCCATAACTTTTGACTCGTGTACTCGTTTTAGGTGATTCAAATTGCTATGTTTTCCTTTCAAAACCCTATTTAACAGTATGTAAGTGTTTCATATCATAGTTATACTATTTTGGTCGTGGTTCTCCAAGAAAGTTACTAGTTTACTTGTTTAAATAACATAAGTTAATATATAGTTTCCATAACTTGTTTTACTAGTTTTTATACATCATGAACATAATACAAAGACCATATATAGCATGAAAGAAATATAATAAGCATAAAAATGATATTGAGCAAGAAAGTGTAATAGGATTTCTTACAACTTTTGGCTTTCTAAAGAAAGGAATTCAAGTATGAAACTAGGACACTAAACCTATGCTTGCAAACCCTTCACCACAACTCTTGTAACCCTTGCTAGCCTTGATATAGACCTTGTGAAAACCATTTAACATCAGCCCCTAATCACCTTGTGTAGCTCCTAATTCAACCATGGAATCACCAAACAAACTTAAGAACTAGCTAGAGAATACTAAGACCTTGAACTTTGTAGTGTAACTTGTAGTTTGAAGATCAAAGGATCATGGTGCTAGGGATTAATGGTGTGGCATTTTTAGTGATGAAGAAAGAAAGGAAAATGAGTTTTCTAAGTCATGAATGAGTATTTATATAAGCTAGGATGAGGAGGTGCAAGTATTATATATTTTTCTTAAACTTGGAGACCAAGTTCAACATGTGTTCTAATCCTAGGGCTAGAGTCATGAGATTAAGCCACATGGGCTGATTCCCCCCCCCCCCCCAGAGACGGTTCACAATACTTGGGGAGGAAGTGTTGGCTTTTGATGGTATTATCCTACTTATGTGACTAGTTTTGGACCCGTTAAATGCTAACCGTAAGTTGTTAAGTCACGAAACGTAAAACCGGGTATTCTAAAAATATGAAACTTATAAATATGCTAGAACTTATCAATATACTCCATAATAAAATATAAAATGAGTGGTAGGTTCTATTAGGGTGCTCAAACCCTGCTAAAACTGGAAACACGGGTCTAAAACGCGTAATACGTAAAACGTACGAAAGTTGCATAAAATTGAGAAAAGAAAAATGTAACTTTTCTAATAGAATACTAATGACTTAAAATGGCTTATAATGTCTAGGCTGGGCTCTGTCTAGTGTCGGTTGGTATTTAATGTCTTTAATCTTAAAACCGTAAGCCTAAAAATCAAGGAATGATTTATAAAATCAAGGAATGATTTTTGGTCAAAGGAGGAGGGAAAAATATGTTGACTTATTCCAAAAATGTGAAAACTCAAATTGTCTTAGAAATACGGTGCAGGTATAGGCTAAGGTTATGGCTAAGTAAAAGTGCTTAAAAACGAGAATTCCTGTTTCTCACGGCCGAGGTTTATTTGGTCATATTTTTCTTAGTCACGATTAATTCTCTAATTAATCATGAGAGTACTAAACATTTTTCTGATGCGGGGTCACTTAACGCGGTCGAGTTTCGTTGTGCGTAGAATTTTTGAATGACGTTTCACCCTAAAACGTGTAATTCCTTAATAACTTTCACGAAAATGATCTGATGAGTGTCAAACTTTTAATTTGCTATGGAAATAATTTATCACTCGAGGCCAAGAAACAAAAATCAAATTTTGGGAAAATTTCAGGAAAAATGAATAGTAAAAGTGAATAGTGAAATTTTTTGGGAATAGTAATTAATCTGAAAATGCGAATTGTTATAGTCTCTACCCCTTAAGGAGAACTTCGTCCCGAAGTTCAGTTGATGTTAACTACTTACGGTGTGTCTAAGAGAATTCGGGATCTCTAATATAGTGGTGTTCACTCTGATTAGTCTAAGGTTGTGGTTAAGGAGTCGTATCGGATACAATTAAGCCCACTTATTTATAACTCTTTACTTACATAAAGAAGCGTCAAAATTTATGTAAGTAAGGGATCATAAACTTATGGTTCGGTGATTTACAATTTCTTTATTTAAATGAAGAGGCGTCCCAATCCATTTAAATAAGGAGATTCTAAATCATCCTACTTAAGAATTTCCGACACAAACTTGATTTCTGAGATAGATAATAAAATAATCAAGTCATCAAATCCCTAAAGCTAAGCAATAATATTATTTAACTCAAATCTTGTGTCTCATCAAACAAGAATTGTCACAAGATCAAGTTAAATAATTAGTTATTACTGAGCTCCATGTTTTTAATGACTCAACTAATCTCTGGGGTTCCTTATAATACTAAAGTCACATCATCTAACAGCGTGGAACTAAACCAATAACTAACAAAAAGCATATGCGTATGTAGTGTGTGTAAGGCAAATAAAGAGCAGAGTCTTAACGTACATAGTAGTTATAGTCTAGGCACTAAATGCAACCTAGTTCTCTATAACCAAGTCTCTGATACCAATTTGTAGCACCCCCAAAATACCGCAGCGGAAGACTATGTCACTGGGGTGCTACTTCATAATAAAAAGTACAAGTTATAGAAAACGAACTCTAAATGAGACGTTTTGAAAAGTTACCATTCGATTAATGAATTCAAAGTTACAAACATGAGATTCCAAAGTATGATACATAAATGTATACAAATGTTTTGAATGGTAAATGATAAAAAGCGTAAGTCTTCGGAATATGCAGCTTGACTCTAAGTTCCATGCACTAGCTATCGCCTTACTAACCTGAGATAAACATGCTAAAGTGTCAACACAATGGTTGGTGAGTTCATAGAGTTTGTCTTAAAACAGTTGAAAAGCCTATAAAGAATGTTCACACAGCAAAGGCATTGTGAATCCACTCAGTTGCAAGTCCCGCTCATAACAACACTTGCAACCTGTGTGTTCACAACCCACTGCTAACATATATAGTATGATTAAGACATGTATAAGTTCATCAAAACAATTAAGCAATTAGTAGTGAGTCTCTACTTCATCTCCGAAGACCTCACTTGGGAGCCAATTCCCAAAGACAACTACTAGCCACTAAATAGAATAACGCAATTAAGTATAACACAGTCATGTATGTATGCAATCAAGTATAACACAGTCAAGCATAAATGTTTTGAGTATTTGTACAAGTAAGCAAGTAGTTGAGCATGTATCTCCCCCAAAGAGTTAAAACAAGTATGAAAAGAGTAGGGGCTATGACTCACCTTGAACTAATGATATCGAAACGTATAACGGGATAGATGGATTAAGCCAGGAAGTCTCTACGCGCAACCTAGAATATGATGTCGTGCCTTAGGTTTGGATTAACGTCTAAGAATACGAAGAATTTCCTGTATATGTCTTGCACATAGTTCATGATGTAGTACTTAGTATATAGTGTAAGTCTTTGAATATAAGTGGTCTATGAAACATGTATAGTTTGTATATCTCTTACTACCGTTCGGGCCGACATAATTCAGAAGTCATGGAGTAAACGTTCGAGGAGCCAGGACACTTTAATTCGTAAACCCACAACTCATCTCGACGGCTTACTTAATGAACTCCTCACATGAGGCTCCCTACTATTGTAGTATTTGATAACATATATATATATATAAGTTTTGATCTTTAAAAGTTATATGGTCTTTAGCCGTGGCTTTGCCGTGACCTTGGTCATTGTTACCATGGTCTTGAGACTCAACCTTGGCTTTAGCCATGGTTGTGGTCTTGGCTTTAGGTCATTAGACCTCTTGGTCTCATCTAATTATGATCATTATATAGTAACTTTGGTCTAAAAATGAGCTGTTACGAATTTGAAGAAAAATATCACTCGGAAAGCGTTTTCAGGGCTCGAGTTTAAGTTTTTGATGAATCGGAGCAGAAGGGCCACTTTCAAAGAGGTCAGAATGCAAACAGTAGGGTATTGGCAGTTTCGGCGTTTTGGTTTCGCTAACTTCTTATGGCCATAACTTTTGACTCGTGTACTCGTTTTAGGTGATTCAAATTGCTATGTTTTCCTTTCAAAACCCTCTTTAACAGTATGTAAGTGTTTCATATCATAGTTATACTATTTTGGTCGTGGTTCTCCAAGAAAGTTACTAGTTTACTTGTTTAAATAACATAAGTTAATATATAGTTTCCATAACTTGTTTTACTAGTTTTTATACATCATGAACATAATACAAAGACCATATATAGCATGAAAGAAACATAATAAGCATAAAAATGATATTGAGCAAGAAAGTGTAATAGAATTTCTTACAACTTTTGGCTTTCTAAAGAAAGGAAGTCAAGTATGAAACTAGGACACTAAACCTATGCTTGCAAACCCTTCACCACAACTCTTGTAACCCTTGCTAGCCTTGATATAGACCTTGTGAAAACCATTTAACTTCAGCCCCTAATCACCTTGCGTAGCTCCTAATTCAACCATGGAATCACCAAACAAACTTAAGAACTAGGTAGAGAATACTAAGACCTTAAACTTTGTAGTGTAACTTGTAGTTTGAAGATCAAAGGATCATGGTGCTAGGGATTAATGGTGTGGCGTTTTTAGTGATGAAGAAAGAAAGGAAAATGAGTTTTCTAAGTCATGAATGAGTATTTATATAAGCTAGGATGAGGAGGTGCAAGTATTATATATTTTTCTTAAACTTGGAGACCAAGTTCAACATGTGTTCTAATCCTAGGGCTAGAGTCATGAGATTAAGCCACATGGGCTGATTTCCCCCCCCCCCCTTAGAGGCGGTTCACAATACTTGGGGAGGAAGTGTTGGCTTTTGATGGTATTATCCTACTTATGTGACTAGTTTTGGACCCGTAAAATGCTAACCGTAAGTTGTTAAGTCACGAAACGTAAAACCGGGTATCCTAAAAATATGAAACTTATAAATATGCTAGAACTTATCAATATACTCCAT
Source organism: Artemisia argyi (assembly GCA_030686995.1). Taxonomy (NCBI): domain Eukaryota; kingdom Viridiplantae; phylum Streptophyta; class Magnoliopsida; order Asterales; family Asteraceae; genus Artemisia; species Artemisia argyi. The sequence goes on along the minus strand of CM060702.1, from coordinate 75,082,934 downwards.
AATAATATATAAAATGAGTGGTAGGTTCTATTAGGGTGCTCAAACCCTGCTAAAACTGGAAACACGGGTCTAAAACGCGTAATACGTAAAACGTACGAAAGTTGCGTAAAATTGAGAAAAGAAAAATGTAACTTTTTTAATAGGATACTAATGATTTAAAATGGCTTATAATGTCTAGGCTGGGCTCTGTCTAGTGTCGGTTGGTATTTAATGTCTTTAAACTTAAAACCGTAAGCCTAAAAATCAAGGAATGATTTATAAAATCAAGGAATGATTTTTGGTCAAAGGAGGAGGGAAAAATATGTTGACTTATTCCAAAAATGTGAAAACTCAAATTGTCTTAGAAACACGGTGCAGGTATAGGCTAAGGTTATGGCTAAGTAAAAGTGCTTAAAAACGAGAATTCATGTTTCTCACGGCCGAGGTTTATTTGGTCATATATTTCTTAGTCATGATTAATTCTCTAATTAATCATGAGAGTACTAAACATTTTTCTGATGCGGGGTCACTTAACACGGTCGAGTTTCGTTGTGCGTAGAATTTTTGAATGACGTTTTACCCTAAAACGTGTAATTCCTTAATAACTTTCACGAAAATGATCTGATGAGTGTCAAACTTTTAATTTGCTATGGAAATGATTTATCACTCGAGGCCAAGAAACAAAAATCAAATTTCGGGAAAAATGAATAGTAAAAGTGAATAGTGAAATTTTCTGGGAATAGTAATTAATCTGAAAATGCAAATTGTTACATAAATCCTCTCATAAACGTTCTCGGCAGATTGCTAAGACCTGTGTAGGACTCTTAAGTTTACATCTGGCGTCCTTAATGATGAACAACCAGTGTATAAATATCATGTGTTCCTATGAGATCTTTTGTTGAATCTCGGGGCTCTAGACTCGATAAGTGCACATTAGGTTTCCTATGCGGAGATTAGGGAGAGGTCTCTTACTTCAATATCAACCATCTCTAAGAGACAGGTCGATAGATTACACCGGTTCCCCGTGAGAATGAAACAAGCTCTTTTAAGAGAACTTGAGTGGTTAAGAAGGTTTAGTGCAGTGCATCACTGGGTCCATGACGTCTTTATCTTCAATACCGGTGTCACCTTAGCAACAACCAGTAGCATATGAATTGAACCCGGTGTCTGCCCTAAGGTTGAACATATGGAGCGCTATTTCTTTTTCACCCTTTTTCATAACTTTTCTTTTTAATTCTTCAGCCCATTCTTTCTCCTTTCTCATTTTCTCCTTTTTTCAATCATACCTAAGGACTTATAATTCTAATCTATTGGATTTGTCCTTGGGTAGATCCCTCCGGCTCTTGCGGATCATAGGACGGTTTTTCCTAACCTTAGTCACCTTACATCTTCATGAATATCCTATTGTTGCCATAAAACCATTCATTTGAAAATCTCTCAAAGTGTTTATGATTATGAAACACATTGTTGTTACAACTTTGAGAGTTTTACGACTTTTGAAGGACTCCCCCTTCACATGTGCTCATGAATTTTTAAGAAATTTGCACATGCATGAGGAGTTTGCACTTTTTGAATTGATCCACTTTCCGTGAACATGACCGATTCGAGACATGCTTACATCACTAGTTAGACTAGCTTGAAATTATTACCCGTCCTGGTCAAGTCCAAAGAAAGTCTCTTGATATGGTACATTCTACTCAAACAAGTCCTATTCGAGACACGCTTACATCACTAGTTAGACTAGCTTGAAATTATTACCCGTCCATGACAAGTCTTTTCGATTACTGACATTTTAAGCTTCGTCAATTCATTGGAACTTTATGAGTCAAGCTCTTTTGAGATTCAATCACAATCTTTATACATTTTGTTCACATATAATCATGTCTTCTCCCTCTCAAAAATAGCATATCGTGATATTTTTTATATCAACTAATTAAGAAAAAGCTTTTTGGAGAGATAGACAGATTCGATTTTGCATGAAATCGAAACATTTTGGTTTTTATGAAATACTCCCCCTCAAAACTCGCATATGTTTTTGAGAAATGTTAAGCTTTTTAAAGTTTAGAGGGAAGGAGTCTTCTTGAAGCAAAATTCTGAAAGAGAGAATTTTCAGATTTGTTGAATTTTGCATCAAGTTTTATTGAAAAACAAAGACTTCTCTTTGTTTGAATAGGAATGTAGCACTGAGGCGTACAACAGTGTCCATTTTTAGGATAAGTGCACTTTGTTGATAAAAATCATTTTGCGTAGCACTTTCCTTTCTTTGAAAACTTGAGTTGTGCACTGTAAGGTGTGCACAAGTCATTTTGATGATGAGTGGTGAGTACTTATTCACTCACCTTTTCTGAGCTATAATAGGTACTTAATAATTCAAAAACTAACCAAAACGCCAAAGAAAACATGTTTTTGTGATTATGAATGTGCAGGTATGGATATCTCGTGAAATGACAAAAAATAATCAGGAAACAAGCAAAAACGAGCATGAGAGTAGAACGTGTGCAGATCAGTCAAGGAAAGTCAATTCTGAGCCTTAGAAGACCTCAGAGATTTGAGATTTATCAGATTTGATCCCTGGATGAAGTTTTATGAGATTGTCACTTTTAGCCCTCAAAGTTTCAGAATCAGTCAACTATGGTCCTTTGAAGTATCTTGGTAGAAGTGACATGATTGGTCCTCCATATTTTTAATTGTGTCATAAAAAATCCCTTGGATCACTAAATTGGAAAATGACAAATTCAGCTCTTATAGTTTCATGATATTCATAATTGGTCCTTGTAATTTCATATCTCAAAATCTGAAAATGATACAAGTCCAATAATAACAAAGCCTGATTCAAATATTACAAGTCGAAATACCAATATCAAAATAATACCCAAAGCCCAACTAAATCCCAAGCCCAGTCCACCCCATGGTCAACTTCCCACACCCTCGGTCAAGGTCAACCAAAGTCAAACATATTAAAAATATACTTACCCACTCCCGCCCCCCAATTCACCCCTAAACCCAGACTTTACTATTCACACAAACCCTAGTTTATCCGTCCCTTCTAATTACTGAGATTAAGGGTGTATTGGTCAAATCAAGTACATCTAGAAGATTGTCAGACATGTCAGGAGTATGTCAGAGGCTCAACAAGCCCGAAGAATGTAACGTGGCATCATTCCATTGGTCCTAACACGTCACAGAGCTTAATCCAAGGGTTGATATCAAAATGGGAATGATTAGAGATGATCAGAGGGCTCAGAATTGTACTCAAGAAGAACACCACATGGATTGCCAAGGTGGCAATCCGTGACTACCTCCTACTAGATCCTTCTATTCATTTTCTATAAATAGATGAGCTTGTTAGCTATTTTAGGGGTGGAGTTTAGGCTAGCGAAGCTCTGCCCGTTTAATTACTCAGTCATTGTAGTTTTAATTTCACTTTCAATTGTAATGCTTTATATTTCAATGAAACCTTCTTTTATTTTAAATCATTTTCAGTTCATAGTTTTTAGTTAATTGTTTTAATTTAAATCTTTTTAAATCTCAGTAGTGTAATAGTTTTGAATCCATTTGTTAACTGTTTCATTACAAATTAAGTTTTAGTTGTTGATTAAGTTTCATAAAAATTCAAAGAAAAATATAAAAAAATAAAAAAATAGTTTCTGATTTGATTAACCTTTCAGTAAAGTTTCAGTAGCTCATTTACATCTCTTCTCAGTTTACTAGCTTTAGTGAGCTTATTGATTTAGAATCAAACTTGTTCTTATTCATTTTTCATTCAAAGGTCAAAGTTAGTCAACTGTCTTGGGTTTATGATATACTTTGGTGATTTTGGCAAGCTAAAGAGAGATTTAGAAGCTCTTAGCATGTCTAGTGATAGGCATGCATATTGAATCTCCTCTGTTCTAGCTGAGGAGAAAGCTATTGTAAGTTTTGTTTTGATTTTTGCTTCATCATTTGCATAAAACTGAGTTTCTGAGTATCTGTTCAATTCTGTTGCATTTGATTATTGAACTTGCTTCTGATAGTGTTATTTTTGCTTATTGGATTAGTAGATTGGTGTTTTGTAGTTTAGATCTTAGATTTTTAGTGTTATTGCAATATAAGGGAGTGTGTGGATCTTAGATTTACTGTGTATGATTATTGTTGAATTGTTGATTTTCTGTTTCACACAGGTTGCATAAGAGTAGTAATAGATTTATAGTCCATAAAAACAGCAGGTTACTTTATTAAAAGTCAAAAGTAGGTGTCAATTATGTTAACTGCTAGTGTAGGATTAAAACAATTAGTGTAACTTTAGTGATAGTTGCAAAATAGTTTATAGTAGCTTAAATTAGTTTCATATTGGCTTATAACAACTTATAAGAATAAATTTGCTTAATTGAAATTGGTAAAAGTCAATTAGTAGCAGCATTGTAATAGTCAACTGTTTCTAGTGTCATGTTTCTGATAGCAGCTGAATTTGGGTAATTTTAGAGTAGTATTTGGATATTTAAGATAGGGCCTTTGAATTTTGTAGACACTCAGTAGTATAGAGCATCATTTACCCCTATAATATCATAGTTTAGAGCTTAATAGGAGTAGCTTATTGAATCTGCTAGTTAGTGGATTGGAACAAGTTTTCTGTTTGCTATTTAGTCCTGCTAGTGGAATTTCTTGCTTGTACCTGAGCTTGTTTGTATTTCCTGAGTTCAATTGTAGTAGTTCTAGTGTTGTGTATGATCATTTTGTTCCTAGCTTATTCTGTTGCATAACTGCTTATTGAGTGGCTTATGCTAGATTGCTTATTGCTTGCTTCCATTGTTTCTGTGTGATCTCTATTCATTTCGGAGCTTTACTGAGCTTATTGTAGTGCATTGTTACTGTGTTTCAAGTTTCTCACAGTTTGGTCACAAGTGCTTATTTATAAGCACTTGTGATAAGCTGTTTTTGCCTAAATAAGCACTTCTGCAACTTATTTTTAGTTCAAAATTTTTCTGCAAGCTTTTCATATTATTTTAGATTTTCTGTAAATTTTTAACATTTTTCTGAGTTGATTTGATATTTTTCTTAATTTTTCTACATTTATAATCATTTTTAAATACATTTTAATAAACAAAAAATCAATAAAAATTCAGAAAAAGCCTTTAAAAATACACAAATATTTTAGGAAATTCTTTTATAATATTTTAGATTTTTCAGAATATATTTTATATTTTTCCCATTATTTTTTACATTTTCCTTAATTTTTAATTACTTTTTAATTCCAAAAATAGAAAATAAATAAAAAGTCAAAAAAATATTCTTCTTTTTCTCAAAATTCTTTTTAGTAGTTTAAGATTTTTAGAAAATTGTTTCACCTTTGTAGGATCATTTTTAGTTAAAAAGTAACGTTTCATTTCATACGACATGTTTAATTTTCGCATTTGCATTTGCATTTCCATTTCCTTTTTTAGATATTTGTGCATAACTAGCTTATACTTTCTGTTTAACTCACTATTTCTTTTCATTATTTGAATTTCACCATCACAATTTTCACTTTTCACTTGTCACTACACGGTTCACGAATCGAATATTTCTAAGATTCCATTCAACTTTCGTTGGGAAACGACTCGGTAAATCCGTATTTCTCGCGGATTTCATCGATACTTAATATATATACTATAATTGAGCAATCAATGAGCACCGATTTTGATAGATTTTGAAAATCTTTTTGAAAAATCTTGAAAAGGTTGGTACTCAGAATGAAAGAGAATTATTGTTTTTAGGATAAGTGCTCGAGAAGTATTGAAAACCCTTGTTTTGGTTTACCACTTTCCTTTCTTTGAAGCACGGGTCCTGAATTGATGTGTCCAGAAGCCATTCGATTAAGTCCGGGTTTCGTACTGAAGTATACGAAAGCCATTGTGAAGTAACTTTTGATAAACGACATGTTTTAGAAAAACATATAAAGAACTCCCGTTCAAGCATCTGTACATGTCCGTATCATTGTTGAAAGACATTTCTAGACACGTACAGAATATTGATTTATACGAGAGACATGTCGTGAGAAGAATATTTTTGTATTTTTTGATTTTATATTGTTTTTGTATTTTTTAAAAATTTTCTATTTTTATATTTTGTTTTTGTTTTTATAAAAGAAATGGTAAATCAAAAATAGAAGATTGAAGGAATGATTTTATAGAATTTACAGAATTTGAACCTTTTGATGAACTGGATTATGAGATAGTTGAAGCACCTGCAACCAAAGACGAAGAGGCTTCACAAATAACAGTGTTAGAAGTACATGAATCATCACTCAGCGGGTGTTGAATATCAACGGTTGTAATGGTTTCTACTTCCTTATCCTGATGATTATCACTATTATTTGTCTTGGTGCAACTATCAAAAATCTTTCCTGTGGGAATCCATCTAAGACCAACTGTTTTAAAAACTTTTCCCGTAGGAATCCACCTAAGGTAAGATCTAGACATAGTTTTCTTATCAGATGCAGCGGAAGTCTCAGTCTTGAAAAAACTACATCCTTTCGGTATCCACCTATTAGGTTTCTTAACCTCTTCCTTCTTATCAACGGGTTTGTTTCGATTTGGTGTCTTAGTGGATTGTGTCTTGACACTTGATTTTCCTTTCTTGAGAAATTGTTTGTTGTTCGATGAGACTTTGGAATTCTTTGTGTTGCATTCTACGTTCCTAGCATTCTCATTTGTGCCACTACTCTTAGGTGCAAGTCAATTCCTAGTATTTTGTTGATTGTTCCTAGGTAATGGTTTACTACTACTAGCAGTGCTTTGGAATCTTGTAGAATTCATCACACTAGGTTTTGCACCTAAAATTCCGTCTTTTTGAAGTTGTGCCTTTTTCCTAGCTTCCTCTAGATGGTGATTTTGGACCATGTCATTAGAACCAACAGACTCTTTAACAGTTTTTATGGTCACATTCGGTGTATTATTCCTAGAAGAGCCAGGTGTACTCACTTTTGTGTTTCTTTCAACAACCAATTTTTGTTTTTCAACAATCTTTTCAATTTCCTTTTTCTTGGACAAGGGTTGCAGAGTGACTGGTTGTGTCAAATTCTTTTTCTCGTCGATTTTTGGAGCAAACCGTGAAATTGACATTTTTGGTTTTTCAACCGTTTTTGAAACATTTGGTTTCTCCAAAGTCGATGGTTTTGCAAACTTAGTATCCACACCCTTTCCTTTTATACTTACAAGTTGAGCTCTCAAAAGATCATTTTACTCTTTCATGTCCTTGTAGGCATGCTCATATGACAATTTGACATACTTGCATTCCTCTGATTTTCTATCAAGTTGTTTGAAAAATGACATGTTTTCTTTTTCAAGTTTTACAAGAGCATTTTCATATTTTGAAACAATGTCAGATGTCTCTGCTCACAGTCTTTCATCGTCCTCAACAGAATATGATTGTAAAATGATGGACATTATATCAGTAGACAAAACAGCTTCGAAGAGAGAATCATTTAACCTTTCCAAAACAATCATGTTTTCACGAGTTTTGTTAGCTTCTTTTACCAGGGATTTGTGGTCCTTGACAAAGTCGACCATTTTTTTTAAGAAAGCTTGTTCAAAATGGATTACCCTCACACTGATGTTATTCAGTGGGATAGTAATTTCGTTTTCAAACACCTTTTTCTGTTCGTTATGAAAACTAGAATGCCAGTTGTTAATACTGATAGTAGTTTTAGATCTAACAATATTTTGAAGTGTTTGAATTCTCTTTTTAACGTCATCAAGAATGTCTCTAGCCTCACTTGTATTAAAAGAGTTGTTAGAAGACATTTGTTCCATTGTTGAAAGAGATTTGGAAACAACTACGGGTTTAGAAACTTCTGGGCTTTTGGCCAAAGGTTTGGAAAGCTCATATGCTTGTTTTTGTGGAACAAAAGTAATGCCCGATTGTTTGTTCAATTTGTTGTAATCAATTGGTTTCAAATCAGGATTCTTTCGTTTCATTTTATTAATTCTCTCTTTGACCAATTCTATCGTTTCCATAGAATCACGAATAATAGGAGGATCATGCTTAGTAAACAAAACATTTCCATTAAATAAACAATTCTATTCCTGCTGAGCTTTCTTGAGATTACAAGGAGTTTTGTTCCCTAGAGCCATTTTATGTTTTGTGTGGTAAATCGGATTAGTTTGATTGGCAATCATATTCATTGTTTGACTTGACTGACCCTTTTTAACCACCAATTCTTCTAGTTTAGCAATCTTGTGTTCTGACTCTATGATTTCATCCAAAAGTTTATCTTCTTTATTTGCAAAGTCCATTTTCAACTCATCCCTTTCTTTTTCAAGATTGGTATAAGATGATTTTTGTTTAGAAATTTGGTTTTGCAAATCAGAAATTTCCGCGTTTAAGGATTTTATCTTCTTGAATGAATTGACATCAAGTGTATCAAACTTAATTTGCAAAAGTTTTTCCCTTGAAACAGAATTTTGATAACTAGTTTCTAATTCAGACAATCTTTTGTTATGAAACTCAAAAGCTTTAACGTTTTTCTTGTAACTCTCAATTTTACATTCGCGGCCTTAACTTTGCGATTGACCTTTTTCACATTCTCAATTTCAATGATGCAATTATTCAATAAAGATTCAAAGAAAGCACGGGCTTCCTCATCATTAGCACCATTTTGTGCAACTTGAACTCCATTAGGATCCATATCTGGAGTTTCATAGTTAACATTGCTATTAACGTGTTCCCCCACATATGTATCATAATTAGGTTCAGATGGCACATAATGTTGCTTCTCATGAGCAAACGGTTTAGCATCGTTACCAAAATTTGGTACCTCATGGAATGGATCTGAATCATAAGTAGGAGGAAGATTAGAATCACTGCTTGATGTTGTTGCCTGCTGATTTTCCAAAAAGTTGTAGGTTTCATTGAGATCTGCTGAATTGTCATTAACTCTTGTTGTAGCTCTAAACTCATTTTCCTCAGCAGTCAACGGTATTCCCGATTCTTCTTTATTGGCTAGCATCAACCAGTACTGGATCTTTTCTACCTTCATCATTGCATTGACATTGTAATTATTACCAATATCACTGTTGTGACTTGCTGATGTAGGTTTCTGAATCGAAGTCATGAAACAATCAATCCCATTTTGATTAAGCACATTCTGATTCATCTGATTTCCTACATACTGCCCTGCATATTGCATCTGGTTCCCCATCTGTATACTCGAAGCATATCCTTGCTGATTGTTGTTGTGTTGTTGGATGTTTAATGCCTTGAAGAATGAGGCAAGACCATTGGACAAAGCACTTGTGAAACTGTCATGGTGAGATGCCATTGATTCCCTCCAAAATTTAATTTGAAAATTTTTCTCTCTCGGAATTTTGAAAATCACTATAAAATGCAATCCTAAGGTTCCAAGAAAAAGTCGAGTTTTAAAAATTTTGACGCCAAATTTCACTGAAAAAATTTGAATTTTGACCTAAAATTTTGAATTTTTGGCCAAAATTTTCACCGTTATATTAAAATTTGAATTTCGCATAAAAATTGAACGTTTAGTCTCCTGTAAAAATTAGATTTTACTCAACTTTTCCCGCCAAAAATAGGTAAAACTTGTGTTGATGATGGATCTCAACTAAGAACAACCTTAATCACTTAAGAATGAAAACAACCTAACCAATACAAAAATATCATTGAGAAATACATAAGTTTTCTGAAAAATTAAGTAAATTAACTTTTACTTAAGTGATTAAAATTGAGATTCATACCAATACTTAAGTTTTACCTATTCTTAAGTGGTATGTTCTTAAGTGATTAAGAATTTTTCAGAAGAGTTTTTTTTTTGTGGTATCAAGTGATTAAGGTTGTGTAGATAATGAAAGATTCTTAAGTGGTTTTTTTTTTTTTTTTTTTTTTTTTTTTTTTTTTTTTTTTTTTTTGCTCTGATACCACTTGTATGACCGTAGAATAACCTTAATCACTTATGAATCTTGCCTAAATCTAGAGAGAGAAAGTAAGTAGAGAGAAAGAGTGGGAAGGAACTCCTAGTGTGTGAAATGAAGAAACTATGTTATTACTAAGAGAACCAACCTCTTCCATGAGGATTACAAGAGTATTTATAGTGGTTGTCTAGGGCTTTACATATCATTGACATTATTACATAACTAGCCCTTAGACTTTATAAAATCATGAAAACATTAGTAAAACTTCATCATAATAATATTTTAAAGCAACCTATTACATAATATTAATGACCGACACTTTCTATAAATAAAATAAGATCCTAACAGAAGTAAACTGATGGAGCAAATCAGAGGGCTGGGTGGCTAATAAGTTAGATTAGTGTCCAAATAACACTAATGTGGTGTGATATTTGTTTATTAGGCCATTAAGATCAGAGGCTGGAAAAAAACGGGGAATAACAATAGTATTCCTGAAAATTGTCCAAAATGTAGTCTCTGATTCTTGAACATATCTCTAAGGAATCTTCGAGTTCAAGATAATCATTTTCGAATCTGATGGTTATTGAAAGTCATCAGGTGTAAAAGGTGCGATAAAGTTTACTATCTGAATGTTTCTTGGGCTGAGCCGAAAAGATTGAAACAGATTGGGAGGTAAGTTGGGAAGAGTAAATTGCTCGATAAACGCATTTAGTTTACAAACCTAACAAGGGCGAAATAGTAGTACTTTTACTACTGAACCCACAACCCAATATGAACATGTGGACATGTATCCCTGAACATGTACACGAAGAGTGAATGTATTTCACCAAGGGTGTAGAAAAAAGTCATTAGCGTAGCTGAGAAACGAATATTAAACAGTCAACCTTAAGAGGTGATGAAAGCACTAAAATTCAGATGTTATTGTGGCTTTATAACGAAGTGTTGCAAACATTAGGGAGTGGATGGAAGGCTGAGGTCATCACAACAATAGTTTGAGCGTAGATCATATGTATTGCATTGATCATACACATAAAGTTATTTCATATGAATTTATGCTCTGACTTTGATTAGCTTGAGCATAACCTTTGATCTGCTACCTTAACTTTTCTTTTGACCTATAATTTCTCAATGGCATTATTAGTAGAAGTTGGGTTACCCTTCTCTATAAACTCCATCTATTTCATCAAATTTTATTGTTGCCCCTCACCTTGAGAGGCAAGATACATGTCGTGGACTCAGACATTGTCACCTTGCTATTGGGATGAACAATCAGATTTCAGCAGCTGCTGCAAAGATGCTGTGTAGAATGCAGATTGAGGTATACATTTGAGATATATTAAGCACCTTTGTGCATTTAATTACTCAAGGCTGTTTGGACTTTGGATAACCTTTTCTAGAGCATAACTTATAATACTATATAACTTCTATACTATAATTATTATGCATGTTCTTTTATGTGTGGTATAAGATATAAGATCAATATTTGTTATCGATGTCTTGATATGTATTCTTAATATTGGGATACATTTACTCTGCTACAATACAAAATCTATATGTTACTCTTGAAAATTGATTAGTAATGCTACAATTACATCTTTTAAAGCCTTAAAGGGTTATATTAAAGCAAATGCCTTTATAATTGAACTCCTTTCTTATTCAAGAAGTTTAGTTTCTAATGATTTACATTAGATGTATTTGGTTTTTAATAGAGAATTCGACAATTCACTATTATAGGTACGAAGAACGTGTGCAACAACATTGATCTCTATTAATATTAGAATTTTATTTGTTTGTAGTAGTCTTTATCGTTTTCATTTATTTGATAGGTATTTATTTCTGTAGAACACTTCTTAACATAATAATACCATGCGTGTATGAATATTTTATCCAATTTGATATACTGGACAATTGCATTAATGATGTGACCATTTCTTGAATGTTTTTTGAACTAGGATGGTTATTACCTCTCAAGAATAGAATAATCTAACAAACGATTACCCTAATAACAAAGACACTTTAAATATACTTTACATACCAAATACATAATCATAAATCGAATACATTCTTCTTCAAACTCTTGGGTTTTAATTAATTTACTTTATCTTTAACATTTCTGGATTTCCTTAAGTATTATCAAACCAAAATTACATGCAACTTCCTATGATTCATATAGTTTTAAGAACAATTTAAATCAGATTACGAAAAAGAATATAACTAATATTCAGTGACATACAAATACATATAACCCAACAACATTCAAAATTAATACAACCATGGAGATCAAACTCACGAAAATAGGGAAAAACAAAATTAAAAGTAAAAAACCTGCAAAAGCTCTATGATGAAAGAAAATATGATGTGTGTCTCTGCCGTTACTTGCTTTTACTCTAACCAGGTTGTCCATCAATTAATATGAGGAGTTGAAAAAATATCGTTACACTCTTGACTTTAAGTGAAGTTAGTAAATTTTATTATTATTATTATTATATATATATATATATATATATATATATATATATATATATATATATATATATATATATTTAAAAACGTTAGGTAATATTCCAGTTAATGTAACGAATTGTAATGTATTGATTACTTTCTTTACTATACAAGCACATACAATTTAAATGATTAATAGACAACCTATTAAATTATAGTTATAAGCACATTAGTTCTGTTTTTTGCTGTTAAATTAATAATGGTTTTAAACCTACTTTTTTACGGTACCACCACGATGCTCATAAAAATATATGCATGGTCTTTTACAAGGAATAAATATTGTAGCAATGAGTCAAAGTCAAACACTTCAATGAAATGCGTCGGCTGACTAAGTTCTGTAATGAAGTTGTCAATCAAGCATCTTAGCCCATCTATGATTTACCAAATGGAACATGCGAGTAAGTAAGTTTGTAAACAGGAAGGTTGTAAATCCTTATATTTTCGATCATATTCGATAAAAGTATACTTCTTTTAGAAACTGTTGATTCTTTACACTAAATGAGCATCTTTAGTTAATCCTCAAATGTGGGGACCAATGATTTAAACTGGTGAAATAGAAATTGTTCACCATTATAAAAAGAAAGGATCATGAAGGATCCAAATTGACTATGACGATATTAGCGGAGCACACCTTAGAACCTAACGTGGATTATACTCCGGATGGTATATTACTACAATAAATAAGTTTTTAATCTTAAGCATTTAGACTTTCTTATGTCAAATTAAATTTACTTTAATTCCTATGATTGGATGGGCTTTGAAAAAAAAAAAGCAGCAACTATAAACTTAAATCTGAGTAAACTAAAAACATCCAAAAAATCACAAACATCAAAAAACACAATTTAAACCATCCATATAATTCAATAACCAAATGAATAAAAAAAATGCAACTAAAAACATAATTTTGAGTTAGCTAAAACCATCAAAATTATAATTATAAGTCATACCTGCCCAACGGCCGGGCTTCGAAGTCTAAATGAGCATATTTAGTTAATCCTCAAATGTGGGGACCAATGATTTAAACTGGTGAAATAGAAACGGTTCACAATTATAAAAATAAAGGATCATGAAGGATCCGAATTGACAATGACGATATTAGCGGAGCACACATTAGAACCTAACGCAGATTATACTTCGGATGGTATATTACTACAATAAATAAGTTTTTATTCCTAAGCATTTAGACATTCGTTTGTCAAATTAAATTTACTTTAATTCCTATGATTGGACGGGCTTTGAAAAAAAACAACAGCAACTACAAACTTAAATATGAGTAAATTAAAAACATCCAAAAAATCACAAACATCAAAAAACATAAACCATCCATATAATTCAATAACCAATTGAATGAAAAAAAAAATTAAAAAATGCAACTAAAAACATAATTTTGAGTTAGCTAAAACCATCCAAATTATAATTATAAGTCATGCCCGCACAACGGGCGGGCTTCGAAGTCTAATATATATATATATATATATATATATATATATATATATATATATATATATATATATATATATATATATATATATATATATATATATATATATATATATATATATATATAAGTTTTGTGAATTAAAAACTGATTATAATACCTTATACAAATCTTTCGTGGACATAAAACTCGGTTATCAACGTTTTTCATAATTTTTCATGTGGTTAATAAAGATTGAAAGGGTTGTTTGCTTCGGATCTGCTTTTGTATTCGGGTCGGGTAAAAACCCACGTACGGGTCGGACCCGTTTGATCTTAGTTGGAAAATGTACTTGCTTATTTCTTGGTATGTTGAATATGGTTATCTTGTTTGAGTTATCTTTGCTTGTGCTCAGTAAAAACAAAAACAACACGAGGGGTTGTTTGACTCACTTTCGGTCAAGGGGAAACCACCCACGTTAGGGTGTTTGTTTATTTCTAGGTAACGACCACATGTGCACCATGGGGTGTGTCTTGGTCTCGGTTTGTTTTCTTGTCACAAAGGGTGCGTTTGTTTGTAATTGTGTTTAGTTGTGCTTGTGTTTGCAATTGAGATTGGTCATGTTAGGTGAGTAAATCTTGAGTTGTTTTAATTCACAGAAAATGCGCAAGGGTGCTTTTTTTGTTATTATTATTATTATTATTATTATTATTATTATTATTATTATTATTATTATTATTATTATTATTATTATTATTATTATTATTATACAAATGGGCAGAAGCCCACTACATTAAAAGAGTGAAGTTTTATTTTGGTTAGTGTACGCTTGTGCCTATAATTCTAAACTTGCATGCATATTTTGCAGATTATATAATATAAGGACTAACGTGTTTATTCTATTTTGAAACTTGTGAACATTGGTGTAACAATTCGCAATTTCAGGTTAACTTTTATTCCCGAAAATTTCACTATTCACTTTTTACTATTCACTTTTACTATTCACTTTTTACTATTCACTTTCACTATTCATATCAGAAATTTTTATTTCATATTCTCGTAAGTTAAACTATTTTAACGATAATCTGAGAGTTTGACGCTCGTCGGATCATTTCTGCAAAAATCACAAAGCCGTGTCCGAGATTTACTTTTAGGTTTAAACGTCATTCCAGCATCCCGATATATCCATAAAACATTATAAACAATAGAAATATGATTTTCTCTCATTTTATGACAATTCCAAAAGTTTTGGAATTTTACGTTTTTCAGTTCAGCGTTTTACGCGAATTACGCGTTTTAGACCCGTGTTTCCAGTTTTTAGCAGGGTTTTAGCACCCGATAGAACCAACCACTCATTTTATATTTTATTATGGAGTATATTGATAAATTCTAGCATATTTATAAGTTTCATATTTTTAGGATACCCGGTTTTATGTTTCGTGACTTAAAAACTTACGGTTAGCGATTTACGGAGTCAAAACTAGCTACATACTTAGGATAATACCATCAAAAGTCCACACCTTGTTCTCCAAGTTCATGAACCGCCACTAGGGGGGGGGGGCATTCACACTTGTGGTTAAATCTTGACCATTGATTCTTTAGATCATTACTTAATTACAACTTTGTCACCAAGTTTATGTAATTTCCTAGTAAGCTTCCTAACCTCTTCATTCATAGTATAAATAGCAAGCTAATCTCTTCCTTTCTTCATCACCAAAAACGCCACAACATCAATACCTAGCACCATGATCCTTTGATCTTCAATATACAAGTTACACTACAAAGTTCAAGGTCTTAGTATTCTCTACCTAGTTCTTAAGTTTGTTTGGTGATTCCATTGTTGAATTAGGAGCTACACAAGGTTACTAGGGCTGAAGTTAAATGGTTTTCACAAGGGTTAGATCAAGGCTAGCAAGGGTTACAAGAGTTATGGTGAAGGGTTTACAAGATTAGGTTTAGTGTCCTAGTTCATACTTGACTTCCTTTCTTAAGTGAAAGCCAAAAGTTGTAAGAAACCCTTATACACTTTCTTGCTCAATATCATTTTCATGCTCTTTGTGTTCTTTTCATGCTATATATGTTCTTGTTATTGTGTTCATGATGTTTAAAAATGAATAAAACGAGTATTGGTATACATATGTTAACTTATGACAAGCAAACAAGCAAACTAGTGATTTTTATGGAAAACCACGACCACAATAGTATAACTTTGATATTTGACACTTAATTACTGTTAAAGAGGACTTAACAAGGAAAACATAGCAATTTGAATCACCCAAAACGAGTACACGAGTCAAAAGTTATGACCATTTGAAGTTAGCGAAACCAAAACGGCAAAACTGCCTAAATAGCATTCTGTTCAAATTTTGATTTTGAAAGTCACTCTTCTGTTCCAATTCATTAAAAAGTTAAAACATGAAAGTTGTCCGGAACGCCGTTTGCGTTCAGGAACAAAGAAGCTCGAACCCTGAAAATGCTTTCCGAGTGATAATTTTCTTCAAATTCTTAACAGCCAATTTTAGACCAAAGTCACTATATTATAGTTATGATTTACTAAGACCAAGAGGTCTAATGACCTAAAGCCAAGACTACAACCATGGCTAAAGCCAAGGTTGAGTCTCAAGATCATGGTAACAATGACCAAGGTCACGGCAAAGCCACAGCTAAAGACCACATAACTTTTAAAGATCAAAAAGCTTATATATATATATATATATATATATATATATATATATATATATATATATATATATATATATATATATATATATATATATATATATATATGTTATCAAATACTACAATAGTAGGGAGCCTCATGTGAGGAGTTCATTAAGTAAGCCGTCGAGACGAGTTGTGGATTTACGAATTAAAGTGTCCTGGCTCCTCGAACGTTTACTCCATGACTTCTGAATTATGTCGGCCCGAACGGTAGTAAGAGATATACAAACTATACATGTTTCATAAACCACTTATATTCAACGACTTACACTATATACTAAGTACTACATCATGAACATCATGAACATTATGCAAGACATATATAGGCAATTCTTCGTATTCTTAGACGTTACTCCAAACCTAAGTCGCAACGTTCTATTATAGGCTGCTCTTAGAGACTTTCGCGATTCGACTACCATTTTCATTTCTCATTACATAAGCTTAAGGTGAGTCATAGCCCCTACTTTTTCATACTTGTTTTAACTCTTGGGGGGATACATGCTCAACTACTTGCTTACTTGTACAAATACTCAAAACATTTATACTTGATTGTTTATACTTGATTGTGTTACACTTGATTGTCTTATACTTGATCGCATTATACTTGATTTTCATATCTACATGATTGCGTTATATTTAATTGTGAGACTTCCAGTGGCTCCAGATTAAGTTGCTGGATGACCATTGAGACTTCCGATGGCTTCAAATTAAGTTGTTGGATGACCATTGAGGCTATTGATACATCCTAACATTTGCGAATGTTGGATACATCATAAACGTGAGGTCTTCGGAGATGAAGTGTAGACTCACGACTAATTGCTAAACTGTTTTGATGAACTTATACATGTCTTAATCATACTATATTGTAGCAGTGGGTTGTGAACACACAGGTTACAAGTCTCTTATGGCGGGACTTGTAACTGAGTGGATTCACGATGCCTTTGCTGTGTGAACATTCTTTATAGGCTTTTCAACTATTTTAAGACAAACTCTATGAACTCACCAACCATTGTGTTGACACTTTAGCATGTTTATCTCAGGTTAGTAAGGCGATAGCTAGTGCGTGGAACTTAGAGTCAAGCTGCATATTCTGAAGACTTACGCTTTTATCATTTACCATTCAAAATATTTTGTATACATTTATGTATCATACTTTGGAATCTCATGTTTGTAACTTTGAATTCATTAATCGAATGGTAACTTTTCAAAATGTCTCATTTAGAGTTCGTTTTCTATACCTTGTACTTTGTATTATGAAGTAGCACCCCAATGACACAGTCTTCCGCTGCGGTATTTTGGGGGTGTTACAGATTGGTATCAGAGCCTTGGTTATAGAGAACTAGGTTGCATTTAGTGCCTAGACTATAACTGCGATATACGTTAAGACTCTCCTCTTTATTCGCCTTACACACACTACATACACATACGCTTTTTGGTAGTTGTTGGTTTAGTTCCACGCAGTTAGATGATGTGACTTTAGTATTATAAGGAGCCCCAGAGATTCGTCGATTCATTAAAAACATGGAGCTCAGTAATAACTAATTAGTTAACTTGATCTTGTGACAGTTCTTGTTTGATGAGACACAGGATTTGAGTTAAATAATATTATTGCTTAGCTTTAGGGATTTGATGACTTGATTATCTTACTATCGGCCTCAGAAGGCGGATTTTGTGTCAGAAATTCTTAAGTAGGATGTTTTAGAATCTCCTTATTTAAATGGATTGGGACGCCTCTTCATTTAATTAAAGAAATTGTAAATCACCGAACCATAAGTTTATGAGACCTTACTTACATAAATTTGGACGCTTCTTTATGTAAGTAATGTGTTATAAATAAGTGGGCTTAATTGTAGCCGATACAACTCCTTAACCAGAACCTTAGACGAATCAGAGTGAACACCACTATTTTAGAGATCCTGAAATCCCGAATTCTTTTAGACACACCGTAAGTAGTTAACATCAACTGAACTTCGGGACGAAGTTCTCCTTAAGGGGTAGAGACTGTAACAATTCGCAATTTCAGGTTAACTTTTATTCCCGAAAATTTCACTATTCACTTTTTACTATTCACTTTTACTATTCACTTTTTACTATTCACTTTTCACTATTCATCTCAGAAACTTTTATTTCATATTCTCGTAAGTTAAACTATTTTAACGATAATCCGAGAGTTTGACGATCGTCGGATCATTTCTGCAAAAATCACAAAGCCGTGTCCGAGATTTACTTTTAGGTTTAAACGTCATTCCAGCATCCCGATATATCCATAAAACATTATAAACAATAGAAATATGATTTTCTCTCATTTTATGACAATTCCAAAAGTTTTGGAATTTTACGTTTTTCAGTTCAGCGTTTTACGCGAATTACGCGTTTTAGACCCGTGTTTCCAGTTTTTAGCAGGGTTTTAGCACCCGATAGAACCTACCACTCATTTTATATTTTATTATGGAGTATATTGATAAATTCTAGCATATTTATAAGTTTCATATTTTTAGGATACCCGATTTTACGTTTCGTGACTTAAAAACTTACGGTTAGCGATTTACAGAGTCAAAACTAGCTACATACTTAGGATAATACCATCAAAAGTCCACACCTTGTTCTCCAAGTTCATGAACCGTCACTAGGGGGGGGGCATTCACACTTGTGGTTAAATCTTGACCATTGATTCTTTAGATCATTACTTAATTACAACTTTGTCACCAAGTTTATGTAATTTCCTAGTAAGCTTCCTAACCTCCTCATTCATAGTATAAATAGCAAGCTAATCTCTTCCTTTCTTCATCACCAAAAATGCCACAACATCAACACCTAGCATCATGATCCTTTGATCTTCAATATACAAGTTACACTACAAAGTTCAAGGTCTTAGTATTCTCTACCTACTTCTTAAGTTTGTTTGGTGATTCCATGGTTGAATTAGGAGCTACACAAGGTTACTAGGGCTGAAGTTAAATGGTTTTCACAAGGGTTAGATCAAGGCTAGCAAGGGTTACAAGAGTTATGGTGAAGGGTTTACAAGATTAGGTTTAGTGTCCTAGTTCATACTTGACTTCCTTTCTTAAGTGAAAGCCAAAAGTTGTAAGAAACCCTTATACACTTTCTTGCTCAATATCAATTTCATGCTCTTTGTGTTCTTTTCATGCTATATATGTTCTTGTTATTGTGTTCATGATGTTTAAAAATGGATAAAACGAGTATTGGTATACATATGTTAACTTATGACAAGCAAACAAGCAAACTAGTGATTTTTATGGAAAACCACGACCACAATAGTATAACTTTGATATTTGACACTTACTTACTGTTAAAGAGGACTTAACAAGGAAAACATAGCAATTTGAATCACCCAAAATGAGTACACGAGTCAAAAGTTATGACCATTTGAAGTTAGCGAAACCAAAACGGCAAAACTGCCTAAATAGCATTCTGATCAAATTTTGATTTTGAAAGTCACTCTTCTGGTCCGATTCATCAAAAAGTTAAAACACGAAAGTTGTCCGGAACGCCGTTTTCGTTCAGGATCAAAGAAGCTCGAACCCTGAAAACGCTTTCCGAGTGATAATTTTCTTCAAATTCTTAACAGCCCATTTTAGACCAAAGTCACTATATTATAGTTATGATTTACTAAGACCAAGAGGTCTAATGACCTAAAGCCAAGACTACAACCATGGCTAAAGCCAAGGTTGAGTCTCAAGATAATGGTAACAATGACCAAGGTCACGGCAAAGCCACAGCTAAAGACCACATAACTTTTAAAGATCAAAAAGCTTATATATATATGTTATCAAATACTACAATAGTAGGGAGCCTCATGTGAGGAGTTCATTAAGTAAGCCGTCGAGACGAGTTGTGGATTTACGAATTAAAGTGTCCTGGCTCCTCGAACGTTTACTCCATGACTTCTGAATTATGTCGGCCCGAACGGTAGTAAGAGATATACAAACTATACATGTTTCATAAACCACTTATACTTAACGACTTACACTATATACTAAGTACTACATCATGAACATTATGCAAGACATATATAGGCAATTCTTCGTATTCTTAGATGTTACTCGAAACCTAAGTCGCAACGTTCTATTATAGGCTGCTCTTAGAGACTTTCGCGATTCGACTACCACTTTCATTTCTCATTACATAAGCTTAAGGTGAGTCATAGCCCCTACTTTTTCATACTTGTTTTAACTCTTGGGGGGGATACATGCTCAACTACTTGCTTACTTGTACAAATACTCAAAACATTTATACTTGATTGTTTATACTTGATTGTGTTACACTTGATTGTCTTATACTTGATCGCATTATACTTGATTTTCATATCTATATGATTGCGTTATATTTAATTGTGAGACTTCCAGTGGCTCCAGATTAAGTTGCTGGATGACCATTGAGACTTCCGATGGCTCCAAATTAAGTTGTTGGATGACCATTGAGGCTATTGATACATCCTAACATTTGCGAATGTTGGATACATCATAAACGTGAGGTCTTCGGAGATGAAGTGTAGACTCACGACTAATTGCTAAACTGTTTTGATGAACTTATACATGTCTTAATCATACTATATTGTAGCAGTGGGTTGTGAACACACAGGTTACAAGTCTCTTATGGCGGGACTTGTAACTGAGTGGATTCACGATGCCTTTGCTGTGTGAACAATCTTTATAGGCTTTTCAACTGTTTTAAGACAAACTCTATGAACTCACCAACCATTGTGTTGACACTTTAGCATGTTTATCTTAGGTTAGTAAGGCGATAGCTAGTGCGTGGAACTTAGAGTCAAGCTGCATATTCTGAAGACTTACGCTTTTATCATTTACAATTCAAAACATTTTGTATACATTTATGTATCATACTTTGGAATCCCATGTTTGTAACTTTGAATTCATTAATCGAATGGTAACTTTTCAAAACGTCTCATTTAGAGTTCGTTTTCTATACCTTGTACTTTGTATTATGAAGTAGCACCCCAATGACACAGTCTTCCGCTGCGGTATTTTGGGGGTGTTACAGATTGGTATCAGAGCCTTGGTTATAGAGAACTAGGTTGCATTTAGTGCCTAGACTATAACTGCGATATACGTTAAGACTCTCCTCTTTATTCGCCTTACACACACTACATACACATACGCTTTTTGGTAGTTGTTGGTTTAGTTCCACGCAGTTAGATGATGTGACTTTAGTATTATAAGGAGCCCCAGAGATTCGTCGATTCATTAAAAACATGGAGCTCAGTAATAACTAATTAGTTAACTTGATCTTGTGACAGTTCTTGTTTGATGAGACACAAGATTTGAGTTAAATAATATTATTGCTTAGCTTTAGGGATTTGATGACTTGATTATCTTACTATCGGCCTCAGAAGGCGGATTTTGTGTCAGAAATTCTTAAGTAGGATGTTTTAGAATCTCCTTATTTAAATGGATTGGGACGCCTCTTCATTTAATTAAAGAAATTGTAAATCACCGAACCATAAGTTTATGAGACCTTACTTACATAAATTTGGACGCTTCTTTATGTAAGTAATGTGTTATAAATAAGTGGGCTTAATTGTAGCCGATACAACTCCTTAACCAGAACCTTAGACGAATCAGAGTGAACACCACTATTTTAGAGATCCTGAAATCCCGAATTCTTTTAGACACACCGTAAGTAGTTAACATCAACTGAACTTCGGGACGAAGTTCTCTTTAAGGGGTAGAGACTGTAACAATTCGCAATTTCAGGTTAACTTTTATTCCCGAAAATTTCACTATTCACTTTTACTATTCACTTTTCACTATTCACTTTTCACTATTCATCTCAGAAATTTTTATTTCATATTCTCGTAAGTTAAACTATTTTAACGATAATCCGAGAGTTTGACGCTCGTCGGATCATTTCTGCAAAAATCAGAAAGCCGTGTCCGAGATTTACTTTTAGGTTTAAACGTCATTCCAGCATCCCGATATATCCATAAAACATTATAAACAATAGAAATATGATTTTCTCTCATTTTATGACAATTCCAAAAGTTTTGGAATTTTACGTTTTTCAGTTCAGCGTTTTACGCGAATTACGCGTTTTAGACCCGTGTTTCCAGTTTTTAGCAGGGTTTTAGCACCCGATAGAACCTACCACTCATTTTATATTTTATTATGGAGTATATTGATAAATTCTAGCATATTTATAAGTTTCATATTTTTAGGATACCCGGTTTTACGTTTCGTGACTTAAAAACTTACGGTTAGCGATTTACGGAGTCAAAACTAGCTACATACTTAGGATAATACCATCAAAAGTCCACACCTTGTTCTCCAAGTTCATGAACCGCTACTAGGGGGGGGGGGGGCATTCACACTTGTGGTTAAATCTTGACCATTGATTCTTTAGATCATTACTTAATTACAACTTTGTCACCAAGTTTATGTAATTTCCTAGTAAGCTTCCTAACCTCCTCATTCATAGTATAAATAGCAAGCTAATCTCTTCCTTTCTTCATCTCCAAAAACGCCACAACATCAATACCTAGCATCATGATCCTTTGATCTTCAATATACAAGTTACACTACAAAGTTCAAGGTCTTAGTATTCTCTACCTAGTTCTTAAGTTTGTTTGGTGATTCCATGGTTGAATTAGGAGCTACACAAGGTTACTAGGGCTGAAGTTAAATGGTTTTCACAAGGGTTAGATCAAGGCTAGCAAGGGTTACAAGAGTTATGGTGAAGGGTTTACAAGATTAGGTTTAGTGTCCTAGTTCATACTTGACTTCCTTTCTTAAGTGAAAGCCAAAAGTTGTAAGAAACCCTTATACACTTTCTTGCTTAATATCATTTTCATGCTCTTTGTGTTCTTTTCATGCTATATATGTTCTTGTTATTGTGTTCATGATGTTTAAAAATGGATAAAACGAGTATTGGTATACATATGTTAACTTATGACAAGCAAACAAGCAAACTAGTGATTTTTATGGAAAACCACGACCACAATAGTATAACTTTGATATTTGACACTTACTTACTGTTAAAGAGGACTTAACAAGGAAAACATAGCAATTTGAATCACCCAAAACGAGTACACGAGTCAAAAGTTATGACCATTTGAAGTTAGCGAAACCAAAACGGCAAAACTGCCTAAATAGCATTCTGATCAAATTTTGATTTTGAAAGTCACTCTTCTGGTCCGATTCATCAAAAAGTTAAAACACAAAAGTTGTCCGGAACGCCGTTTTCGTTCAGGAACAAAGAAGCTCGAACCCTGAAAACGCTTTCCGAGTGATAATTTTCTTCAAATTCTTAACAGCCCATTTTAGACCAAAGTCACTATATTATAGTTATGATTTACTAAGACCAAGAGGTCTAATGACCTAAAGCCAAGACTACAACCATGGCTAAAGCCAAGGTTGAGTCTCAAGATCATGGTAACAATGACCAAGGTCACGGCAAAGCCACAGCTAAAGACCACATAACTTTTAAAGATCAAAAAGCTTATATATATATGTTATCAAATACTACAATAGTAGGGAGCCTCATGTGAGGAGTTCATTAAGTAAGCCGTCGAGACGAGTTGTGGATTTACGAATTAAAGTGTCCTGGCTCCTCGAACGTTTACTCCATGACTTCTGAATTATGTCGGCCCGAACGGTAGTAAGAGATATACAAACTATACATGTTTCATAAACCACTTATATTCAACGACTTACACTATATACTAAGTACTACATCATGAACATTATGCAAGACATATATAGGCAATTCTTCGTATTCTTAGACGTTACTCCAAACCTAAGTCGCAACGTTCTATTATAGGCTGCTCTTAGAGACTTTCGCGATTCGACTACCATTTTCATTTCTCATTACATAAGCTTAAGGTGAGTCATAGCCCCTACTTTTTCATACTTGTTTTAACTCTTGGGGGGGATACATGCTCAACTACTTGCTTACTTGTACAAATACTCAAAATATTTATACTTGATTGTTTATACTTGATTGTGTTACACTTGATTGCCTTATACTTGATCGCATTATAGTTGATTTTCATATCTACATGATTGCGTTATATTTAATTGTGAGACTTCCAGTGGCTCCAGATTAAGTTGCTGGATGACCATTGAGACTTCCGATGGCTCCAAATTAAGTTGTTGGATGACCATTGAGGCTATTGATACATCCTAACATTTGCGAATGTTGGATACATCATAAACGTGAGGTCCTCGGAGATGAAGTGTAGACTCACGACTAATTGCTAAACTATTTTGATGAACTTATACATGTCTTAATCATACTATATTGTAGCAGTGGGTTGTGAACACACATGTTACAAGTCTCTTATGGCGGGACTTGTAACTGAGTGGATTCACGAT